>OX457024.1:16621095-17049956 GCA_949752745.1 Protula sp. h YS-2021 | reverse complement strand
TGTGTTGCGCTTTCTCAGTATCTGTAAATTTAACAAGATTCTTCTTTCGAGATGGTTGGAGGTCTCCAGATCCAGGATAGTACTTGAACATTTCTATGCATTGAAAACTAAATGACTGGTGATAGCTGAATATCTGATCCAACTGCTTTTCGCGCGATATTACAGGAAAATTTGCTTCAACCAATCACCTGACGCAAAGCGTGGTGTTTGACGTCTTGACGTAACGGTAATAGCTTACCTTACTTAACAAGTCTACGTGATCTTTCACCCATTGAAACAACTGATAGACATACCATGTTTTATTGGTAAGAAACGGTCATGTTTACATTTCACACTGTCATTTTTTTTTCTGTTACATGTAATGAAAAAAAATATAAAACATAATGACAGCGTACACTGCACTGCTTTCTCGTTTCCCGTATCACAAACGTAATTTTACCACATGTATAACTCCTTACTGAGAGGGGACAAACATAAACTCCACAATTCGGGTATAACAAAAATTGACTTCACATTTCTGGTTAAACTAAGATCAATAATTTTATTTTCTAATGTCAAAAAGAGTTAATAAATGGATGCGAATCCCGGAAATTTTAACAGCTCCTGGAATATGCCGAAAATGGGACTGTTTAAGGCGTTTACTTTTATTTTCCTGTTGAACTATTATCAAACTATACACGTTTCTATGATCCCAATTACATTCCAACAGCACACGAAGCTTATAGAATACAAAACAATAAATGTTCATCGCATTAACAACAGAAATTTTATTTCGGTTTTAAGGTGCCTCGTGTTCAGCTCCATATCCCCCAGCAACTATTACATCCTTAGCAAAGCGCGCGCGGGAAAACACTTCCCATGTGGGAATCTCGACTTTTTCATATGATGTTGGTATGTATTTTTTTCGGTAAGCTCGTGTGCAAAGTGCCTGAATAGTACCTAACAGTGAGATATCAATATTGTTTCATAAAGCAAAACTTGTGGAGCTGATACAAAGCTACGTACGAGTCATACAGTTTGTTTCGAGATAGTTTTTTATGTTGGGGAAAAACATGCATTGTGAAAATACTTCTTACAAATTGCTGAAAGAAAGAAGTGGCCAGCCTGCGTACTAAGTATTCCCTTCACGTTATTTATCTACTAAACATTCTCAACATTACAAAATAAACATTTTATACATATATAAAGCAAATTACATGTATGGAATAAGTCACATCGAAAAAAAAAATCCAGCTTTTTTTTGTTAAATATATAGATGTAAATATATGGATATTTACATACCAAAATGCAATCTGTACACTGCAACGGGGGCTTATTATCTGTACAGCACTTTTCCTACCTTACATTCAGATACACACTAAAACATTTCACAAAACGTCAGCTACGCACCACTAAACCTGGTACAAGTCATTTTATGTTTCTGAAACGGCAACAGCATTCCTAAACATTTATTTCTACCAAGCGCTTGAAGCCACAGTCCAGTCAAGAACTCGACGCTCAAACACACATTTTCGAAACCCCCATACTTCACTCCAATCTGTTTATGGTGTGTAAAATTGTCGTCTTGCAAATGTATTCCTAAAAGAAACGGACGAGATTTTGCACACCACAAACTGGCTGAGGAACTCACTGGGGTCGTATTCACATTTTCTTTTGAAGAGAAAGAGACAGAAGTCCGTGTTGTACCGGTTAAGTTGGACATAAGCAACATATTACTGGTTCACAATCTACAACAACTAAGATTTTAATCCCAGTTGTTAAGACAAGATTTTCGCACATTTGGATTTCAGCATTCGTGAAGGCGTGGTACATCTTAAAACAAAATTTTAATAAGGGAAAGAGCGAAGGCCGAAATTCAATAGCCAGGAAAAAATAGTCCCAATTTTGTAAAAATAAATAAATAAATTGACTCAGCCGGCTGCAATCTTTTTTTCTCGAAAAAAATCAGACTCGGTCGGGTTCAAACTTTTAATTTCGATGACCGGCATCGATCAAACTTCTTTTTTTTTTTTTGTTCCATCCCCCACCCCCCCCCCCCCACCGGGGGATAATTTAAAAAGCAACAAAATCATCTGAATGAAATTTATTCAGAACAAGGAATTAGACAGCAGTGTGGCCTTCGATAGACGAGATATTGGGTATTTTTCCAAACTGAAACGCCCTTATTTGTTTACACATTTCTAAGTTTTCCCAAATTCTTAGCCTTGTAACTGGAAAACAATCCTCCGCCCCCCACCCCACCCCCCTCCCTGAAGGCGTATCCTTTGTTGTGAATGGTTTCGCTCTACCCGGACCTCCGTGACTGTCGTTCCGGTTCTTGCAGTAAGTCGGTTTAAGAATGACACAGGTTTTTTTACGACAGTGTTTCTGCAACGGTTAAAAGATGAAAAACAGTATATTCAGTTGTAAGAAATTAAAGCTGCGTAGCAACGAGGGTTTTCAGACAACAGAATACACTGTTTTAATCTTTTAACTGACTTAAAAGAGGATTATTTTGGGATAATTAGCATGTTGTCTGAGCAAAAAATCAACGCTCAATATTTGACGAATCCACGCTAAATATAACCAATAGACTGCTCACAATTACGTCGTTGAACTGACAAGCTTCCCATTATGTGTCACAACAAACTGCTCGTGAAACTACCATTCCATTCATAAACAAGTACTGTGCTTTAGTAATCGCCGGTATCGCTTCTCAGAAGATGCCAATTCAATGAACATTAGCTGTTTTGCATTTATGTCTTGAAACCAAACACAAATCATAAAATATCAATCACAAATCAAGGGCAAGGTCGTCAGAGCTGTTCCAGACATTATACTGATTATTGGAAATGTACAGAATAACATTTATACACTGCGTCATTCTGTCAGTTCACCTCCGTGGTGTGGTGGTTAAGACATTCGCTTGGTTTTTTTTTATACCGGACCTACAAATTAACTTTTCACCAACACTGAACTCCAAAGACCTCCTACCTTCGAACAAGGCTATCAGGCGGTCGGGGCGACGAAATTCAATGGGACACTGTTCTTATACCAGATTGAAAATTAGCATGGATTCGTAACTCAGAAAACACGCTAAAGACGATTTTAACGTGTGCTGCAATACTTCATGCTAATTTTCAGAAATGCAGAAACTTTTTCTTTTTTTTTTAGAAACAAATCCGTCTGCTGATACAACAGGCGCTGGAGATTACATGACGTCACAAAACAGGATATTTCTATTTCTCAAGCCCCAATACCCTGCACGCCACAAGTTTTTTTCCTTGTCCCTAACACCACCCCCCCCCCCCCCCTCCCCGCCGACCCCCTCGGTCCTGTTTTCTCCGACTAAACCACATTCTTGTACATATATTTCAAACATTTCACCATGCTTGTGCCACTTTATATCCACCGACAGATAACTGAGTTACATACAAGCGTTTAATGTTGCGAATACGAAAATCATATCACAACTGACTAGGCTCACAAACTTCAAATAATACACGACACCACAAACCACGAAACCTAATTTAGTGGAAACTGCACGCTTTTCCCCTTCTTTCTTCTCAATTTTCACTCTTTCAAAATTATTATGCAATCTCACCATTTGGTAAAGCAGATACGTGTATAATGTTTACATTAATTAATGTGATGTTTACATTAATGAATTTGGAGACAATGAATTTGTTTTGTGCAGCTCGCGTACTCTTATATTATACTCTTATATTTCTTTTAACACGCAACAAAACACTATTTTCTACTTTTCGATAGGAGCTGTTTCTTTTATTGTCAAAACAAACTTGAAAGGGTACAAATTTCGCAGGGTTCACATGCAGCGGACACAAGGTTCACGTGCAGCGGACACAGGGTCACGTGCAGCAGACACAGGGCTCACGTGCAGCGGACACAGGGCTCACGTGCAGCGGACACAGGGCTCACGTGCAGCGGACACAGGATTCACATGCAGTGGGCATATATTCTCTATAAGACACAGGCGCGATGCGAGTGCAGAGACGGCGTGCTTACCCCATATAATTAAAACAAAACGTGACGAGCCGGCAAACGGACAACCGATAAGCAGCATCTCCCTCCTCCCAAGCTTAGCCGCGGCCATAAACAGTCAAACGAATTTCTAAATCACAATACATGCACCCTGGATGCCTCATGTTCTTGTACGTACTTATTTTTACTACTATTACAAAGCAATGATAAAATAAATTCTTACAAAGTGACCCATATATTCACCGATAACATTCTATACAGCGAGACCTCGATTATAGCAATATAAAATCCTTATAAGACATAAACTGATTCCGGCCCTTTCCCAATACCTCTGTTGCCAGGACACGTGACCAACGGCTGTCGCCATGGCAACAACTGCAGAGCATGGCGTCATTTCAACATTTATATGCGTTGCTACCATTTAACTACCATACCCTGTCCTTCAGCGAACTACCAATAACGACGTCACTTAAAAAATTCCAATTCATTCGAACAGTTCCCGCCGTAAATATAAGCAAATAAAAGGTATGAGATAGACAGATTAAGGGGGGAGGGGGAGGGGGGGGCTGTAATATGTGAACATGCTGAGACATACAATACCAAGCAAATATAATATTGTCCTTGTTACAAGTAGGAGAAGACCCGTCTGTGAACTTGTGTAGAAGTGTAGCCGCAGCTGTCATCGCGTACGAGAGAGAGAGAGAGAGAGAGAGAAAGAGAAAGAGAGAGAGAGAGAGATGGAGAGAGAGTTACACAGTGATTGTCGCGTGGATGGCTGTATGAAAAAAGAAACAGCTCGACTGAATAAAGCTAACATTGCACAAGCTGACTGCGTACCTTGTCCACTTAGTGTTGCTAAGATACTACTTTGTTTATCGGCGATATCTTTAAATTGCATTTATAGTTGCAAATGTTCGAACTTATGATGCAAGTAAAATTCTGCTTATCAATATGGCTCAAATTTGTGCAACAACCTTTGTAAAATACTGATAAAGACAAAACCATTAATAAAAACTATTATGATTATCATTATTGCATTTTTAACAGTTATTATTTATTTATTATTCTCTATTCGAAATTTTTGAGGTTCTGAAACTGCAGCAGAATTTGGCTTCATCACAAGAGTCGGAAACAACTTTGGGCAAGCATTACTGCACAGTGACCCCCACTTAAAGCAAGGAGGGGGGGGGGGGGGGGGGGGGAGGAGGGGAGGAGGGGGTGTGCGCAAAAATGTCTCATGTAAACATAAAATCTGAAGCTAATAATTACATGGTACATACAACGAATACAATAGTGAGGATATTGTACATAGCAGATTATGTATAAAGTCTGAGGCGAAACTTCGAAATATGAAGGAGGAAAAAACCATACAAAATGCTTCCAAAAACAGAAAGTAGCCAACTCATGCCCGTAGTCATAAAAGTTCAGTCTGAATGAAAGGCCTTATAAGGCTTAATACTGGGCTACACTGAGACAAAAACTCAAGACCTTTTTTATGAAGATGGCCCCTCAGTTCACAGTTACTTTTAGATGTGAAGCATTGCACATTGACAACGGTTTTGTTTACATTATTAGCATTTCTTTCACGCTTGTACCCTATTACTCCATTAGTTTTCACTGGAATGCATTTTATTATATAAAAAAAATAGCTTTTGCTTCCAAGCTTTTTACTTCGCTCACGTTCCAAAACAACGTCCTGTAAAGGGGTCGGTTTGTTTTGTTGTTTATAATACCATCAATGTAATACGTTGGGAATGAAATCTTATTTTCAAGGTAACTTTTCTTGCCCGTGTGTTTGCAAAAGTAATACAAGACTATCTCGAGAAATGATGAAAGCAATGAACTAAAAGGGTATTTTCTACTTTAGCAGAAATACACTTTCTCATTCAAAAATACAGGTGCTCCAAAGCTTTAAAGCCGTGCTTTTTATTGATGGGGTATTGGTTGGTTCAGTGCATAAAGTTAACGTTTTCATTTGATTGTCTCCATCCCGAGATATAACCCCCCAAAAACGGTTAGGATGGTACCACAATGCTGACGATGTCACTTACGCAAAAAATTATCACAGCTCTGTTTGTGAGCGTTGTCTCATCTCCACCGAAATACCCAATTAGCCCCTCCGCTATCTGGGCGATAAATAAACCCCGATCACTTGTTAACTTTACGCTCTGAAGACTTTTTTTAGATATCTAAAAATAAAAACCGAAAAGTTAGAAAACAAATGTGTCGCGAAGGTGAGAAGTAAGCACCGTAGATTTAGTTGTAACTGCACATTGGTAGGTCCTTGCTCACTGCATTCACCAGCTGGATGACATCACGGTGATGTGAATATATAAAGTCAAACACTAAATCATAACGCTTACAGCTGATTGGCTACCCTAAGTCACGTGACCAATACGTGCGCGCCCACCCAAAGAGAGGGACTATCTCAGTCATTATCCAAGCAGTTATCTCTAAATCACATCAAAGATTCATGTTATTATTATTTTATTATTTTTCTGTCACTTTCGTAAGTTTCTAATATTTCGTAATCGTAAGTTGCAAGTCTTCTCGTGTCGATGTGTAGTTTATATGAAAAGGCTGATGTCGTTCTTTTCTTCTTTTCTGTGTTTTTGGCAAGAACTAGTCCTAATCTACATGTTATCTTCTCGTGAATTCCATTTTGATTGCTGCAACAGAAAATGCCCATGATACCTTTTAAAAATTTATTGAATTTACCACTTTATTTAAATTTATTTATTTACT
The DNA here is from genome assembly GCA_949752745.1 of Protula sp. h YS-2021. Taxonomy (NCBI): domain Eukaryota; kingdom Metazoa; phylum Annelida; class Polychaeta; order Sabellida; family Serpulidae; genus Protula; species Protula sp. h YS-2021. Next base: position 17,043,230 of record OX457024.1, on the reverse strand, counting down.
CGAATATATATTTACTTTATATTACCATTATTTTTGTTTCTAAATAATTAACTCTTTTTTTTTTAAGACTCACATTTCTGTAACAGAATCGCTACCTTTCATAAGCCACTGCACAAAACATGTCACGTGCAAAACAAGTCACGTGAGTGCTGGAAACGAACATGTCACGTGAGTGCTGGAAAAAAACGTGTCACGTGAGCGCTGAAAACGAGCCTTCAAATAATCCCCACATATCACAAAGGCGTTTTATTAAAAGTTTTTACCAAGCCATAGCGTTGTATCAAAACTATACTAATTTTGTTTTAAACTTTATTCATTTATTCTTTACTTAGTCGCTGGGGGAGGGGAGGGGGGGAGCTATCCGCAAGCCGAGGCGAGTAGTACGGCACCGACCTTCTATGATTTCAGCTTTCGCTTGTTGTATTTCTTTGCGCATTTCTGTGAGCAGCTCCTGTTTGAGAGCTTCGAAGTCGGAACTGGACAACCCGCTGGCGCTACTCGACGCGAAGTTCTCCTGCCCCGTTAATGACTTTTTACTGCAAAACAAAACACCGGTTGTTATTTGCTCAACTTTACCTCACAAGCACAAAAGTTCAGCGCAATATCACCTGTTTGAATGCGGGTAAGTCATGAAACAAAATCCAGTATAAAAACTACCGGCTTATCCCCGCAGCTATTTGCAACACTGCAAAAAAACAAAAAAAAAAAAACAAACAAAAAAAAAACAAAAAAAAAAAAACAGAATGTCAGGGTCACCTTTTATGTAGCGGCCGCGGCGATTCTGAACGAGCTCCATTGTTGCCATTGACAGCGCTCGTCTTCTTCTCGTGGCCATTGGCAGCGGACCCAGCCGCACCCGTGTCCTCGCCAGACGACACCTGCAAGCGGCAAGCAGACGATAACGCTACCTACAGCATTCAGTGACGTCACCTCTGAAAATGGCAGAACTGCCAACATCGCCGACCATCCCCCCTCCCCCCCTCTCTCCCGTCCACCCTCCCCTGTTCCACGACCAGTTACTTCCGCTGTTTATTTTATTTTATCTTTTTCCCCAAAAAAAATAGGAGATACATGCAGTAAAACGATTCTATATGTATATAATATAAATATCTGTATATGTAGGATATAAAATGTTATGTAAAATGTGAGACTCTATAGATATAGATAAGAAATATTTTATACTTCTACAATTCAATACAATACATTGAAAGAATGGTTATGCGGGAATAGTTCTTAATCGCTAAGCAGCTTCTGAAAAAATGTAGAGATTGTTATATTAAGGCTCAATAAATGTTATTAGAATCGATATCAGAACAATTAAACCAGTGACAGTAAACAAAACCACCTGAAATGCATCAAGTCTGAACCAACGAATCAGTAAACAAAGAGCTACTCAGTAGATGAGCAGTCACACATTTGAATTTGACGAGATTCTGGCTTATTTTTATTTTATTTTTTTATGGTTTTTGGGAGGGGGGGGGGGGGGGGCTCGGACACAATGGTCCCTCACAATGGTTTTACAACAGGCAAATGCTGTCGGGCGATTACTAGCTGGAGATGGTCGCACGAATGGCGGCTAGTTTTTCTCTTTTTATGTATATAGATATACAATCGGACCCGCGTAATATGAGGTCTTCAGCAAAAAACTTCATATTACAGAACTTTTACACGGCACACTTTCAATCAACCATGCATTCAATAGGCATAGATTTATTGCTTATTTATTGCATATTTTGGAACGATTACCGGGTTTTGTGTTTATTTTTTGTCTGCGCTATTTAAATATAAATTCGAACTAAAATCAGACACAAATAAATACAATATACACATAAACCAACCACATTTTCATTTACTTCTTCGAAAAGTATTATTTTCGATTTTTTTGGAGTTTGTGCGTAAGAAGTTTTTTTTTTTTTTTTTTTGCTCGATCCCGACAACTTCATATTATGTGGGTCCAACTGTAAGTACATAATAGCAGTCTGGTTAACAAGATTTGTGTCGGGCTATTAACTGTACACAGCAGGTCGCCCGAACAGCACCGGGCAATTTTGTATAGTCTCAAACCTGTGTTGATATTGAAAACAGGCTTCATTCTACCAGACTAAACTTCTGACGAACGGGTCAAATTCCTTCAAATTAAAACCTTTGAACTGTGGTATCTAACACAACTCACTTGGATCACTTACAAAGATTTACGAGGAAATCACAACAGGACTACCTCCGATATTGAAGAACCGGTAAATCGCCCTTTTCACCACTTCTGTTTGTGGCAAGCACCAAATACAGTTGGAAGAAAAAACTCCACTACAGGTATATGGGAAAATTCTTGAACTATGACAACAAAATAAATTACTCTTTTTCCAAACTTGACACCATAATCGGAAGTTCCGAAGTTCGAAGAGCATGATAAGACAAGCCACTGGCAGAACCTGTTTTTTTTTATCAGCCAGATACAACACATGAAAGGAAAGGGGCATTAGAGAAGCGTGACCGCTTTGGTCCGTTAATGGATATCTGACAGCATAATACGACAGATTACAACGACATCTTGTTATAAAATAAAGCAGACTAGCAGGACACCAACGGGTAGAATACGACACGCTGAAAAAAGACATCTGGTGGCAGAATTCGATACGCTGGAAGGACATCTAGTGTTGGAATATTACTAACTGCCAGGGCATCTTGTGGAAGAAAACGACAGACTGAAAAGACGCGTGGAGCAAGAATACGAGAAACTACAAGGACATATGGAAGAAGAATAACAGATTGAAAGGACTTCTAATGGAAGAATACGAGTCTGAAAAGACATTTGGTATTAGATTACGAGAATGCAAGGGCATTTAGGGACAATGTTATAGACTGTAAGGACATCTAGTGGCAGAATACGGCACACAGCAAGACTACCTTATTTAGTTGCACGATGTGACAGACTGCAAGGACATCTAGTGCAGAATTTGGCAGAATGCAAGGACATTGAGTTGCAGAATATGATACGTCTGGTAGCAGAATATGACAGACTGCAAGGACATCTCGTAGCACAATATGATAGACTGCAAGGACATCTGATGGCAGAATATGACAGACTGCAAGAACATCTACTGGCAGAATATGACAGACTGCAAGAACATCTACTGGCAGAATATGACAGACTGCAAGAACATCTACTGGCAGAATATGACAGACTGCAAGGACATCTAGTGGCAGAATATGACAAACTGGAAGGACATCTGGTGGCAGAATATGACAGACTGCAAGGACATCTCGTGACAAAATATGACAGACTGCAAGGCCATCTAGTGGCAGAATGTGACAGACTGCAAATGCATCTAGTGGCAGCTGTGCGAACGTGTACCACCGAACAGATAATGTTAAAAGCAGCTTTCACTGTTACGGATCCAAAAACAAAAGTATCTTCTGCATTCGACACATTCTATTTTTGGATATAAAGAGTAAAGCTGTAAATGTGACAGTAAAACCAATTCACCTAAAAAGCCAAAGAAAAAAACTAGTTTTAGGTGGTATCTTTGAGATAAGTATAGCCCACAGAAACAAGCTAAATGTTAACGTACAGCCACTTTAACGGGCATGGGTTAGCCGTTGATCAAACACTTTTCAAATAAGTATCAGTGGAATATTTATCATGCACCAAGCGTTGTCGAAAAGAGGAATGCTTCAGCAGTGGTATTTATGGAAGCCCGCAGACATACTGGACACCAAAAACCTGCCAACGACACTCCGAAGATTACACGTGGTTTCAAGCTTTGAAAAAAAAATGCAGAGGTAAGCGCCTCTTGACAACATCCACATTAGCCGTGAGCTGATCGGTATCCATGACAACGGCTGTCTCTCTGTCCGTATCCATGACAACGGACACTGTCTAGGGCAGCAGATTAGGGAAGCTTTTAGATTTACGACTTTAACTGTAGCAACTAAAGAGCATACTCTTTTCACTCGCAACCTTCCTTCCGTTGCCTTTTCACTCTTGTCTTTTGTTCCTGAGACCAGCTAAAAAAAAACACAAACATATTATCAACACCACAGCTCCAACCGGTATTAACTTGACTGTTCTTTTTAAGATTCTCCATTATGTGTACATTACAGTACCTTTCCACCAGATATTCTGTAACAAAACAATTTTTGGCATTTAAAATTTATGGTCTTTATCAGTTTCTTAAAAGAAATCCTTCGAACAGCACAAATGAAGAAAGTGTAAACGACCGATATAACATGAATATGCTACTGAGAAGCGCAGAGGAATGCGCAATGAGAAGGCGTGACGCTGCTGTCAAGGTCACTCTCTGAGTCGATGGCTGTCCAGGATAAATCCCTTCTGCCGCATAAGGCCAGAAGAAAAACAGCCTTGTTTCTCATCCTAATTTTTACGAAAAATGACCCGATACAGGCCAGACTTTGTCTTTGACCCGGTATTGGCTAAGATTCTTGTTTTGTTTAATTATTGTAATTACTATTAGTAGTATCAGCGATTTCACTGGTTCGACCGGGGTATGAGAAACAAGTTATTTTTTCCTGGCCTTAACTGTGGTCTTGTTACACAATACCCTCCCCCCTCCCCCCCTCCCCCCTCCCCCACCCCTGATTCGGATCTGAATTCTACACTCTCTATTCAACTTACCGCGGGAAATTGTGTTCCCCTTGAAGGAACCTTAAAGATGGAAAACACAAGCAAAGCTTTAACTTGGTCTCAGAATTAATTATGCTTTTCGGCTAAATTATTCTGAACATCAACTAAAAGTCAAGCGCTTGAGGTTTTTCACTGTGTCTTCAATAAGCCATACTGTTTTTACTCCAAAGGACGGGATTTTCCATTTAATACGCATTCAAACATCGGAATTTTGACGCCTCACCATGCAGATGAGAATTGTCTTATCGAAACATAGCCACACTTGGCTAAAGGCTTCCCCTCCATCTTCAACAGTTAACAACCCGCCCTCTATCACTATCCACCCGCGCGTATGAAATGGTCCACCCCGAACAATTCTCACCATCCAACAGTAAACAGAATAAGCATTGCAAGTACATTTTATTCAGTCGCAGTATATTGTGAGCCGAACCTATATTGTTTATCTTATCAGAAACACCTACTAACTTGAAACTCGAATGTAACCTATACGATATACTATATAAATTATATAAAACCAGTAAAAAGACAGTCAACATAAATTCTGTGCGCATCCCTCAACCGTATGTAATCCAAAGGTAAGCCAGATGTTATCAACGGTTCAAAACGTGTTAAAGGTAGTATCTATAATTGAGCACAAAGCACACATACTCTGATAAAGCTTTATAAGTGTATACGCTTTATCTCACATATATCCGCTACGCCATCATAAGATCTTGGCAACCCTATACCTTATGTGATACAAGTTGTGTAAGGCTGAAGTCTAGGTGAAGTGTTTCATTAGAATCACAGTATATAACTCTTCATAACAGTGCTTCATTGCTCAGAATAAAAAAGTTATAGCACATATAAAAGTTTTTGTCCACTTTTGAATTACATCAATACAGTCCTTGTAAGATCTGAAGCGCAGATTATTTAATAATTGCTTTCATGTCTCCCTGAAACCCTGTTAAACTGCGATATTTCGTTCCGGAAATTCGAAATGCTCCAATTGGCACTATGGCCCATGCGGTTGTAACACTTAACGACATGCTTTTACTTTCATCCGGAAGTTTAAAAGTATGTCTAAGTCACAGTAAGTTCCACAAGGGCGTAGCTTAATTGTGCCACCGTATCGCGATTACCTATCACAGATTTTCATGAAGCATTCCCCGCCCCTATCGCTAACCCCCACTCCCACCCCTCTCACTTTGTTTTCTATGGTGAATCTCGAGAAATTTGAGGAAATGGGTTTGATTTTTAAAACTGTTTTGTGAGATGCGTATTCTACTTGCGATGAGGTACAAGTGATGGAATAAATAATATAACTCAGCGCACTGCAGCTCATCAGCTAAGGAAGCTTATGAGGAAACAGCAACAGATAAGCTTAGAATATAACAGAGCAGGGGTGCACATGAGACCTTCGCATTTCGCCATGGCTTAGGCAAAGTGGCGAAGGTGAATTTTAGGCAAAAATTATTATAATAAAATCAAAATATGTTTTGTTTTTGATTTAGGTGAGCGCGAAATGAATGCACAGCTATCCTATTGACAAACGCAAACAGTGACGACACTCGTTCAACTTGTCCATTTTTACACGCTTTAATTGCACGCATATCAATTTCTACTTGATAACAGATTACCATATTTTCAATAAATAAATTAAGTTACAGTTTTAGTCAGAGGGTTAATTTGGCGAAGATGCATTCGACTTGGCCAAGGTGAGCTGAACGTCCTTCGCCAAATAGAAGAAGGTAAAAAAATCCATATGTGCACCCCTGACAGAGACCATTATCTAGCGTTCGAACTTGTAACTAGACAGTAAAAGCGATGTCAATTATACACAGTGTTGGAGTTAGGGAGAACCAGCTTTGAACAGAACTGAATAAATACAGAATACAAGTCTTAGCTAAATTATGCTGATGATTCTTATAACAGAACCTGCGTGTCGGACTTACCGCCGGCGAATGTGGTCTAGGAGAATGTGGTCTAGGAGAATGTGGTCTTGGTGAGTGTGGTCTTGGTGATTGTGATCTCGGTGAAAGAATCTTAAAATTAAAGAACTACTTTTACTTTTTGTTGATTTCGAGTGGCGTCCTAAAAGTAAACACTTCAGGATACTGATATCTGGTTTAGTGTTGTTCCTCTAGGATCTGTTGGCTGCAGAGGCATTCATTTTGAAATGTTAATTAAAACAGAGTACAACTGACCAGGACAAACTTGGTCATGGATTTAAGTCCGATGTACTCATCGCTATTGTCAACTCTTACTCCACGTTTCCATGTAAAGATTATCCTGGCCGTGTTCATTTCGACTTTCTGTTTTGTAATTATTACTTCCACTTCGATAACTTGTGTGACTTTACTTCACAAACGCTACACGCAAGTTTTCATTTTATAATCATTAGTAGAGAATAATAAACTTCAAATAAACGATATCACAAAAAAGCACACACCAATCAGAGACGATGACGTAAAAAAAGATAAAAAAATTGTATAGTTCAAATTTTTTGTAACACTTTGTAAGAGATCAACGCGGCACATTTCTATTAAATTTCAAAAGGACTGCAACAGAACTGGACAAGTAATAACATGTAACCAAGTCAAAATGGTCAAAAAGCTCTTCATTTTGGGGCTATATTTGATTTGATGTTGAAATTGATCTATCCACAATAAGCAATTGGTAGTCGATCGCATGCGGAAACATTTCAGCCAAATTTCAACGCACGGGGATCAAATAAATAGTAACATTTCTCATGTTTATGTCCAAATTGTAAAAGAGAGTCCCATTTTAAGTCAGTAGTCGGTCAAACGGTGATAAAAATTGAAGGCTTGAAAGCGATCGGACAAGAGCTCTTGGAGGAGTAGCATTTTCTGTGTTTTACGTCATGCTGTCATGTATATTGTACTGCGAGCAGAAAAAAATCAACCTTTCTGCTTAAGCACATTGACTGCTGCACTCAAAATATCATTCACAAAAAAAAAAAGATAAAACCTCTGAAATGAAAGCAATGTCACTTGAGCTCTATCATCTAATCCACTTACCAACGGTGAACTCGATCCTTGTGAAGGAATCTTAAAATGAGACTGCGTTCTTGGTGAGAATATTATGACCAAGAATCATAAAGATTCCGCGCGCGTTTTTTACGACTGGATTATTAGCATAGGCTATCACTTCAAAATTCTGTCAACTTAATCTACTTACGTTTTTATATTATAGGGATAGATCATGGGACTGGGTGCTTTATATTGCATTCGAACACTTGTGGAAGGCCTGTGAGCGAACGGCACAGTGTCCAAATCCAATACGAAGCATACCAGCCCCATGGTCTATCCTTATTATAACACAAACAGACGTGTTCATTTCTCTGATAACTTCTTTTACCTCTCAGATACTAACCTGTACTGTGACGTTTCATGGGGACTTTCGTTACGCAAAACAAAAGCGGTCTCGTCACAAAGCATTTGCCAGCGTCACGTTGGCTTATATCTACGACGCAGGGGTGAACGTGACTCGCAAAGTTTAGTACCCGGTTAAAGAACACAAAATTTACTTACCATTTCTTAATAAGGGAACGAATGTCACTGGGGTGCGTGTTATAATAATGTTTTGCTGCTCCTTTAAATAAAGGGATAGTTTTTACTGACAAACCCAATTATTGCCCAATATACCCACGAACAGGGTGATGCATCAAGTAATGTCATATCTGTTACTTAGCACTGGTTTTAGTAACTACAGTAATCCACAAGCCACTAAATACCTCCATTCACGTCCAAGCAGACGTGCTACAGCCTAGATACGGCCTTCGAATACTAATAGTTTCTATTATGTATTGCTCAAATAGTTTGAAGACCATATCGTTTTCTACAGTGACTAGTCTAACTACCGGGATTCTACTTCACCAACTTACCAGGGGAGACAAAGGCCTCGGCAAAGTCATCTTAAAATGATCATAAATCTCGTTTTTTTAATTAACTTTTACGACTCTATAATTCGCATTCTCCTTTGTATTATTATTATTATTATTATTATTTTTATTATTATTATTATTATTTACTTGGTTGTTTTTAACTTATAACATAATTTACAACAAAATATATTTTGAATCCTTGCTGTAATTGCTAAAATGAACCACATCCTTATTCACTTCTCAGATTTGATGTAAAATGGTCACACATCACCTCAGGAATCGGTTTCTGACATCCAGTGATATTAACACAGTTCTTGAAGTCACAAAAGCTCCACATAACGCCATATTGTTAATCACGCCAAACCGACCCTCGTAACGTCATAACGACTAATTACACCCCCAGTGCTACACGCAACGTCACCAGGGCTAATCACATCGCAACACCTATCCGTAACGTCACAATGACTAATACGTCACCAATCCTCCACGCAACACCATACACCAACTGCCCCTATAGCGTCATAACGACTAATCCTATTACCTCAGTTACCAACAACATCATAAAATCACTCAAGTAGCCACAGCGATCGGCAACGTCACCGCCGAGAGCCAAAACGTCATCAGGGGGTTCCCCGTAACGCTTCTAATTAGGCCGCCCCATCATTCACTGGATAACCTATTTGGAAACTGTTGTTAGATGTGTGTCATAAGAGTATTTCAAATGCTGAACATCTTGTCTTGTAAACATGTTTCGAGGCTTCTTCGTATGTGTGCTTAACCCTTATGCACACATTTCAACCAGCCATTCGGCCCCACTACAGCGGTCTGGACTTTCGGTAGATTCCGCACATGTGATGACGAAACGCCTGACAGATTCCGCTACAACGGTGACGAAATGTTTGACAGATTGTGCTGAAAGATGACGAAATTCTGACAGTTTCCGGCAAAGGGGTGACTATATACCTGACAGATACCTCTTATTATCTCAATAGAAACTGAACACATGGATTTCGAAAAGAACATAGAAAAACACACCTTGTTTTAAATTTGCGCACTTAGAACAGTAAAACATATAAATAAACGTGGCTAGTATATAGAGAGTTCCGCAGAAAGTCACACAGAACGAGATGCTTTTGATCAACAAGCACCTCACCTGGAAATGCAGACAGTGTGGTTGTAACTGCATAGGTACAGCAATATATACAGCAATAGTTGAGGGAAAGTTGGCGGTTGAGTTGATTGACAGAAGAGAGAATTACTTATCCATGAGTTGCTTGATCTTCACTTGTAATGTATTGCATTTCTTTATGAAATGGCATAAAAGAGGGGATTAAGAGGTCATCTACACATTTCACCTGTAATCTCGGGGCTGTCCATAAAGTACATAATGGACACTTTTTCACCACCTCTCCACACCATTAACCCCAGCTGTATACTCCATCATAAAGTACATTATGCACACTTTTCACCACCCAGCCACACCACTAACCCCAGCTGTACTCTCCATTAAGTACATGATGCACACTTTTTTACTACCCCTGCACACCGTTAAGCCCAGCTGTTCTTACTTTATGGACCGCCCCTTTCGACTCCAGAAAAAACTCTGTGCTAAATACTTGCAGTTCGAAGTTTCCCCTTTGCTTAGAAGTGTTCGTGCGTGTTCAGGCAAAGCCTCACTAGTCACGCTTAGTTCAGAGTGACTCTTTCTCGATAACGTGTGTTATGTCATCCAAGCTCCGTCCGTTCATATCGCAATCTGACCTTGATATGACCTTGTAGAAATTTATTTCGACATTCTACCTAGACACTTGGGTAACACTGTACCGGCATCAGCCACCGCGCAAGGCGTGATAGATTAAGATTTTCACACTGATGTCCTTTTTTGTAACCGTTTTCTGGGGATTGGGGTGATCACAGCTTTAAACGGGGTCTAGGACAGAACCCCCCGGAACTAAACCCCCCCGACCAAACCCCCCAGACCAAACCCCCCGGAACCAAACCCCCCCGCGCGCATAACCGAAACCCCCCCCCCCCCCCCCCCGTGCCAAAACCCCCCGATCGGACCAAACCCCCCCCCAATTGTACTTGAGATCCTGTGATTGTAAGATGACGGAACAGGATACGGCAGAAACTCTGATTGCATTTGGGATCAAAGCTCGTCAGATAATATGACAGCAATTATGTACCTTTTATACTTTTATAATCAGTAATCATAAAGTAACGATTACAGAATATCGGAAGCTGCTTAAAAGTTCAAATACAATTGTTGGAGTGGGGATGGGGGGGGGGGGTTTGGTCCTCTCCACATAAGGGCTTTTGGCATGGAGGGTTATGCGCGAGGGAGTTCGGTCCTGGGGAGTTTGGTCTGGGGGGTTCGGTCCCGGGGGTTCTGTCCGGAACCCCTTTAAACGAGCATGTTACACTTCTAAGCAATGTCGCGTTCATAGTTGACACAAGGTCTTAGCTGCTGAAGGTATCTACAACAAACCCTGTTCACACTGCAAGTCATGCACAGCAACAAGGAAGAAAATCACTGGAGTGTAACGGGAGTCTGCGCTTGATCAGATCAGTCACGGTTAAGCAAAGTGTGAGTATAAGTATGAACACTGTAGAAATGAAATGGGTGTAGCAGTTAGCGGGTGCTCAAGAGTAGCTCAAACTGTGCGAGTGGGAACGCGGCACTAGATTTTGGTAAGGTAGAGTGCAGCGGGAAAGCATTAAGGAACATACGTTTGTGATATTCAGCCTTCCTTCTGCAGGTTTCTCACTCTTTTCCTTCGTCCCTGACCCCGGCTAGAAATAGAAAACATGGGTATGCATGCAGACCTAAATACATATATTCCTGACACATGACATGATATGGATTAATCGCTGCAACACTGCACCACGGAACAGCCACTGAAATTCAATTCGTCATAAAAAAGTTTTATTTGCACTGCATACACGTGATTACTCACTGTGAAAACACATCCAGGTTGGTTTATGCAGTCAGCACTCTTATAAATCATGCATTCAAAGTCACGCAGTGCTTCAAACAGGAACAAAAAACAACTTCACAAAATCCCGTTTCCTCGGCTTCAAAAATTCCACTGATAAGCAAGTTTTACTTTCACAAATCTATTAGCCTGATGACTGGAAAACTTGCCAGCCACCAGCAGGTCTGCCATTGAAGTTGCGCAGTCACGTGACTGCACCAATGTCAGTTGTTCCAGATAGAAAAGGCACAACATAAAACTACTGACAAACTTCAACTTGCTAGGGCCATAATCGAAACGGTTTTACTTTCTTTACAACGATATCCTGGAGGTTATGGGACGTAGAATTTCTCTTGTTTACAGTTTATTTTATGCCAATTCTACCTGAAGCCATCGCCAAATGCCTTACCGCCTCTCCGTCAGCCAACCGCCGACGTCGCTCTAGTTTCTTCTGCATCTCGCTCAGCATGACGTCATGACCCGATCGACCAATCGTGCCCGTGTTTGCCGCGTAGTTCGTTCCTTCATCCTCGTTCTTGTAAACCAATCACATTGTCCCACATCACATTATGATAGGTTTTTACCATATTACCACTGTAACCATATAATTTATAGCCAGAACCGACGTACATTTTGAAGTTTCGCTCCACTAGATTCTGCACTAGGACATTGAAACCAATTACATTGTAGTTTTCTTCCTTCTTAATTGATACCGGTACAAGGCATTCTATTACGTGCGGTCCAACATTAAGGCTATGGTCAGCTTCATCAAGGGTTCTGATAAGCAAAATGGCGGCCACCCACCCCAGTGAATAAACTAATCTGCAATTATGACAAACCTTCGGTGTTTTCTTCAATGTGGCTGACTTGAGGGCATCGGCTAAGCTGCCGAGTGACGGTCCATTAGCTGCTGTGGGCAGGGCGGGGGCGGCGGGGGCAGCAGGGGCGGGAGGGGGTTTGGCTGCATTCCCGCCAGCGGGAGGCGGCGGGGGTGGGGGTGGGGGAGCAGGAGGAGGCGGGGCACCTGATGGGGCTTGGGGGACGACTGCTGGGGGCGCGGGGGGTGCAGCTGGCGGCACAGGCGGGGCTGCGGGTGGGGCGGGGGCAGCCGGCGGTCCTGCGGGGGCTTGGGGGACAGCAGGTGCGCGAGGCACGTTGCTCTGTTGCTGTTGTTGCTGAACGTTGCTCTGACCCTCCCATTGCTGGGTTTGAGGCGGCATGTAAACTACAAGCAGCAAACAATTTTTGTTAATTTCTAAATTGTTTATTTGCTGTGCGAAAATGTTTACGTCAATTATCTAACACTAACCTATTCGAGAACAAAAACTGCGCATGACATCATTGTTAAAAAGTGGCAAAAACACTGTCTGTGATGTTTTTTTCTTTTCAGTAATCAATGACAAACTCGGCTATTTATACACACACACAAAGAAAGGAAACAAAATGCGCTCAAATCATGAATAATGTTTCGGAGTGACAAATCGGTTAGTTTCGATATTTCGAGCGGCATAGAAAAAACGTTCAAGCTCGCTTGAAAAAAAAAACTTCCGTGTCTCGACATCCTCCAAAACTCTAAGGCTAACAACCAACTTAAAAGCGAGGATTAGAGTTACTGAAAAACTCCGCCTCATTCGTTATGTCACATGGCTCTGCACATTCTTTTACTTCGAAATCAGTTCATCATTTTGGATGATTAGGTACTTCGATCAAAATGATTCCAATCAATCACTTTTATCATTATTTGCACTAAACAAATAAATTAAAGAACGACACTTTCCATACACTGTAAATTTGTTTTGAATTCTGTATATTGACTCTGACGCTTTTCGCAATTGAAAATTCGAATCCACATTTTTTTCTTCATATCTTCAGTTTTTAAACCAGTTAAAAATTAAAAACAACGACTGTTATATGACTTGGGCAAATGCTGTAATCTCATTGGTAGATTCCCAAGTCATCATTTTTCTCTATGTTGACCTAAATGAAAAAATTCGAAGGATAGTGCAGTCATGTGTAATAAAAACAACAGGTAAGTCGTGTAACAAGGCACATACTTACTTCGTTTGAGTCAACAAGACACTGTTGACCTATTACGAAAATGTTGACCTCTGGGTTAACATTTTCTAATTAGTCAACAACACATGTTGACTCAACATACGTCTATATCTGCAAAGTATTAGATAATATACACGGAAACCAGCACCAAAGATACATTTATGGTTTTACTGATGAGGAAACGGTGACTTACTTCCTTGGCCACTTCCCCGTGAACTCGATCTCTGGTGTCCTGCGCCTGTCGGGTAGGAATCCCTTCCCGAAGACGCTTGCGAAAGTCTGAAAAAAAATATCCAAAATATAATCTTATTCTCGGATACGCCCTTAAAATTTTATACAACATTTGGCTAGTTCACTCACACGAATAAATGTAAGTAATGGTATCAAAAAGGTGAGTCACATAAAACCTCTTCTTAATTAAACCCCCCAAAAAATGATCCACAATAAATGCCAATAAAACAGCATATCCGAGAAACATAAACATGGTATACAGTTTATACACGCTCTGTGCCTTCTCTGCAAAGCAATGAGCAATTTCTGAAAAGCTTGGTTACCCTTTCCAATCAAAACAATATTCCTCCTTACATTGTGATTTGTTTTGGAGGGTCAGCAACTATTGCATCCTCCGGTCTCGGCATGAACCCGCTCGTTCTGCTCGAGTCAAGCCAGTGCGATGAGGAGGTGTGACCAGTTGCCCCGTTATGCCTCAATGGTGGCGACCTACTGCCGTGTTCCAAGCGAGGACTCGAAGAACCGGCTCGGTGCATCGGTGCTTTGTTGTTGTTGGGCATAGTATTTGATGGACTGCCTGGTGAACTTTCACACAACGTTTTCCTTCCTCTATCATTTAACGGCGCGCCATAAACCTGACCAAAGGGATAGCTAATTTGGCCGACAGAATTGTTATTTATCCCAGGACTGGTAACATCCCTTGGTGACAAAACTGCACCATCTTCTTCAACACTCCCATTGTTTCCGTAAATCTTGACTCTGGGAATAGAAGACGACCGCGGTAGAACTGTTCGCGGATATATGTTACTTTCGGCTTCGCCATTTGACGACACCGCATTGTTTTCTTTCGCCTGGTTAGTGACTTGGTTTGGCTGTATTTCACTCGTTTTCACAACGTTCTTCGCCTTTCCAGAATATACCTGCCCGAACTCTGGCACCGAACCTGCCTCACGGTTCCCTTGGAAACTGAACCGCCTTTGTGACGTGAACACAGGTTTAGTAGCGGGTTCTACGGGCGCGTTTTCAACACTTTTCTGCCCATTTCTCACAACGTGCGGACTAAGCGACCCCCTGGGCGGCAATGTGGCTCCAAAAATCTGGGCCTTCGAGCTAATTCCAGTATAACCACACTTCGATGTTCCTGCCATTTTGCTTTAGAAGTTTGCTTTTTTTATTTGGTAGGGTTTTTAAATCAAAATTTCATAGTCCTTATTAAACGTGATAATCACAACTGTTACAATTATCCCTTTCTTGAAACCGCCACTCGTTTTCCAATTTTCAAAAATTTCTAGTTCCAGTTCACTACAATGGTTCAGTGTAAAACGAAACAATCATCAGTTGTCTACGTAAAATCCAGTAAAGGTTTGAGTTCCAGAAGAGCAAACAACTAATCCAGTAACAAGCAGAAACAGATGCCGTCTGTGGCTTACTTCACATGCGTATATCCCTGATCGTTTGCTTTTAAGTCAGAAACAAAGTTATTTTGATAGCTGAGCAAAAAAAGTCACTAGAAGCATCAGTTCACGCCGATCGAAATTGCTCTGAATACGAAATTTCCATAAACACATTCTCTGCTTCTTGAGCCAGTGCTCTTACTTAACTACGATTGATATTTCCTTTTCTGTGAACCAGGAATAAAACAATCAAGGCTGTTTTTTTCGCATTCCTCGAATATACATCCTACATGATAAACCGCAGAAACAACGGTCCATCCTTCACTCCTTTATCTCCTCGCATGTGAGCAATTAAGCAGCTATGTCAGAAGCCAACTTGTTACGTCAACTGGACTGTTTTCATCCTCAACAGAACATTCTGGATTCCCCTCTGTTATCGAGATTATTTCAGGCATCTTTACACAACAAACGGAGTCTTAGCTCAATTGTGGGGCTTTTGTCAGGCTTATCTCGTAGTAACGTTTTTTAATACTGAATCAAAATACTGTCCAATTTCGCATCTCATTTCACTTATTTCACTCTTTGTTTGAATTTTCTGGTCTGTCCAATAAAACCTACAATTTCGCATCTCATTTCACTTATTTCACTCTTTGTTTGAATTTTCTGGTCTGTCCAACGAAAACCTACAATTTCGCATCTTATTTCACTTATTTCACCCTTTGTTGGAATTTTCTGGTCTGTCCGACAAAAATCTACAATGTCGCATCTTATTTCACTTTTTTCACCCTTTGTTTGAATGTTTGAATTTTCTGGTCTGTCCAACGAACCTACAATTTCGCATCTCATTTCACTAACTCCACCAATTTTGTAGTCTCTCCCACAAAAACCTACAATTTAGTAGATTTTGAAGTACAACATTGACGCATCCCACTTACGGAAATCGACCATCATCCATGGTTATACCAACGATGACTCATATTCAGTGCTTTCGTTACTGACTCACTGTTTTAACCAATCAGCATGAGGCACGTCTTCCACATAAACCCTAGAAACCACGTGATGTCTAACGTCCATGATTGTTGCAATTGTCTTTAAATTGTTTTACATCTCGGCAAGTCAGGGTTCATGCCTTTGGGATCGATCGATTTTATCTCCTGGCACAAGCTGATGCCTTGGTTTTCTTGTGGATAACTGCAGTCCACGGATTTTCGCTTAAAAACCAGACAGCAAAAACGGTAACATATCTGTCTTCTACTTGAGAAATAAGAAAACCCAAACAAGTCAAGGGTGTGAGACTAGGCATACGGCACCGTGCCACTAGGAGAGCGGACACAGCGCGCCACTCACCACAACCACAGTGCATTCCCCCCCCCCCCCCCATCCCACGTCGCCCTCAAGTCCTCGCACGGAAGGATTTGGAAGGAAGGAATAAATCAGCTCTTTTTTAACCAATCAAAAGGACAGTGGGCAAGCGTTCACAAACCATACAGCCACTCGCGATGTCCGTGAAAGTTATGACATATCATCGATTCTCTGGTACAAACTTTCACTTTCAATCATCCGATTCTAATACAACAGCAACTGAAATACCTCAACGCTTCATGGCTTCTCTGCCTACGCTTTATTGGCAACTGTTGATCAGCAACTATTGTTTTTACTGTCTACTGGATCAATCCAGCATCAAAATATCGTTTTTTTTTCTGCTAGCTAATCAACCGGAAATTAGACTAAGTCACGTGCCAACAAAATTGCTTAATTTACGAATGAGGTAAGCCAACTCCTACAAACTCACTTTATTGATCCACCAAGATGCGCCAAATTCAAAAGAAACGTAATACTGTTTTCACCCGGCGGCCCATAAAGGCTATTCCCTTGTTTCATGTTCCAGATTTTTCAACTCATTTCAATTTATTTGGCACCGAACTGCATCACTCTCACAAGTGTCTTTAAAAAAACAAACAGTCGTTCCCTGGGTTTATTTGTTCCGAGATTTCATGCTTAAATTCCACTACCGGTTATAGTTAATCGAAGACTAAACACAATCACGGATAAACGTCTTTCTTTTTTTTTTTTACTTGACGGTGACAGAAGAGCAGAGTGAGTTGTTCTTGACTCTGTTCACACCTTCCGGAACAGTTGTATTTCTGTTCAGGATGTTTATTTTAAGCCACTCGTTGTTTATATCAGTCTTTTGTGTAACCCAGTTGTTTTATGACTGCCACGTGCTGGCACCACACGTGTTCTCTCTCACATGACAAGACATGTGACATCGTGATGCAAAAAGCACCCAAGATCAACTTTATGGTGTTTTCTTTTGTGAAAAATTTTGGCGTGAAACCAAGAGAAGCACTGGCCAAAGGATAACCAGGCACTGTTCATAACGCACTAATTAGTTACGCTACCAAAATGCCCCCTGTCTTTATTTTCCATACACAAACAATGTTCCCATATATATATATGTCAATTACTGCCAGTTTCTCCGCCCATCACCAGCCTGAAGGCATGAAATACAAAGCTGTATATGCTAAGCTCCGCCCCGTTAACTCTTACCTTTGATTTTCTTCTTCGTTTGTTATGGGACCGTTGACGCTGTTGGTTGTTGGTTGCTGATAGATCTGTGCCGGCTGTTGCTGGTACTGGTTCTGTGCTTGATACTGTGGCTGGTTGGGCTGGTTGGCTTGCGTAGGTTGGCTGGGCTGGTTGGGATACTGTGGTTGTTGCTGAGGCACTGCTTGAGGTGTAGAAGGCTGCGGTTGACGTGTAGCGTCTGAAAGCACTAACGCCACACCGACACGTCACGCGTCACGCCACAAACGTGTCATCAGCGCCAAAAGTACGACATAGTCTCTCACATGGCCAAATTATGAATCAATGAAAACTCAACGGCTTCAACAAGTACCCAACGCACCGCTCAATCGACATACTCTATCTCTGAGACTACACATGCACCAGAATTGACTTCAAGGAACTTAACATAAGAACGGAGAGATTCTGAGCAACATTTTGGTGAAGCTACGGCAACCGACTTGGACAGCAGAGACTTTTCTAAAGCGTTATAGCTGCAGCAGCAGAGGCAAAAAATCTGAACTTTTCAGATACATTAAAAAAAAAGAAACACTTTCGACAAAAAGGAAACGTACCCAAGTGCGCAGTCTCCGATTACAATTGAATTAGGAAATCAACAAATCGAGGTTTACGATTTTTTTACGTTACTTTTTATAACATTTGCTACATTAACGGAATCAGCAATTTGTTACAGCACGATAGCTTGTTTTAAGAACTTCTGGTGTCAATTAACCTTTTCACCACCTCAAGATTCTAAATAGGTTCCTAAGATTTTAACCTACTTTATTTCTTAAGAACAAGAAAAGAGTATCTGACCCCCCCCCCCCCCCCCCCCCACCCATTTCCTCCCCACCACGCCATGCAGAGTCTTTCCAGCTTCTGCACATTCTTAAAAAATGAACTGACTCGACCTTTTTTGTGCAAGACATTTTGCAATATTATGTTACCGATTTCAGATTGAGGATTTTTTTCGCATTTTTTCTAGAATTGTAATATTTTTTCAGCATCAGTTTTTCTTTTTGTACCAGCCGCTGTGTGTTTATACCAGAATGTTTTTAGTGCATAGATTATACATTTTTTTCTTTTCTTTTCTTTTCTTTTCTTTCACAGAAAAGGGGAAAAAATTTAGAAGAAAGACGTTCGAGTACAGGCACTTACTATTCAATGTATCTAGCGCTGTGAGCATGGCCTGGGCGAAGTTGTCGGCATCTTCTCTGACAGTGAAGTTGAGCCCGTAAACCTGGCGATTGTCGCGCCACTGATGGAATGTTGGTGTCGCCTGATTGTACTTGAGTCCCTTCAGTATAGCACAGTTTATCACCACCTGCAGAGGAATCAAACACATACCTTCACGTATTTGTGGCTGCTTTAAAAAGATTAAATTGTCAGAAAAATTAGATTGCATTTTCGCGGCACAAACATAAGTACTGAATAAATAAACAAGCTTCTTGAGATCACATATCGTGTTCTCTGCCCTCCACACCGTGAGCTGTAACCGGAAATCAACACGAAACGTGACTTGAGCTAGAGGGGAAATACACAATAAAACTAGGAACCGTGCTTCCGTTTTTTTTTTTTTTGGTCATCAGAAACCGCGAATCTCTTTGGCTCACACCTTTTTCTCACATCATGATCATATTTTTGTCTCATTTTACAAAGTTAGCAGACAACGAAACAACCAGACAGATGGTTTGAATTCAACAAAAACAAAAAAAAAATCCTACTTCCATTTTTTTGTGTTTTTCTTAGGTATTTAGCAGTTAAAGTCTATCAGACAATTCCAATTGGGGTCATTTGTTTCCCAGATGTTGTACAGAGAATGCTTGAGTGCTTTAATTTCCAACAATGTGAAAGGACGGATAAGTATACCAGACGGCTATTTTGAAAAGGCGTAATGCGATTTGGGGACGTTCCGAGAATGACGTATGCACAGTTAATGCACTATCTCCATGAGGGTACAGTCCCTAGATATTTCCGTTCAATGAACTCTTTTTTTAAACAATTTTAGCCAATTACTCCACCCCTGGCAGAATGACTGGCAAGATATTCATCCCCATGAGGGCTCATCCATAAGTACGTAAGTACTGACCAGGGAAGGGGAGAGGGGTTTAGTGTTCTGCTTACTTTGACGTTGCAAATGGGTGACGTCATATATTCTGTGCACATAGGAGGTGTGGGATGGGTTGGGAAACACCCGAAAATTTTGCGCGCATACTTTAAACATGGCTAGTGAGGACAGAACTGGTTGAAAGAGCAAATGGCCGATGTTAACTGTACAATTAACTGTAAAATTAATTCAATTGTTCCCAAAGAAACCAACCATTACACTTATCTGCTTGCGGAGACGGATCGGAACACTTAGGGTCCGATTTTTTAAAACAGGCTAATTCCTTCTCAATATGAACCTGATTAGAAGAACTGAAACAATTTTGCACACCATAATTCAGATAAAACGGACAAATTTAAACCTTCATTGTGCTTATCATTTCGAAATAAACGGAACCTACTTACCTATATCGGTTTTTTAAAAACAAACAAAACATCTACTACACGGTTATTTTTTTATCAGTAACTTTTTGAAATAAAAGTGCCGGAATTTCTGTGTTACAGGGATAGGGCACAAAAAAAAGACATCCACAGTGCCCACCTCATGGTCCTGTAGCTTTCTGCCGACGACCCGGAACGTGTTGTTGACACTGTGGTGGTATATGTGCACCTTGGAGAGGCCCTGTGAGGAGCCGCTCGGCACCCAGCGCTTGTTGCCGTCGTCGTACACCATGACAGAGGCGCGCGCCGCCACGATCGAGTGCTCGCTGCAATACAAAGTATACACGTGATCACGAGTGCTCGCTGCAATACAAAGCATACACGTGATCACGACTGTTCGCTGCAATACAAATCATACATGTGATCACGAGTGCTCGCTGCAATACAAATCATACACGGGATCACGAGTGCTCGCTGCAATACAAAGCATACACGTCATCGAGAGTGCTCGTTGCAATACAAAGCATACACGTGATCACGACTGTTCGCTGCAATACAAAGCATACACGTGATCAGGAGTGCTCGCTGCAATACAATTCATACACGTGATCGGTAGGGGTTGCTGCAATACAAATCATACACGTGATCAGGAGTGCTTGCTGCAATACAAATCATACACGTGATCACGAGTGCTCGCTGCAATACAAATCATACACGTGATCACGAGTGCTCGCTGCAATACAAATCATACACGTCATCGCGAGTGCTCTTTGTGACACAAGGAGAGCTACACGTTATCACGAGTGCTCGCTGCAATACAAATCATAAACGTGATCACGAGTCCTCGATGCAATACAAATCATACACGTCATCACGAGTGCTCACTGTGGCACAAGGAGAGCTACACGTTATCACGAGTGCTCGCTGCAATACAAATCATAAACGTGATCACGAGTCCTCGATGCAATACAAATCATACACGTAATCACGAGTGCTCGCTGCGACACAAGCAGCGCTACACGTTATCACGAGTCCTCGATGCAATACAAATCATACACGTTATCGCGAGTGCTCGCTGCAATACAAATCACACACGTCATCGAGAGTGCTCGCTGCAATACAAATCACACACGTTATCGATGTATATAATGTGACCGTATACGTTATCACAAGTGCTCGCTGTAACACCGGGTAATCGTATTTATCAGGAATGTTAGTTTTAACACAGGGAGAGCGTATCCGTTATCAAAGTGAAAGAGTTTTGCTGACTCTGAAATATAGTTATGGCTTGTCAAATAGGGCCAAAATGGTCACTTAAACCAAATAACAAGACTTAGAAACTATGTGTTCCTGCAACCGGTGTCGTAACTGCAATTACTGTACAAATCTATTTACCCAAATCTGTTCCTTTTAAATACCACCATATTTATCCAAAGTCACAGGAGGCACCTGAGTATTTTCAGTCACAAACATCAATTATCTCATGCAAATCTTCCACTCTAATCACCAGTTCCTTTTGTTACAATTCTATATCCAAAATATCGCGATTATGTCAGTCCGCGGAAGTAAAAAAAGAAGAAAAATATCAAATTGAAAGCAACACTTGGGAACCCACTGCGTTTAAAGTTGCTGACTGTGTATCGCCTCAGCGCATGGGACAACCAAGAAACAAATCACACATCATAAAGTAACAATTTGTGTCACAACTGGGTTACTGCCACTTAAGGGAAATTGCCTGACCTTGGGTGCGCCGTCAGCTTGGGTCCATATCTGAGAAAAGAGCGATACTGTTTGGGACTATCGCATTACCGCTATGGGAGGCACGTGCGACATCGATTGATAGGTCTTAACACCGAAGCTTCTCAATCAATTCGCTTAAGCTTGACAACGAGAAAGGCTAATCCGCCATGATGTGAATTCACTCCTAAATTTCTGTACTAAGGGAACTAAGCACACGACCTCGTGAGCTTCCTGAAATTTAGGGAAGAAGATGCGTCTTGGCCCTCAACACCAACCCCCTCCCACACACCTAATGCAAATAACGGAGGTAAAATTTCCCCATAATGCCATTCGCAGAAAAGTGAAAAACTTAACCAAATCAAATACAGGTTTTAAGGCAGACGGGGAGAAGGGTGAATTCATTTAGAACCAAAGTGCCGTTCCCGTTTGCGAATACAGATAGAGCCGGCGGGGGGAGACGGGCGGATTTCCGAGCCCCGAAGTAATTTTTACCACCGTGCACAACGGATCCTAAACAATGCCGGTCATAAGGGATGAACTCAAAACCTAACACTATTCAACTACGCGTCCCTTTGGAAGCAGCATCAAATTTATAAGTAACATGAAGCAAGAAATTACTCACCAAAGTCGACGGTTCCTAACTGACCTCCTCCCCCCCCCCCCTCACTCCCGCTACCTCGCTGTAAAGGTGATCAAGAACGGTGATTTATTTGCCGGCTGGCACAATGCCTGCTACTCATCAATGTAAGTTGCCTACACTCAAGTCTGGTTTCGATTTCAATTTGCTTTTTTTTCTTCCTTTTCTATATTGGTTTTCCTTTAAGTTTAACCTTTTTAGTTATGGAAGTGAGATGAGAACATTGTTTTATAAGAGTACCCGTATTCTTGATCTATCTGTGTCTGAATTGTGAGGCCATTTCCGAGATCATTTTTTAAAGCATACAGATGATGTATGCGCATGCGCAATACCAAGCTTGACTCAGCTGTAGGAACTTTTTGCTACGGCAGCACACACGTTACACTCAGAACACTCTTTTTTTATGTGGAGGCTCTGCTGGTAAACGTTAAATAATAAGACCCTATGAGATATCGTATATGCTAACGTCAATTGCTTACACTTTTTCCGGAGACCCGGGAATCACTGCTTGGCGATGAAAAGCTGACGAAATTGGTGACGTCAAAAACCTTGTGACACCACCGCTAGACGACACCGGGTAATAGCGATCGGGGGAGCACAGCGCGGCGAAGTCGGCGTCCCCGGGACCATAAAGCCCTCGCGCCATGTCCCTGGGGCTATAAGGCCCCCGTGTCTGGTCGGCATTGTCCTCTCTGTACGGGACACTCGCACTCCTCATGAAATGCCTGCGTTTATCCGCAACCTGCAATGCTGCACTTTGATTGGTGTTCTTCCAGCCCGAATAGCCGTCATATTCGTCTCGGAACGACAGGTCACGTGGTCTAGGGATAGCACTTTTTTCAAGCGGATTACCGCCATTTCTACCATAATGTTTACTTCGCAGACTTTCCAATTTAGTGCCCTCAGGTTTGCTATTTGAGTCATCGCACGGCGGCTCCACTGACTGGGAACGCTTAAAAATATTCCCCAGATGGAGTTTTCGCGGTAAGGAATTCGACGTGTACATGCCTCTTGCTCCCCTCTCCGTGTAAGTGACGTCACCGATTTCTGCTGGTCTATATAACTTTATATTCCTATGAGGCATTTTACTTTTACCATATTATCAGTTTCACAGGTTCAGTCTTTAACGAGTTTGTCCAATTTGTAAATTTAACCATAATTTTTTGTCAAGCAAAAATTACACTCACTAGTGTTACAACAAAGTTTCTCCAGCATTTTTTTTTTATTTTCAATTGTAGTTTACATGCAACATATGCCCACAACGAAATTGAAGTCATTAAAATCAGGTAACTGAAATTCGTTTCCTTTATTCTCCTTCACCATGCAAGGCGACACAGTATACAGTACTGCAAATATCCCAAAAGTCACACCTTTTCTCCAATAAACTCATATCTTGATTTCCATACAGAAAAAAAAGCAGCTAGAACTGCACGATCTCTAGCTTTTCCTTTACAAACAAGAAAAAAATCCAAGGTCACCCAGTCAGATGCCGCGAATAAATAACTCACAAACACATTTACTTCAGGATAATTTTCGAATAAGATGGATGCTGGAACAGCCAAGAAAAAATTAGGCTGTACTTTTTGTTAAACACTCACTAAGCAGTCAGCTAAACGCAGCAACTGGAGGAAAAGGCGCAAGGCCCAAGTTAGCACAATTTGGTAAACAAAACGCTATTTAGCTTTGCCATTTTATAAAACAAGCAGCTTTTCTAATCAATTACATTGCTGCTCATCCAATATACTCCCGGTGAATATATTAGGGGGGGGGGTCTGAATTCATCAAATCAGTGCTCGCTGTTACGTAAAACAATACTGCCCCCCTGTGCCTGAGACCTCAGGTGTGTTATGAATACATTCCGGCTCCAAGCAGTGCCCCTCCGTGAATGTCATCATGCGGGCCACCATATCGATACATACCCCGATTTTACGGGCCACAGATCTAACCTTTAGGCGGGGGCATACGTTTACTGGGAAAAAACTGAATGTCACACACCTATATCGAACATAAGAATCCCAATCATTTGTGCCGAAAGAAAAACTCGGTTTAACAGATTTTCAACTAAACTGAATAATTTCCCTCGCCCAGTAAGCTGTAGCATGAGACCATACCAAAAACTAGAGATGTGTCTTTAGGAACATGGGTGCCCCAACAACCAGCTGAATTTGTAAAATGTTCAATCACCTCGATGGGAAATGAAACAGACCCACCACGTTATCAACTAAACACTGACATCAATCCATTAAAATCGACTCGCAGACTAGCTGAATCGTGCTCAGGCGCTGCTTACGGCGTGATTTCTCTCAGACTTGAATGTACCCACAAGCATAACAAAACCCAAAGACCTTATCAAATCTCGTTGCAAAGTTCTGTTTAAGCTTCGGTTACACGGAAAAGCAAAGACGAGTCACTTACGATCTTTGAGGAAAGGACAGATTCCTTGTCTGTTACGGAGAAACTGAACAGGTGAGTTTAGAGAAAAAGTGCAAACTGGTTTATCAGAGAAAGAAAGTAATGAAGTTTTACTTTAAAAAATCCGTTCATCCTTAATTCAACAAGTTAATTATGAAGATTTTTGGTTTTAATTTTTGACGTATGTTTAGTAATGGATTATATGTAACTAGTTCTTATGCAGTTATGAGTCACACATTAGTATTAACAATGACTTCTTTGGTGTAAATCTCTACAAGAAAAAAATTATCGAAATTCGAACCTCCCCTGAGGCAGCATTTTTACTAACGTTGTCCACGGCGCCTTATATTGTTGATGAAAAAAAATATTCATTTTTTATATGATTTTTATTTGATTCAAAATAACAGGATGTTTTAAATTAATGTTTGAACCTGTCAATTACTTCAAAACAAAGCGATTTTTTCACTCTAGATGTTCTGGTCGTCGACCTGATGTAATAAAGAAAACACTCTCAACATTTACGTGATTTTTTTTATTTCCTCTACGTTTTGCCTAATAAAGCCTTGCATAATGTTACAATTGCTATCATAGATATCGCATCACACCATCAAGCAAACTAAACCCGACCTGGAAACCGAAGACATCGCAGTAAAAACCGCCACATCAACTGTCAAGTTTATACCATGACGAACTGCCACTCGCCATTTTTTGCCTTTGTTTTGGGTTTATATCATCTCTATCGCCTTTTGCACTGTGGACTTTCACTAACACAGCGGGTACAATTTACACAAAAAATGGCGTTGCACAAAACTAATCAAGAAAAGATAACATGTCCGTAATATGTGCGTATTGTATTGTGTCCATACTGTGACCGCACTGTGACCGTATTATGACCGCAATGTGTTTATGTTGTGTCCATATTATGTTCGTATTGTGTGTGCATTGTGTCCATTTTGTGTCCGTATTGTGTCCGCATTACGTCCGTATCACAACAGTTAATCCTCTTTTAATGGACACCTCTTTTCGGTAAACGCTTCTTTATGAGTGAACACTGTTTTTTTCAAAATTTCGCAGTATTCATTCCGAAAGTATTCACGCCGAGGAGGTTTTATTGCAAACAAAATTAAAACCGAGACACCAGTGCAAAACATTTTACTGCCCACCTTCGACGCATAATTTCTCATCCTCCAACTGCACAGAGATATGACCATGAACCGACGCATGTGCTGAAAGGTTCCCAAACACACAATGTACTCGTACAGAACAGACAGAATGCCAGACAAAAAAACACACACTTGAATGGGATCCAAAAGAAACATGAAGGAAACTGCTATGCAGACTGCGTTACGATTTACTTGAAATATTCAAATTATTTGCACTCTACATATAAGCCCCTCCTCCATCCAAATGCTAGCCGTGCATTTTTTCTCCCTGTCGTTAACTGCTGAAGGTAGAGGTAGAATGTTCATACATTCATCAAACATCGCATATTAAAAATAAATAAACAATTACAAAAAAGAAAATATTTAAAACTTTACCTTGCTGCCAATTCAGGGGATATTGACCGTCCGTCCATAACACACTGAATGAATTATACGTGCTACTTAAACAAGTTCAAGGGTTCCTAGCATTCAGTATGAAAATTTTAAACACTTCCTGGTGCCTCAAGCTTTCAAAATATCAGGTCTTTTTGCTTGACTGTTGAGTTAGTTTGTTTAGTCTACAGCTGAGAGTTATCCGGTATTTCGAAAACGGAATCACAACTTAAACTGCGGTCCAACCACAAGCTTTCGAAACTTCTTGACGGATGCAATGTGTATATTTTACAAGTTCCAATGCACTTATCGCACCACGTGACACTTCACATTTGTGTGTAAAACTTCACTCGTTTCTTTCAGTCCTATTTTTTTCCTCTGTAAACTTTTTTCTTGTGTGTTTTCAGCAGCATTCTATTGTTGTAAAACCAATAACATGAACAAAAGACCGAAAACGAAAGATTTGGGATGTCGCAGGCTTTGATGAGCAGAATAGCGGCATCCAATTACTTCCACTATTGGTGTACTATTGGTGTCGTTGAGGGACAGCGCTCGAGCTGAATGCGGTTGTCAACAACTCACAGCACTGGTGTATCCTTTTCACTGATTAGAGGTCAGCAATATGGACAAATGTAAAAATTTCGCACTGCTTACACCCCCCGCCCCCCCCCCACCCCGTACACAAAATTACCACAGCTCCCCCCCCCCCCTTACACAAAATTTGTGATGCCACCCAGCGACTACCCATAGCGCTCCTCGACCTTCCAATTTAGTCCCCTTGCGAACATACGTGTTTCTCACATAAATATTGCTATATCATGTCATGTTATATAATTCTATGGTTTTATTTACCATAGTCTTTCTGACAAATTTATCGATGGAAATACTTTGTAGTGTATGTACCGTTCGGAGGTGAACGGATTAACTACTATCCTAACAACCTTTTCTGACACAATTCTGTCCAGCGTTAAAGGCGATGAGATATCTATGCATTACAGTTTTAATATCTGGTGGTTCACCTACTTTAAAGTAACGAGAGATAAGAAAATGAAGATTGGGAAATGACACTTAATCAGTTACCTCAAGATGGTAGTTTTTATCTCTACAATTTGGGATCGGTTTTCATCGGCGAAGGTAATAAAAAGGCGAAGGTAATAAAATACCGCTCAGCTGAAATAAAGCACCTCCAATTTTTTTTTTCGCGCACATGTACGTCACGGGAAATGCGAAGTGAGTCAGAAATAATGTTAAAGCCTTCACCACCATATTGAGATTTTCAAATGTACGATCGGAATTCAGTCTTTTAACAAACAAATACACTGTCTTCTTTTTCAACATCTTTTTCAAAACCATTCATAATAAACAAAAGATGGTGACATCTATCGGTGACGGTGCTATAAGTTTCTCATTCCGAGAAAAAAAACACAAATTCAGCTCCTGTCCTGTTCTCCTATTCGACTGCCATTAACATCATTGAGTAAATCATTGTGTTTTTACACATATTACATTCCGCATATTATTCTCCACTATTATAGTTCCATATTTGTAACTGTCATTATTATTGACTCTGAGAATGAAAACGAGGTTCACACTTCATGGTGCGGTGTGTGGTAAATTCCCTAAATTAAGTTCTTATCTCAAACACACTGCGGTTTCAGTTTCATTAAGAAAACATAGAAGTGTGAACCCTGTTTTTGTGTGTATGTGGAAAGTTTGGCAATGTTAAGAATCTGTCCAAACTCCCAAAAATTGAAGCCACAGCCTCACCTCAAGATCGAGCTGCTTTTGACACCTTTAAGCATTCCTTTCTGGGACAGATAGAAAAAATCCCAGGCAAAAATTTACTGTGTTAAGTCATAAAACAACTGCTAAGCAACCGGCTTCTAAATACAACAAGGGTACATCATACAGCTGTGCAAACGCTGTCCCTGTGGACACCGTTAATTATGGCAAAGGACGGACACTATTTTCAAACCCGTCTGTTAATCTGCTTTCCAAATGTCACAACCATCGTGTTATCACTGCTGTGCCTATATACTTGGCCGACAACCAAATTATTTTACAAATGTGTACGCTACTTGTCAAGTGTCCAGCGAGTTAACATTGCTCCTCCCTCCTGTAAAGAATACCTTTATAAGAGCTACTTTCCGGATCCGTTAAAATGTTCATTGTCCAGAGGTGTTCACTAAAGTACAGTTCATTACGTAAGTTAGAAATCCGAAGAAAATGGCGTCCGGCAATCAGAAGTTGTTTACTAAGCAGAGGTGTTCACTAACGAGGTTCTACTGTGCATATGTCACAAATCTATCTATGACAAGCACCACTCCTAACATCTAATAACTGAAGAGACATCCAGTAAAAAAATTATGCAGCTCCAAAATACACCAACACAACACACAGTGACGAATAGTAGCATCGCAAAGCTCCCCAAAATCAAAAGGTTCCACAGTTTTTAAACATTGTCACGCCTTTGTTTACATGATCATGGATGGAATATGACCATTATCAACGCAGGCGGAACATATAAAGACAACTACTTTATTGTGTTACAGCAACCGCATAACAATAGTTTATGTGGCATCTTATTCTGGCATCGTATTCAAGATAAAATGACGAGCCAAC
Organism: Protula sp. h YS-2021; assembly: GCA_949752745.1. Taxonomy (NCBI): domain Eukaryota; kingdom Metazoa; phylum Annelida; class Polychaeta; order Sabellida; family Serpulidae; genus Protula; species Protula sp. h YS-2021. The sequence goes on along the minus strand of OX457024.1, from coordinate 17,014,049 downwards.
AACCGAGCTGCGATTCGCTAAATTCAAATTCTGGGGATCAAATTCCGTGCACAAACGTGGTTTTGATGTTTCACTTACAAAACTATATATGTTACAGTCAATGTTGGAAACCCGCCACTTCACGAAATGGCAAACCGTGTTGGGTAAATTCGCGTAATGCGTAAAATCTTTTGCTGTTTCACGAAATAACCTAAAAGTTAGGTTATTTCACGAAATAACCTAAATTTTCGGTTTGCCATTACGTGAAATGGCAAACTGTTTTCTGTAACAAGAGAATATCACAGGAATCAGAAAAAAAAACAGTAGTTTGAACTGTTTATTGATAAAATATGGGTAATACAATAAATCCTTCGAGAATGTTTCACACCACACGATGAACGATATCAATATCACATCACCGCATTGCAGAATTTCGTATCTGAAAATTGAAAAAGGAAAATCTTTTAAGTTTTAGCCTTTATTTGAGACAAAAAAAATGAACAAAAATTCAGAATTTCAAAGATAGCTAGTATTTTTCTTATCTTTAAAACTCGAGTTAAGAGTAATATTAAAGTTGTTGTATCCCAATGACGTTATTCTCCAATTCTATTTTTATAAACATTGAAATTTTCAAACATTATCCGAGTTATAATGACCAACATTTCTGTTAATAATAATTATCCCCCGTGAAACGGAGGGATATAGGTTTGAGATTGTCCGTCCGTCCGTCCGTCTGTCCGTCCGTCCGTCCGTCCCCTCTTCAAGCTAAGGACTTTGTGGACACCACTTCTATATCAACGAAGCATAATTCAGCTTTCATATTTCATATAGGCAAAATATAGGGTATAAAGATGTGCAACGTCAAGGTTTCAGTTTGATCGAAGCAAAATTGACAAATTGACAGGCTTTTGAAAATCGTCGAAAATAGACATATGTGCACATGTATAGGACTTTGTGGACACCACTTCTATATCAACGAAGCATAATTCAGCTTTCATATTTCATATAGGCAACATATAGGGTATAAAGATGTGCAACGTCAAGGTTTCAGTTTGATCGAAGCAAAATTGACAAATTGACAGGCTTTTGAAAATCGTCGAAAATAGACATATGTGCACATGTATAGGACTTTGTGGACACCACTTCTATATCAACGAAGCATAATTCAGCTTTCATATTTCATATAGGCAAAATATAGGGTATAAAGATGTGCAACGTCAAGGTTTCAGTTTGATCGAAGCAAAATTGACAGGCTTTTGAAAATCGTCATAAATCGACATATATGCAAACGGAGTGGACTTCGTGGATTAGATTAGATTACATTAGATTAATAAAAAATAGATTCGGGTTATATCTGTTCAAAGACAGTTTGTAGTATTGTTGATTTGTCGTTCAAGGAAGGGTGTCCAGTTTCCTGTCAATGGTAATCCATTAGCTTAGATATTGCATAGGGGTAATATTTAGGGTTTCACGGGGGATATTGCTGCTCTCTGACAGCATCTAGTTTCATACTTGTTGAGAATATAATATGCACGCCTGCTTTTTGTGCCGGTGTTGAAGGCGCATGCTTTTAATTCCGCCGCAGTCGAGTAATACTGGTCTTTTGGCATAAAGACAGATTTGTGCTGTTCAAATACTTTGTACAGCTCCTGTTTGTATTTGTCTTCATTTGATTCTCCCATTTTTAGGAATTTGATAAAAACGTCCCGATTTCAGGTAAAATTATATCAAAATATATCTTCTCCGGAGGGCCAATATGGGGAAAGTTTCCTTATTATGACCAGTCCATGAAAGCGGCTTAATTCCAGAGTAGGTAAAAGCAGACGTTATAGGATGTTCTTTTTCAGAGTAGGTAAACGGCAAATCGGTGACTAGTTCCTGAGTACATTTCTTTACCCAGTTCAGTGTGTTGTTCTAAAATTTATCCTGATAGCAATTAAATCAATCAAAAGGAACACAAACACTTGTGTGCATTACCATGAATTACAATTAATGTGATCGCGTTAAATGCGTGTGATCAGTTGCAATCAACTGTGATGTATTAATTAAAAGAACAAACCAATTATGATGTATTAATTGTATTGAAAACTGAAGTAATCTTATTGCAATTATAAAAGATAAAAGACAATATTTGTCACGATTGTAAGTAATTTCGAGCAAAAAAAAGTTATTTCACAATTTTGCCTGATCTTGGTTTGCCAATTTTTGAAATAAAATGTAAGATTTTTAGGTAATTTCGTGAAATAACCTAACTTTTAGGTTATTTCGTGAAACGGCAAAAGATTTTAGGCATTACGCGAATTTACCCAACACGGTTTGCCATTTCGTGAAATGGCGGGTTTCCAACATTGACTGTAACATATACACATTCACACAGACTCACCCACAGTTGTCATACTGAAACGACTCAAGCATAATAACAATTCTTATACGTCGTTTTGACTTCGAACAATACGTTCTTCCTCCGATATGGAAAAGACTAAGTATTTTTCACATGTAAGAAGCCGTTAATCTTCAGTCTCAGTCAGTTACGGAACTGTTTAGATGAACGCATGAAATAAGGTTGTCGGTGGAATCCCACTGCACATTATTCAAGCGAGATATTCGCAAGGTATGGCGGTTAATGTCAAAGCGAAGTGCTTCCACAGATTACTAGTGTCTTTTCACATGGCGAAAAGAACAAGTTCACCAAATTTGTTGGAGCTTTACTTCTCGAAAGAGTGGGTACACGTTTAACTGTGACAATGGTCCTAGCCTCCGGCCACAATTTCGGCCACATAATATGGGGAGTGTCATGAGTGAGATGGTATATCTTCATGTGACCATATCATAACCACGTGAATACCCGCATGGTATAGATAACCAAGCGGTAAACATACTGAATTCAGAAAAGTCAGTGTTTGTATGCTTGTCGTGTGGTTAAACCTGATCAAACCAGATGTAAACAACAAGTTAACACGTGGTTGTTGCATTAAACGAATAGATAAACATGTATTTATTTCACAACCGAAAGCTGAATCGCCTGCAACTGAATGCGCTTCGAGCACCCGGCTGGACTAGACTGCCGGAGTCGCATTTAAAAAATTGTCCTTTTATATGCGCTGTACCACCAATAATTAAATACACACTTCCACGACAAGCGTCGAGTAAAAGCCATTGGTAAAAGTTGTTAAAGTTGTACCCATTATAATTTCTTTAACCTGGTAACCTATCTTCAATGAAATCTGCTGCACCACTTACGTTTTCTTATGTTTGAAGTAGTTTAGTTCTTTTGTTAATATAAGGAAATAATAAACTTCAAGAAAATAAATGTTTAAGAGTTATAAGCATGCGAAGCCAGCCACTCGTAAAATTTAAGACTGCGACACATTAGATTTTGCATTACAAAGCAGGAGCTAACATCTAACCCTTTATTGTTTTAATCAATCAAAGGGACTTTGCAGTTGCCCCACGATGAACAGTTATTTTCATGACGACATGTGCAATTTGCGTCATTGTGTAACGCGTATATCTGTACACATGACACAGTGCCACGTCCCTGTGACTTCCAGGAACCCCCATCCACACAATCTGGTGGAGATCACAATTAGCTGACAACTAATTCTGGGAGCATACGGGAAACCTTGACTTGTTTAACAAACATTTCCCCATGTAGAAGGACATAATTTCATGTTCTCGATTTGATAAAACCAGATCAGAATCAGCGATACCACTAAATACGAAAACTTTACTGTCTGCTCGTTTTCAATATGTACAAAATACGGTAAACGGTCATCTGCCCCCCCCCCGGTCAACTGCCCCCCCAGTCAACTGCCCCCCTTTTTTGCAACCCGGTCGACTGCGCCCCCCCCCCCCCCCCGCAATTTGACGGGGTCGTCATTTGCCCTCCTTTTTTAGTGAAAAAAAAATTCTTTAAAAAATTAGGTAATTGTGATGCCCCGTCTACTTCGTCTCTGAAACAATTGATCTTCATTGATCTATTCACCAATATTGATCTTAGGAGAGACTGATCCTTAAACTAATTGCAATTCTAAGTGCAATTACTTTCCTATTGGTGAATTCCAATTTACCGAGGTGCAATTCAGTAAAATAAATATAATTTTATTTATTGTGTCTTTGTAAGCCAAGAACCCAAGAAAAAATAGTATATGGAGGGGGCAAGCGACCACTCCTCCACTTCGAAGGGGGGGGGGGCAGTCGACCGGGTTGCAAAAAAAAGGGGGGGGCAGATGACAGGGGGGCAGTTGACCGGGGGGCAGATGACCGGGATTCACAAAATACAGCGAGGGGGTGGTGTTATCTCGCTGTATGTACTCACGCATACATTAACGCAAGTCATCCATGACGGGTCTATGACTGCAATTGCTCAAGTTGTGCTCAAATACTTCGTACGATGGACGAGTGTCAACATACACCAGGAACTAGTTTCTGTATTCTCACCAAATTTTCCGGAGAATTTGCATGACTAAACAGAAACCTTTATACGGCCAGGATGAATGTAATGACTTGAAACCAACGGTAGCGATAGAAATCTTAGCTGCAAATCACTTTTAATGATTTTTTTAAATTTATTTTCGTAACTCCGTAGAGGAGGTTGGAATCCAAAAATAGGATCAAATTTGCTCTATCTTTAACTGCTTCCGAGATAACTCTATTAAACTCATCAGCTTTCGCAGTACACAGGGTCTCCGGCCCATAGCGACAAAATAAAAACAAGTAGCCAGCTTTGGGTAACTGTGTTTTTTATTACTAAAAACACGAGCGAGTGGAGAAGAACGACTGAGCGAACAGCAATTTTAGCCAACACTAACAATACTACATACATAGTAAAGTACATAATAAAATAATCTAAATGCAAGCAAAAAGCGGGAGCTTGAGGAAGGAGGTGGGGAAGGGGTTTTTTTTTTTTTTTTTTTTTTTTTTGCTTGACAGGCTTGAATTGCTGCTTATAAAACGTTGAGGATGAAACCAAAAATCAGGGTATATATATAGGGGATATAGTTAATAACTGCTTGCAGCACGTTTTGAAGGGCCGATAAGAAAAAGGGGGCTGTGCACTGAGGCGACAGCTAGTCTAGAGAAGTGGGGGGGGCTGGATTGACGGCCAACTTTGATAAAGGTGCGTCCGTTAACACATATAATAAGCTGTCGTTACACAACTGGTCAATGACAAAGTTGGCCTTAAGATAAGGTAAATGTGATGCATGCGTGCTACAATGTGATCGCTAAAACGAAAAAGCAGTTTTATTAAACAAGAGCAATCTCACAAAAAACCGGCCGAAACCAAAATTGGCCTTACAAATAAGCTCAGAGTTAGGCATGTCTGCTACAGTGTGACCGTTTTAAAAACAAACATTAAATCAATTTTATGTATATGTGACCTTGATAACACGATAAATCATATCACGTGACTGGTCACCTCGAAAATGTCGGTCAAACATTACGAATTTACCCTCAATGTAACGTGAGAAAGTGGAGTCTGAAAACGACGTCAAAATCACTACATGTCTAACTTCTCCCGTGATAAAACAGTGACCCTGAAAACCTAGGTCGAAGTTCAGGTCATGAAGTTAACCTTTATGTAACTCTGTAGAAGGGATAGAAAGGATGGAATGGCTGTGTAAAGAGGTGTCAAGATCTGACTACGTAGCTTGGATTACGGAAGCCTTCTCCCAATTGGTTCTCTTTAGTTGCTGTGAAATTATACACGGAGTACGAGTTGGCAACCAAGGTACGAGACGCCATTGTAGAGTATGAGTGGGCGAGGTACAGGTTGCCCAAACTCAAAAAAGAAATTGGCCGTGCACGTAATGGCGCATGGCTTTTTCAAATGACACTCGCCAATTTTTCAGCATGTGCCATAAGAAAATTAAAAAATTCCGAAATGTTCTTGTTTATCAAGATTGTTATCTGTGATGTACACATACAAATCAGTCGGGTTGCCCATTCAGCCGTGAGAGACCCGCTAGCACCTTTACTCCAGTTTGTATTTTAAACGTTGAAAGGTAAATTGCAAGGAGCTACTTTAGTTAGAAGAACTGCTTGCGATCGCACTGTTACAATGATCTGTTCCGCAGTGTAAAACATTGCGTCTTTCACTAGTAAACAGTGTGAACCATTTACCATGCACCTCATTACGCTGGGCATTAGCGGCGAATCTTGGTTGGAAACTGGTGCAGTTTCTTTTATCGTGTGCAACACCCCTCCATTTTGCTGTTTAACCCCGCTAATCTCACTGGATGCAGACAGTGCCACTTAAGTCACTGTTTAGGTATATCTTTAAAATAGTTTCGCTACATAATGCACTGCATTGTTCCTGTTGCTCTTTTAACACCAACAGAAGTTGTGTTTTCTTCCTGTGTGCTTGCTGATTGGCTTCCATGAGTCATACTTCTGACCTGTACCCCTGTACGAGCATTCCCAGCTCGGTCTGCGTAAAAAGCGCAAAGCTGGCATCGATGCATAATGTTCTTGAGAAAACAGAAGGTTAAAAGTAAAATATCGTTAATCCACTCTTCTGATTACATTTTAAAATATTAATAACCTCGTACTGTATTCTTTGATAAATTATTAGATGGAACCATTTTGGGTGCTTTAATATATAACACCCGACCTGCTATTTTTGATGTCACTTGCTAGTAAAGCAATATAAAAATTGCATAGCGATATGAAAATGAAACAAATTTAAACCTCTATATCTTTGACAAAACATAAAATGTTTCCGAACTTCCTCCACTGATATAAAATAATTGTCAACAAGAATGAATAATAAAGATAATTCTTTGAAGAAAGACGTTTCACGCGCAAACTGAGCGCTTAAAAGGCCTCTCATTCCATATCGTTGGGCACCATATATCGCTCATCTCGTAAATTCCGATTCGACCACTATTATAACACTGAACAGCATGAAATTGAACAGGACATTAAAATTGACAAAATGTATTCGCTGAGTCTGAAAACGACTGCTTGTAAACGATAAACCATGCAATCCACTATAACGTTCTTATTTTAGGCTTTGACAACCTTCTGCAGCTGAAAGACGAATTTGTAATTTAACCAATTATTGTGTTCTGTTCTGCCTGGTGCAGAAAAGGGCCAATGCCAAACTGTTTCTCCCACTAACAACAGTACGCAGCTTTTGCCAGTATGCCCAAAGTGGTCTAGGCTATGCACTCACTCTTGCAATCCTATAACAGAATCTCCAGTTTGTATAGATAGATGACTCTTGCTTCCTTCACAGCAAGAGTCATAGTTCCTGTAATAGGACTTGTTATTGATCTCAATTTGACCAATCTCGGCGCACGACTCGGGCCAATTGCTTTATGTTAGAAAGGGTGTATCACATAAATGGTCCAATTATAAACAAGTAAGTATTTGTGAAACACAAGCAGGCCCCAACCCCCCCCCCCCCCCCCCCCCAAATTCATAGGGGTATAAAGCGATGACGGACAGACGGACGGACATCCCAAACCTATAGGCCCCAATCCGAAGGGTTGGGGCCTAATTATGGCGCACAATTGTTATCGTCAAATAACAATTTTGTACTGCGAAAAATAGATGTTTTCTTTAGATCAGGATATATATTCCCATTATCGCCCACAACAACAATGAATCTACAGTTGCAAAACCACTCTTTACTCAAGTTTGGTATTTAGGTCGAAAAAATTTGCGCCAAGACACTTCTCAGTGTGCTTTTTCTAAAGAAAAAGTCTGCCAGTCCGAACCTCGGTGACCTGGAAAGTGCGCCCAAAGATCCATAGCCTCAAAAGTTGAGATCAATGGCCATTTCTATTACAGGAACTGGGACCCTTTCTGACCTAGGAAGACAGAAAGGGTCCACTGGGACTAAGATTTTCGTTACCGGTTCTCCCTGCCCCGAGTCCCTACGTGTAGACTTTCAAAGCACCAGACTGAATGTCCTGCAAAAATAAATAACTTCGGTCCCAAACCCATTTTAACTTAGGAGAGCGATATGATTATCGAGCCATCAAGACAACGCTTAAAGCGATAGTCCAGCATCCCACCGAGAGAGTACAATAGCCGTGTCGAAAAAAATAAGGTACTAACCTCATTATGCTTGAAATTGTTTCAAAGCAAACTCAGACGAGACGGTGGATAGAATACATCAGAATATACAGTGTACAATCAATGATCACGATATCTTGTAATTCATTGCAAAGAATATTGTAAAATCCAGCCCTTCTGTTATTTTCCAATCAACTTCCGCAAACTTCCTCCATATTGAATTTCATCAGGTGTATTCTGGGATATCTTAAAACTGGGGATTTCGCGATTGTATTTTGACTTACTGCATTTTCAAAGATTATCTTCAATGCATTTTTTATCACTCACTATCGACAGTATCATTAGCTTTCCACTGTTCAGAAGTACTGACGCCAGAGTTTCTGTTTTATTACTTCATACAAAATAATGGATACAGCATAGAATACCGTTTTGCTACCGATTCTTAGATATCAGTCATTAGTTAAAGATGTAGGAAATTGAACTTAAGCTATCTGAAATTCATGACTTGATATCAAGAAATAATTAATGATATTTAAGCTTAACATTAAATATCTAAAATTATATTTTCATTCTTAAAATATTAATTTAGATACCTAAAATGATTTAAAGATGTCTCAAATTCCATGCCATCAATTAAAAACAATGATATCTAACATTCAATTTAAGATATCTTTGCTTCAATTTCAAAAGCGAAATTAATTATAGACATCAGAGTTCAAAACCAATTTTGGACATCTAAAATTAAGTATCAAATGATTAAGGTGAAAAAATATGTCAAATAAAACTATTTTGTGAAGCTAAGTTTATTTTTAGCCCTGTGTATTAATTACCCATTGCTCTCTTTATCGTTCACAACTACTAATACCGACACTATAATATATTAACGTAATTCTATATCAATTAATCACAAACACTATGGCAATACCTAAAAGTGTGTTGTAAAAAAATGAATGCAGATACAAAGAATGAATTTCAAATAAACAAAGTATGCATATAAGCAGTATAGAAATCGGCGTAATAGAACACTTCCGGACTGTTCTGATACGCCCATGTGAGTAATAGAACAGTGTTCTGATACGCCCATGGGCGTAATAAAACACTCGTTGATGTGAGAGGATTAGAAGGGGTTTATAGGTGTTTTGGAAGAGAGGGATTTTTTTTTATTTTCATGATGAGTTATTCTGTGACGACATTTAGGGGGAGTGTGTGTGCGACGACATTTGTGGCGTTTAAACGAAAGGTCATTTATGCATTTGTTTTTCGGGATTTGAGTTGAAATAAATGACTTCCGCTGAACTTGCAAAAAATAGGGAAACATTTTTCAAAGGGGAAAAAATACTGTGACGACATTTATGGCGTGTGAACGAAACGTCATTTGTGCATTTTTATGCGATTTGAGTTGAAATAAGTGACTTCCGTTAAAGTGTGAGAAAAAAGTACTTTCTTTTTGAAAGGGGGGAGAAGATACTTGTTTATTGAGGCTTGTGAGGTGTTTTTTATTTAAAAAAAGCCACATGAGTTCAAGGCGCACCATAAATAAAAGTGTATTAAAAGGTAAGGTTTTTTCTCTCTCTCTCACTCTCTCTGCGTTCATTTCATAAGCCTCATAGGTATTTTAACCCAGATGGTAATTTTTCTGTCTCACTCTCTCCGCACGCAGACACACACACACACACGCACACACACACACACACACACATATATATATATATATATATATATATATATATATATATATGTATATATATATATATATATATATATATATATATATATATATATATATATATATATATCAACACCAGGACAGAGTTAGCGTTCATTTCATAAGTCTCATAGGTATTTTAACCCAGATGGCAATTTTTTTCTCTGTCTCTTTTCTCTCTCTCTCTCTCTCCCTCTCTCTCTCTCTCTCTCTCTCTCTCTCTCTCTCTCTCTCTCTCTCTCTCTCTCTCTCTCTCTCTCTCTCTTTCCACACGCACACACGCACATACCAACACCAAGACAGGTTATTTGCTTATTTCACAATATTTGGAGGCAATGCTCCTCACTGTATTAGTAAAAGGTGACCACATCTTGCACCGGGCGGATCTTTTGGTTCATTTGCTGCCCGGTGAAGACAAAATGTGCCGTTTTGACGCCGCATGTCATGCATTTGATGCCGTACTCGTGGCGTAGGGCTGCCTGTTAGGTGTGTTTTGTAGCACAGTGGATGCAGACCTGATGCACGCAGACTGCGGTGATAACTTTATCGCTCCCCATCAGGCAGCCACATCCAATGCAGATATCTATATCTTGGTTTTGGAAATACCAAGCTCATGTCGGACATTCTTGTTCTTCTTGCGCGGATGGTGCGTCTTCTCTGAGCATGAGCAATCGTAGATAAGCGGCTTGGAAGTTGCCATTTTCGATGCCCTGTAGCCGTTTTCCTTTGGTCATTATACGGCTGATGAATACTGGCAGGCATATCACCGATGCGCTGGCAGGGTCTGGCAACAGCTGCAAAACAATACAGTCTGTAGTACGGTCCGGCTAGTACATTGACTGGAATATCCACTTCAATGATAAATCAGCCAAATCAGCACAAAAAAGTCGCATAAAAGTGTGTTTTCGACTCGGGAACAGCAACGACATCGTCAGAAGCACCGTGGATACGCCAGCTCCAGCTATTGATATCGACATTGATGACCTGCACCGCTTCTATGCAGACGAAACAGTTTACATCACGTTATCTATGAAAGACGACACTGCAATGGCTGCAATGGCATACGCCTTTCAGGTAACGTTAGACTTTCCATCAAATGTTGCTCCAGTAAAGACTTCCACTGACAAGACAATCACAGTGCTGAGGAACGGCAGGGCAGTGACACTGACAACAGAATGCTACAAGTGCTGGGTTTGGCTGGAATATGCAGAACAACCACACAACTGCCCGGTGCACCACAATGCACCGCGGCGGTTCTGTTGCAAGACGTGCGGTAGATTGCTTTGGTACACGTTTGCGGCAACGCTTCCTGGGCCAGAACTATGTACAGACTGCTGGTGGTGCGGTGCGACACCGATAAAACATCAAGTATTATAATTTTCATCCTTTCAAGTGCCCGGGAAGACCTTTCACCATGGAGCAGCTTTACAGATATCAGTGCAGCTAGGGAAACCTGACTTGTTGGTGAAGAGTTACTAAAACTTTTGGCCCTTGTCAGGGCCATCCTGACTTACGAAATGACGCTAATCAGTCTGTGTGGGTGTATAAAAGGGGACGTCTGAGAACACATGTCATCACATCAGTTTTAGCAGTTGACGCGGTAACAACAACAATGGCTACGAATTCAGACACATCAGTCTTCTGTCATGATTGTAATGTGACATTTCCATCTCTGTAATTGTTTCTAGCACATAGATGCAAACCAGCTGAGTTGAAACGTGCTCGTCAAGAGCTTGTTCGGGAGATTGAAGCCAAGAGACGAAAGATTGAACAAGATGGCATTGACAGACCTGATCCAGTGCTCTGCCATGTATGCGGTGTCATATTTCCATCTCTGGAAATGTTTGAGGCACATGCATGTGTGAAGATGGGAGAACAAGCTGCAAAGAGACAAAAGACGGGGCAAGTAGGGAGAGGCAGAAGAGTTAGTCTTGGTGAAAACGCGCAGGAAAAACGGTTTGAGTCTGAAGATGGATCGGATTTACTACTTGAAATGCGACACCAAGATAACCGGATCAAGACACATTTGCTAGAAACGTTAAATCATGGAATGAAATGGTATATTGTGGTGCATGTACACTTCATGAAAATGACACCAAATGTTGAAGGTGTTATGATAGAACAAGTGGATAATGCATTTATCAGCAGTCCAACATATACAGCATACAATCCAGCGGATATTGAGCAGGACTTACCAGAAGCCTATATAGAATTGTTTACCAAGTTTGATGAACATGAGCGACAAGGCTCTGGCTGGGTGTTGGATAACATACTATACATTGAAGTACATACAGCTGCACCAACGCCTCTGGAAGCAAGCAGTTTTATCCCACTACCGAAGAAAGTGAAGAAAACAAGGAGTGTGATAAACATTAAGAATCAAGACAACAAATGTTTCTTATGGTCCGTATTGGCTCACCTTCACCCGCATGAGAACAACTCACATCGCGTGAGTCATTACAATTCATTTGAGAAAGAATTAAAGGTAGATGACATGACATTTCCCACACCGATTACAGACATTCCAAAGTTTGAAAAGGAGAACGATGTATCCATCAACGTGTTTGGATATGAAGAAGATGTAGTTGTTCCAATACAACTTAGTCAACTTACTTTTGATTAGTAGTGATAACAAAAGCCATTACTGTCTCATCAAGAATTTCAGTAGATTTATGATTTATCGATCAAAGCATCATGGAACAGCTTTATATTGTTTCAACTGTCTTCACGGGTTTATACGACAAGATCTTTTAGATGAGCATCGTGAAGCGTGTGGCAAGCATGGAGTGCAACGTTTATCATTCCCCAAGGAACCTTTCATCAAATTTAAGAATGTAGCCAAAGAAAAAGCGAGCACCTTTTGTGATTTATGCCGACTTTGAATGTTTCACGCAAAACCATGAAGAAGGAGACTAGTATCAACATCATCGCCCAAACAGCTTCGCTTATATAGTTGTCAGCCAGTACGACACACGTGCACCTTTCGTGTATCGAGGAGACAATGCCGTGAAAGTCTTTTTAGAACATATGGTGAATGAGCGTGATCTTATTGTACGTGGTTTAGAGTAACCAAAGGATACGGTGATGACCCATGTGACCAAGAGAATTTAAAAGATGCCGTCGATTGCTACATTTGTCATGAACTCTAAGAGCGGATCGTGTAAGGGATAATGACCATATCAATGGCAAATACCGCGGAGCTGCACGTAATGAATGCAACTTGCAATTCCATCTTAGAAAGGATCAGCAGGAGGATAAAGATTCTTTTATCATTCCCGTGTTTTCCCACAATTTGCGAGGCTATGACAGTCATTTGATCATGGAGGAAATTGGAAAATTTAAAAATGAAACGATTACAGTCATTCCCAACACCACTGTGAAATATATTGCATTCACCATGAGCGATTTGAAATTTACACACACCTTTCAGTTTTTGAATACCTCTCTACAGAAGTTGGCATCCAACTTTGCGGCAGAAGTGAAAGATAACTTTTATAACATGACTTCTCACATCCACGACAGTGCCCGACAAGATTTGCTGCTGAGAAAGGGAGTGTATCCTTATTATTACGTGGACGAGCCATCCAAGTTTGCTAAAACACAACTACCGGGAGTTTCCGAAAAGAAGCGACCCCATATAAAAGCCCCGGGGCTCTTATTAGGAAACTGTTTCCCAATAGAAGCCCCGGGGCATATTTTTGCGGATATGTAGCATGTAGTGCTTTAACAAGAGATTGATGGTAAATTTTCCTTTTTTCCAATAAAAACTAATCGACAACCCCCCCCCCCCCCACCATCTGAAAAATAGAGGCCCCGGGGCTCTAATAAGGAAACTGTTTCCTGATAGAAGCCCCGGGCTTCTATTTGGTTTCTAAATGAGCGCCTGAAATCGGGCAGTTTCCAAATAGAAGCCCTGGGCTTTTTTCGGAAACCTCCGGTACCGTCAAAGGATAAGTTTTACAGCCAACTCAGTGAAGAGGACATTAGCGATGAGGATTATACTCATGCGCAAAAGGTATGGGATACATTCAACTGTACTACATTCGGTGAATACCATGACCTGTACCTAAAATCAGATGTGTTACTGCTGGCTGAGTGTTTGAAAATTTTCGTCAAGTATGTCTCAACACGTATGAATTAGATCCTGCTCATTACTATACAGCGCCAGGACTGTTGTGGGATGCGATGTTAAAAGCGATAAAGGTGAAATTGGAATTGATCAATGACATTGACATGTACCAAATGGTTGAACAAGGTCTACGTGGAGGAATCTCAGTGATCACGCACAAGTATGCGAAAGCAAATAATTTGCAAATGGATTTATGTGGGTGAGCGAGCCAGATTCTCTTGACTTCATGGATGTGGCTGAAGATAATGGCATTGGATACATTTTAGAAGTGGATTTAGAATACTCACAGACAATCCATGATCGTCATAATACTACCCAGTGGCTCCAGAACGGAAAAGTATCAAAGTGGGAGAATTGTCAGAGCATAGTCAGAAGCTACGAAAAGATCTGAACTTGACAAGCAAACCTAGTGAAAAGCTCATTAGCAACTTGTGTGACAAGAAGAAGAAATATGTACTTCAGTATAGGAACTTGCAACAGTACGTCTCACTAAAGTGCATCGTGCCATCATGTTTGTACTGAGCAAATGGTTGGAGAAATACATCACCTTAAACACGGAAATGAGAAAATTGGCCAAGAACCCGTTTGAGAAAGACTTCTTCAAACTGATGAACAACTTTGTGTTTGGCAAAACCATGGAAAATGAGAGAAAGTGAATCAATGTTGAACTTCTTCACAAAGAAAAGCGGTTCAAGAAACTCGTGGCCAAGAAATCGTTCTACAAATTTAGAATTTTCAACGAAGATTTGACCGCTGTATATTTACGCAAAGTGGATTTGCTTCTGGATAAACCCACTCAAGTTGGGTTCGCCATTCTCGACCTCAGCAAAGTGCTGATGTTTCACTTTCATTACAACTACATCATGGTCAAGTATCCCAACGCCAAGCTGTTGTTCAGCGACACCGACAGTCTATGTTATGACATAGAAACGGACGATATATACAAGGATATGCAGCAAGATGCTGACCTGTTATACAAAAGTCACTACCCACCAGATCATTTCCTGCATTCCAACGTGAACAAAAAAGTGCTTGGGAAAATGAAGGATAAGACGGCAGGCATTCCCATTGAAGAGTTTGTTGGACTTAGACCGAAAATGTATGTATGGTGGGAAAAAACATACGACCAAAGGCATTACTTGCGCTTGTCAAAGACGCATCCAACATAAGCAGTATAATGACAATTTTTTCAACCAAACTCAAATGATGGCTATAGGACACATCATTCGAAGTCATGACTACCAGCTTTTCTCGGAGAAGTTGAGGAAAGTAGCTATTTCCCCCTATGATGACAAACGATACGTGTTGAATGGTGGCTATGCCACCTTGGCGCACGGACATTAAAAGGCAACATTATAAAAGGGGGAGACACTCCAACTTTAGAGTTATTTAAGGTTTGAACACTAAAGCATTAACATGGATTGTAATCGTAAGAGATCTGCAAAGAATATGGATACTCTAGCTGGATAAAAGGCTTCGAAGACAAGAAGACAGATCATAAAAAGGTATTGTCATCATGAATGCACTCGTGTTTGACGGTGGTGCTTACCTTGCTG
Source organism: Protula sp. h YS-2021 (assembly GCA_949752745.1). Lineage (NCBI taxonomy): Eukaryota > Metazoa > Annelida > Polychaeta > Sabellida > Serpulidae > Protula > Protula sp. h YS-2021. Next base: position 16,998,655 of record OX457024.1, on the reverse strand, counting down.
TAAATGATATGAATGAATTGATAATAAGTTCTGCTTATCAGTTTATACCTGAAGTGTGGAAAGACTTTAAAAACATACCGCTTAAACCTGGGTTTGAACGTAGACTTGAAAATAAAGTTGACGTGTTAGTGGTTGGACATGATTCTGACATACGTGTTAGATTCTGGACAAATCTTCTACAGGATTATCCAGAGGATTATGATGGAGTTGTGCCAGATACTCCATATTCAGATTTGATTGACTTTGATGTGAAGGATCTTACGATTCCTAGAAGCTATGCAACATCCAGTCTTCACCATCATCCGAGCATAAATAACCCCCTGTCACAGACGAGATAGCTCATAGTTCATCTGACTGTTGAACGAGATGGAGGACTTTTTATCAGATTATTATTCATTACATATGGATTCTCATATATGAGAAACGCATGTGATGACATTGTGCTACGACATTTTGGAATGTATATCATGCTGTCGCCTGAAGAACAATCCGTATTAAAGGATCATCTAGAGAAGCTGAGGATACTCGGCTTTCTCCTTCTACTCTCAAATGAATTAGAAGTGTGACTAAGAACTGTCTAGACGTGTTTGTACAATTTTGCCAACATGACGAGCTTACAGAACACTACGACGTCATCACCCTCAGCACACTAGAATGGAACGCGCTGTTACAAGCATTGGATTGGGAAGAACCTGATGCTTGAATTCAAAGAGGAACGAGTTCAACTCATGCGGGGTACCAAACCCATTGAGCTGACACAGCCTATGCAGGTGATGGACATAGACATAAATGAAGATGGATAAGATCTGAAACTGTCTGAACATGAAACTGTTGAAGTGATAAAGTTTGGTGATGTAAGTTATGGGAGTTTTCATAGCATTTACAAATGTGGGTGTAATGTCTATGAGCATATATTAATTTAGATTGTAATGAATGGCATTCATTTATCAATGTATTAAATGCTTTTGTTAACATGTATTGAATGTGTTTGTAAATAAAGTTTGTAAATAAAGTTTGTAAATAAAGTTTGTAAAAATAAAATTTGTAAACAAAGTTTGTAAGACAATTGTTTGACATGTAAATAGATTTTAAACACAATAAACAAGACAGTTGTATGAAACTTGGCTTTTTTATTTATCATAAATAAAAATTGAACAATTACCAACAACTTAACTAATAAAACTGAACTAATATAACTCATACAACATTAACAAAACAATGGATTATAATGTCTGTATACAAAATCCTTTACAATAAAATCACCATCACTTCTTTTTAATATATTTACAATATCAAACATACTCTGATCTATAGCTCTATGCAATATTTAATATACACAGTAAAAACCACATGAAGATGATATTGGAGTTTGTAATGGTATGGAATTATACATTTAGTCTTAAAAACTCTTCTAAACGATTATCTAGAGGTAAAAGTCCATAAGAGTCAAAATAATCTACAGGGTCTTTGTCAAAATACACTGCCACCCAATGCTCTCCTGGTTCATCATGATCGTCTGTGTTGATGACATAGGCACCGCGTTGTAAAGATGGTAGCTGGTCCATGGAAAACACACCTTGTAACAAGTCTTTTGTCATGACATCATGGCTCAATATAGCATTGATCTGCTTCGTGTTCATGACTGGTAGTCGAATTGGATGCTGTGATTTTTTTTGCACTTATTTCAATAATGTTATCGAATTCAGCATAGATTATGACATTGACTGTATTCTGCAAGGTCTTGCCAAAATTCATTTCTAACCGCAAGTTTCTATGCTTGATAAGAGGATAGTGATCATCACCATCATAATCAGGTGTTAAGTCGAAAGAAAATAAAGCATAACCTCTAGGCCAATCTTCCCGTTTTATGGTGGAACTTTTCTAACAATTCAATCTATCAAAAGATTTGTAAAGAGTTTCAAAAGCGTCCAGGTATTTGTTCCATGTAATGTCAAGCTTGAGAGGTTTGGATAGGACTGGTTCACCATCCGTGTACAGTTGTATGTAGTCAAGATCAAAATGTTCGAAATTGTAGGGATTCCTCAATGCTGTTCCACCAAAAGATTCGTTATGAACTAGTCCAATGGCAATACGTTTTGGTAATTGACCTAAAAAGATGTTATCTTTCACAAAAGATTGAAATCCTGCTGGAATTGCTAAAATTTTACATTCTTTTCTAGTAATAAGAAACTTGGCAGGACTTTTCATCAATGCAGCTGTATGTCCTAACTGGATACCTGGACTAACCCTCACTTTGCGAATGGTTAAAAACGCCTCTTTCACTTCTACCTTATAGGTATTATTTGTAGCCATCAATACATATATATCTTTTTGTCTATGTAAACACAATTTCAAACTGTTATCATTAGGAAGACAGCGATTCTGCTCAAACAAATCTACCCTTAAACCACCTGTCAGCATAAAATCACGGCTGAGACGTGTATGCAAATAATGATTATGTAAACCATTATTTCCTTGCTCAGCTAGGTCACCACCGTCAGGATTGACATGAAACCCTGATACATATCTTTCATGATTAGCTCTTTTCACCTCATATCTATTCATTGACCCGGCAGTCATGAATGAGGTGAGAGATAATACTGGTATAACCATGGGTATTGTTACTATGGGATACCAATCGATCATTTAGAAATAATTCAATATTAGACCATAACCCATTAAACAAATCATTGATGCATGATTCATTGTCATCTGCACCACACGCTGTTCCATCACCCTTTACAATGCAGCATACAATATGAAGTTTGCTGTTCTTTAAATCTAGATATTCTTCTGTACTCGCAGGAACATAAAATTCTATTGGAGCGCCCTCTCTAATGGTAGTAAGTGATTGATAGTCTACATTATAACTTTTCTCTACAGCAGTTTGGTGGTATGTGAAACCATTCCAATGGAGAAAGACTGCATTCACAAGAATGATTTTGAACTAAAGACATTTTGAAAAGATATCTTTTTTAATGTTTTTCGATGTTATCCGTCTGGCTGTTTTTCGTCTTCTGGCACGTTTCATCGGTTGTACTCTCTTTTGTCCTCCTAGCACATCACCAATCGCATGCTGTGCAACTCGGCCCGTAACATCTTTCGCGACATTTTTTGCAGCCTTTCTAAGATGTGGCACAACGATCTTAGCCCCTGCCTTAAGTAGTGGAATAGCTTTACGAGCCAAGGATCCCATTATTGAACCAATACCATCTCCATATTGTATTCACGCTCCTTTGAATCCTGGTAATTCTCCACCCACTTGACGAAGAAAATGGTTGCGATATGCAGATGAATCGTGTGTGTAGGCTTTCATAATGCTTTTGGCAGAAAATGAAGTTTACAGATCACCTTTCCAGTTTGAAATGTGACATTATGGCCTGTGTCATCCTTAATATTCATTTCTATCACGTCAAATTTGGAAGTGTTTACAGGAACATAATGAGGTTCACCATAAGTTTTCATGATAATATCACCATCATGACCTTGAATGGGAACAGAACGTAGCAAAGGAACATAATTAATCTCCAACAACTTGTAGTTCACAAATACTGCAGTACACATAAAGTGTATAAAATCCCTGTTTCACATCAGCTTTATGTTTAGCTGTACACGTTTCAGTATACCATTGATCTGGGATAAATCCTAAGATTTCAGCTAATCCAGCGGAGAATGACACTTTCAAGCCATAATTTAAAAAAGAAAAACTTGTCGTCTAATTTTATCATACGTTATCCGAATAGCTTCTTTAAGTTCATCTTTCATAGAATTGACCGCTTCTTCATTGACTGCATTACATATCTCTTGTATGGTTCTGTAGTAACCATAAGGAATAGTGACTGTGCCAAGTGGTTGTTGTCGATACTGAATAGAATAGTCCATTCCATGTCTCATGGTTGTCCATGTATGTGGATATTGAAATTCAGCTAAGGCCACTTCATATTTTCCTTTCAGATAGATGGTTCGAGGTATACAAATTTGGTAATTCGAAGCCTTGTTGTTGGGATAATATTTCATACTAGCATTGCTTGGCAAAGTAATGTAAAAACTTGCTGACTCCATGATGACTAAATCGTATATGTGCGTTGACGGAATGGATGCCTAAATACATCACTATAGCGCGCGCCATTCACATGGTCTACAGTGTCTATTACTTATTCTTCACAACAAGCACTTGCACATCTTATTTTTACAGGAATACTCGTTTTTCGTTTCATTTTCTTGACAACCACAACTCTTTAACCCATGTTTAAAATTTTCCTATCCTTCAGGAAACTGCCTTTGGTGACGCTGTTTCATGTCTTTTGTAATGTCGTCACGAGCGGTCTTTTTACTAAACGTAGTTTTTTGGAATATTAGCATCTACAATTTCCTGGATAAACTGATGCCGACCATATAGTGGTCCTCCTCGTTCTTGTCTTCTTGTAGCAACCAATGCTTCTTTCATCAAATCAACAATGTTGGAATTTGTGATATCACCCGTTTTCAACATAAGTTCATTTTTCTCTGTCCATTTTACACCATGTTTCTTCAGTTCTGCTAAAAGTTGTATTACTTTTCCATGATAGATAGATTGAAAATGACTTAAAAATAACTTTTCTGTTTTTTAAGATGATGTTATAGACTTTTGTTGTTGTTGTTGTTGTTGTTGTTGTTGCTGTTGTTGTTGTTGTTCTTGTGATTGACTTGTCCGTAAATGACGACCAACAAGTTGAGACATTTCCATTGCCTTTACACGAGTTTTTTTCCCACATAAAAGTTTATTTACTTTTGTTTTGATTCTGCCATTTTTCTTTTCTAATAACATTCTATATTCGAATTCAGGAATGAGGACCATTTTCAAAGTATGCTTCATTTTAACAGCAGCTGGGCTAACAAGGGTAATGCAAATTTAGGAATAGCTCTAATGAATCCACCTTTCTGATTGATCAACTTCTTTTTTCTTCGAAGTGATATCTTCCTATTTGCTAGTGTGCGTAGGGTATGACGCTCACGCTTGAATTCCTTAAACCTTTTTGAGCTTAAGGGAAAGTGTCCTCGCAATATATTTAAACAAATTTCAAACAAACTAGTTAATTCCTCCTTAGTAGCTTGCTGTAGTAAGGATTTACGTCGTTTAGGCCCACTTCCTGCGAGCAAGTGCAGAAAAGGTTGATTCGCTCGAATACGTTTAGACATCTTGACTGCAAATGGTTAAATGACTTGGTTGTTGTTCATACACCGCTTTATCAATATATACATAATTCGCATCTTTTGGTAAATTGCCTGTACGAATACGCAGTTGATCATTTGTCTTCGGGTTTAAATCAATGAATAAATAGCCATGAGGTTTGCTAGAAGCATCTTGATAGGCTTCTATGAGAAATTAAGATCGCGCTAATGTACTGATTTGTTGACTTCTCTAGGATTTTTCAACAGAATGGTATAATGTGTATTCAAACTAATATTTCGCATTTCTTTACCATGATGGAATAAATTATGAACAATAAAAATTATGCTTGGATTTTGATGACTGCTGCCAACACTAAAGAGACCTGTCATACGCTAATCACCATGACATTCAGTCATTAAGTCATCAATGATGAGTAAGTTTGGTTTTTTTCGGGTTAAAGCGCTCTTCAGTGTAATCTGGAATGCCTTGGTAAAATTCCACACCTTTCATTCCCTTGTACAAAGGCTGATCTGCTGAATAGAGCCATAAAATGGTTTTTGGAGAGGGTTTAATCAATTTTTGTTCTAGAATTTCCTTCACCAGAGACGTTTTATCAATGCCTGTAGGTCCAGAGACCAAACATGTAAATGGATGCTTCATTTTTGAATATCTGTTTCTTTCACCCACCTATTAAACTTCTTTGGCCAACCTAACCACTTGACAAGTAATTCTTTCAAACCTCGTCTTTTACGTGTTTTCAAAACTTTTTCAATTCTGTAGACAGATTCAATATCTTTGGTCACTTTTTGCAGTTCTTCCTCATAGAAATGTCCATCAATATCTTCAACCAAAAAGTCTTTCACATTATGCAAATGTATTCCTTGCTTCTTACAACGATGTGTGACAATGAAGACTTCTTGCGTCCACTTTATGTGATAATCCCGTTGAAATACATATTTTATGTGGAAAATGCGAACATGATCATCAATTTTAAATTTGTAGGTTTTCTTCTTCTTCGGTTTCAATTTCAATTTATCTACATACATATACTTCCACACTTTAGATTCGTTGTCTTTACGAATATCTGTAGGAGCATACTTATTAGGAAGAGAACAGTGAGGTCTATGGTTGTAATTGTACACCAAGTCTGGAAGGATGTCTACATAACGGTAAGTTTGATTATGTAGATTATGTGGAGACGTTCAACTTTAAAAGGTCCTGGAACAGACAAGGGCTAAGTTCCAGACGTTGCATAGACCGTGGTGTTTCCAATAAACGCACAGCATAAAACAGCATCTCTCTTTGATGCTGGAGACGACTGGTCCAGACTCTGTGTAGAGCCTGACATTTAAGCAGTACCCAACATTGATGCTGAATAACATCCATTTATGTTGTGTTACGGAATTTTTTCTTACATCCAAGCCATCTTAGTTATTATGTCACATGGTCACATTACCATATAGAACATATTCAGTAAACAATACAAAAGGGTGGACAGTTGTAACACTATCAATAATATTACATCTCCTTTTCTAAAACAAAAAAGGATTAGATATTATTTTACTGAAACAATACACGACTTTATTTTATGAGAAGAATACTTATTAAACTTCCAATACTTTTTAAGCATTTTACTTGTTTGAATTTTACACAATAAATATTTTCCGCTGACAGCAATAACTGAGTACGAAAATGACTGAACTGTTGCTGAATATTTACTTCTTGCGAAACAACATCAAAGCGTATTTCTGTTAAAAGATAACAAAAATAGTAGAAAGAACATTAAGAAGCATAAGCATGGGAAAATACTTTACTCAATTCTGACGAGTCTACTAAGTGGGCGACACTAGATCAAACAATATATACAATATGAACCAACTCGTTTTAAAACACTAGATTAGCAAAAAATAAATAAATAAACAAAATACCTATATGCAAACTGGATATCAATCAGTGACTAAGAGAATTATTTACGCAAGCGATTAACATCAAACTTTATTTTCCAGAGTCCATCCGGTAGTCCAAAATTTGTTTACCAGTTCAACTTATTGGTCTCTTCGTTGTCCTTCCTGACCTCGTAGTAAACGATGTTTTCTCTCCGTTATCTTTTGTACCAGTATCAGGTAAAATATTTTTCTTGTCCAACAGCTTTTTAATGTTTTGGTTCTGATTGACCTGAGAACTATCTGAGCTCTTACACTGGCTGGTCTGAGTTTGCGCTTTATCACCCGAAGTTTTTTTCAATGTTTTGATCGGGAAGAGGAAGGGCAATTAATGTTTCGATTTCTACGAAAGGTGTGCCTAAGTGGAGATGGGCAACTGACCTTTACCTTATAAGATCTTTGATTCTCTGGAAGCTGTTCTGAGATTACCCCCTTTTTCCGTTATCTATAATAGTACCGGCTGACCTGGTATGAGCTGTGAGAAGGGTTTAACATTGTGTTTTCTGTCATGATAGAATTTCATATTTTGCTTGTAAACCTCGTCTTTTCTGCGTATGTCCTGCCGCTGCGAGCGGCATGTCAGTAGGTGTGGGGCTGCTGGTAGTGTTGTTTTCAGCCGTCTGCCGAGTAAAAGTTCAGCAGGGGTATATCCGTTATGGATGGGAGTTGACCTATAATTGAGAAGTGCTATATAAGGATCGTTATTTTTCTTCATGAGGTTTTTGAATGTTTTTTACCACTATTTCGGCACTCCCATTTCCGCTCGCGTGAGTTGGCAAAGATGTTAAATGGAGACAATTGTACTCCATACTAAATTTCGCCATTGCACTGTTCTGTAGTTGTCTGCCATTCTCGAAAACTAAAATTTCTTGGATTCTATGTCTGGCAAAAATCTATTTGAGGTGATTTATTATAGAACCTGCATTTTGACCATCTTTAAGTAGAGCAAATTCCAAATACGTGGAATGGTAATCTAATACTATTAAGTAGGTCTTATCTCGAAGCCCACATAAATCGCAATCTACCTTCTTCCGAAGTCTGTCTGGAAGTGGGGTTGGTTGCAATGGCTCCACATTTTATGCTGCTGCCTATTACAGGTCAGGCAATTTTTGACCGTGTCTTCATTCTGTTTTGATAGACCAACCCACCAAACTGAAGTTCTTGCTCTTTCTCGGCGTTTAGTAATGCCAAGATGGCCGTTGTGTATACCATCTCAAATTTTAAGACGTATTGAGGACGGAATAACGATTCTGCTGTCCTTCAATAGGGTCCTGCTGTCCTGCGAATAGAGTACTCCGCAGCAAACTGCATATAAGGGAGTAAAATAGTTGGAACTTGACTTTTATCAGGCCAACCTTCCTGGGTGCACATCATTATTCGCGTGCACACTTCATCTTCATGTTGAAGTTCGCGAATTTGTTCTAGCTTTCTCTCAGTGATAGGAAGAACTTCAATTACCTGCTTAATAAATGCTTCCTTTTCCTCAGCTAAATTCGTTTTGACTTCTTCTGTTGTGGACAATGGAGCCCGGCTCAAGGTATCCGAGGTGTACATTTCCTTATCTGGTAAATGTTGTACATTGAATCTGAACCGCATGAGCCTGATTTTGAATCGAGTTATCCTAGGGGGTATTTCATCGTGCCTCCCTTTGCTCAAGTATAGGCACCAATGGTTTATGGTCAATGACTAACGTAACATCTAAGCCTAAGACATACTCAGCAAACTTTTCACAACTCCAGGTCAAGGCCAAAGCCTCTTTTTCAATTTGTGCATACCGTCGCTCACAGTCTGTTAGACTTCTACTCGCGTATGAGATAGGTCTAAATTCACCTGTAGTTGGCTTTTTGCAGAAGAACTGCATCCGGCCCAAATGATGAGCTGTCAGCCATGATTCTTGCTTCTTGTTTGACACTGTACGTCTTCAGAGTTTTTGGAGAACTGAGTTCTTCTTTGTTTTTCTCCAGAGCTATTTGTTGTTGTTCACCCCATGACCAATATTTTCCTTTTTGAGGATTTACGCAAAAGCTGTGTCATGTTGGCGAGATTTGGGATAAGCTTACCTAACTGGTTTGCTATTCCTAAAAAACGACGAAGCTCTGTTATATTTGTGGGTGCAGGCATATGGTTGATAGCCTTTATTTTGCTGTCATCCGGCAAAATATCACTGGGACCAATCTTATGGCCTACAAAACTTACCTCTGGGTTGAGGGATTCGCACTTGCTTGGGTTTAGAGTGATTCCAGCATTTTGTAACCCCTCAAAAACCGGAAATAGGGCTTGTTGGTGTGACGCGATGTCTTTGCTGTCCACCAATATGTCGTCAATTTGAATATTGACATGTCGTTGTTGTCCCACAATATCGTGCATAACCTCCTCGAATACCTCTGACCCCCTCGAAATACCAAACGGAAGGTGTAAAATGCAATATCTTCCAAATGGTGTGATGAATTGAGTTAGACCCTGCGATTCCTCAGCAAGTTTGATCTGATAAAAGAAGCTATTTGCGTCAAGTTTTGTGAATATTTTGGCGTCCTGTAACTTAGCGAGTGTTGATTCAACTGTGGGAAGTTGATATCTGGGACGTATTACGTACTTGTTTAGTTGAGTTAAATCTACGCATATGCGTACTTCTCCCGTTTTTGGTTTTTGAACCACCACCATCACAGCGCACCAGAGTGAAGTCTCGTTTGGTTCGAGACGTCGAATTACCCCTTGCTGTACCATGTCATTTAACGCTGTTTTAACCTTGGGCAACACTGGATGAGCAACCCTTCTTGGTGTATTTATTGCATATGGCTGCGCATCCGGTTCGACTTGTATTTTGTACTCGAAATCTTTTATCATTCCTAAGCCTGAAAATAATTTTAGAACTTTTCCAGGACATTTTGTTTAAAATCGGATGAAGTTATTGTACTCGCAATGCTAACAAGTTTGCAGGTTTGCCCAGTAAGGATGTGGCCAAATTTTTGACGACATAAAAATTTTCTGAACAAGCCTTGTTGGATTTAGTGACACATCGCGCATTGAACCGACCAAGTACTTGTAAGGGCTCAGAATTTGCACCTATCAGAACCTTTTCTGGACGTTCCAACGGAACCTGTTTAGCTACTTGATTGTATAAATCAAAACTGATTGCCGATACATCTGCTCTGGTGTTTATTTTGAACAAAACCGGATGTTGATTTACCGTTACATCTAGCATAAACTTCATCATTGTCATTGATATGAACAGCCCCTAAGAACTGCTCTTCACTGCCCTGTATACGGAATGGAACTGGGCCCATGTCCTGATAGTGGTCTTCATCCCTCACTTCGTGAATGCGTTTATTTTGCTTGGTTCTGCAGACAACCGCCCAGTCCCCTTTTTCTTGCAGAAGCTGCACGCAGAATATTTCGCGGGACAATGTTGTTTGGAATGTTTGTTTTTACCACACCAGTGGCATGGCGGTTGTTGTTGTTGCTGATGACGTCTTGGCGCTGCACGCGATTGGTGATTGGTTTTTACTGGTTTTTTGTATCTTTGAGTCCCTGTGGAATGGTTGTTTGCGCACCATATTGGCTTGGGCGGGTTTGAATGTGTTGAAGTGCGCAGACTGTCTTTGTACGGCTTCCCGCTGCAACTGCAACTTTTGTGATAACTTTTTGCCTCTGATTCCCGCAACAATGCGGTCGCATAGCAGTTCTTCTTTCATGGCGCCATAATTACACTTTTCAATCTGGATTCACAAGTATTTTATGAAGTTGTCTACCGCTTCGATACCCATGCTGTACACTAGTACACTACTTTTTATTCATCATCAGTTATTTTGGCAGTAGCTAGATACCGCTCAAAACGAGTATGCCATCGGCCCCACTCCGACGGCTTCTTGAAATCGAACGTTTGAGGAGCGGGAATTGCGTTTGCTGCCAATGTTTGTGGTGTTTTTTTGCGAGTGAGATGAATCACATATCTCTTTCAGCGTGATCACCGCTGCCACTATGTTATGTTACGGAATGATGCGACTGGATTTATGTTGAAATCTTTACTTACATCCAAGCCATCTTGGTTTTTACGTCAATAGTCACATTACCAGACAAAACATATTCAGTAAACAATACCAAAGGGTGGATAGTTGTAATACTATCAATAATATTACAATTTAGTCTGTAAATAGAGTCTGGTCAACTGGAAATCAAAATAGAGCGAGACATCTAGACCGAACATCAGGTAGCAGTATCTTCATAGATACTGACTCAGTTGCGTCTTAGAAGCTGTTCCTTCGACAATGTCATTTTCATTTCATTTCATTTCTTTATTTCCAGTATATTTATAAATACACAGACATTTTAAATGCTTGGTAACACGATGTGGTATTTTCAGAAGAATACATGGAAAGGGTCGGCCGTGAAAGTTAACACTTATAAATTCGACCAACCTTTAAAAATAATAACAGATAACAAATTACTGCTGAATAACCAAGTCCTAGCAAAGAAAAATCACTTACAATAAACTTCTGAAAGTTAATAAGTTACTTTAAATTTGTAGAATTTAATATAGTATATGTTTGGATATTGAAATTATAGTGCTCTAAGCTCAAATAACTACCACAGTTACATCTTAATCGGAACGTGAATAAATGATACATTGCTTTATTAATATGATTGGATAACAGATTGTTTGTATTTCTTTTTGAATTCGTTCAATGATCGACTGTTTACAATACTTTCGTCCAAACTGTTCCACAATGTGACACCAACTGATGAAATGCAAAATGCTTTTCTTTTTGTTCTTTTGTATTTAAATAGAAATTTACCAGCTTGCCTTGTACGCCCTACATTTATATCAAATAATCTTGATAACCTGACAGGTAGCATATTGAATTTTGCTTTGAACATTACAATGCAACTACACATATTAACAATATCAGTGAACCTCAGTTTGTGATACGCTGCCCTCGCAACACTCACTCAGATGTGTTGCGCTGGTTGCGAGGGCAGCGTATCACAAACTAGCCGTTTCAGTCGTTTGTGTAACGAACCGAGTATCTCGAAGACTGTACATCATTTGGTATTTTGTCACTAGATCACGACAAAATATGGTAGTATATCTGTAAAATTAAATTTCAGGTCTAATGAGCGTCCATTAGGACTGACGACCGACGGACTGACGACCGACGCAGCAAAGGAAGAAAATAAAAAATGGGGAGCACGTATAACGGTGGCCGGTAAAACGAGTTCGAGTAGGGTAAAAGTGGGGCTTCTAAAACAGGAGGTGACGTCATAATGACGTCAGGAGGTGTTTTAGAAGCCCCATGGGGTTTCTAAAACAGTGACGTCATAATGACATCACTGTGGGGAAAATCCGATCGATAAATTTTAGAGTGCACTCGTACAGAGATTGGGGGAAAACCGATCGATCAATTTCAGAGTGCACTCGTTCAGAGCGTGGGAACGATCAATAAATTTGAGAAGGAATGGGATTTTCAGCAGGATAAAAGTGTGGCTCCGAAAACAGGAAGTGACGTCATAATGACGTCACGAGGTGTTTTCGGAGCCCCATGGGGCTCCGAAAACAGTGATGTCATTGTTTTCGAATCCGCATGGGTGTTCTGAAACAGGTAATCGAAAGAGCGCGCGCCCGTTCAATGACGTCATGATGACGTCATCATGACGTTATAATGACGTCATCATGATGACGTTATAATGACGTCATCATCATGACGTTATAATGACGTCATAATGACGTCATCATGACGTTATCATAACGTCATCATCATGACGTTATAATGACGTCATCATGACGTTATCATGACGTGATCATGACGTCATCATGATGTTATGGCATATTAAGACAGTCCTAAGCAGCATAACCCTAAGTCGCCTGTCAATCATCATGACGTCATTAGTCACGTGACCTGTCAATCATCATTGGTCACATGATCTGTCAATCATGTGTGATGTGATTCCAACCGCATATGAGGAATATTTTCCTGCTCATTAACCTTCTGGCCTGAATGGCTCAGTTGGTAGAGCAGAGGACCCGTAAGCGGACCAATGATCTGAAGGTCGGTGGATCGAACCCGCCCTCGGGCATCACTTTCATATCATGGGTCCTCAATCTTAGAACACTCCCCCCCGGGTCCTCAATCTTAGAAGACCCCCCCCCCAGGATCAAGGCATGACATGAATCGAACCCCCCCCCCCCAGGATCAAGACATGACATGAATCGGACCCCCCCCCAGGACCAGGACATGACATGAATCGGACCCCCCCCGGACCAAGACATGACATGTATCGGACCCCCCCCCCCCGGACCAAGACATGGCATGTATCGGACATAGTCATATGACTATGTAATTGCTATGTTAACATAATTAGTCTAACGTATGTATGTCGTTATCAGATCGTTCAACAGTCAAGCCGCGATAGCTCACTTGGCAGAGCAAACGGCTAGCAACCTGAGTTGTGGGATCGATCCCACATCGGGGCAAACTTTTTTCTGGTTTTTGTTCACTTTTATGACTCTGTGACATTTTGTGACAACATGTGACTGTGACATCATGTGACTCTGTGACATTATGTGACTCTGTGACTTTTTTTGAATCATTATTATTATTATGATAATATTTAATAAGTCATATTTCAATGGTTTCCCATTACAGTAACCACACACACACACACACAGCATAAGTACATGTGTACAGAGTGTGGGGAAAACCGATTGATAAATTTTAGAGTGCACTCGTTCAGAGCGTGGAGGAAACCGACTGATAAAATTTCAGAGTGCACTCGTTCAGACCGTGGGAACGATCGATAAATTTGAAAACATCAAAGGCCTTGACCGTGGGAACGATCAATAAATTTCAGAGTGCACTAATTCAGACCGTGGGAACGATCGATAAATTTGAAAACATCAAAGGCCTAGACCGTGGAAACGATCAATAAATTTGAGAAGGAATGGGATTTTCCCAACTCTATGTTTTATGTTACAGTAGTTTGAAAATGACACTTCTAAAACAGATTTAACAAATGTAGTTTTTTGATAACATAAAATATATAAAATAAGTTTGAACATTTTAGCATGCTACTTATTTGAATATTCTAAAGTCATAGTAGTGGAAAAATGGTGGTTCTAGACCATCTTTAACAAATTTAGTTTTTAACACCATATGATATATAAAATAAGTTTGAACATTTTAGCATGCTACTAATTTGAATATTCTAAAGTCATAGTAGTGGAAAAATGGTGGTTCTAGACCAACTTTAACAAATTTAGTTTTTAACACCATATGATGTATAAAATAAGTTTGAACATTTTACCATGGTGTAGTAGGGTAAAAATAAGGGTTCTAGACCAACTTGAACAAATTTTGTTTTTTGACAACATATGATGTATAAAATAAGTTTGAACATTTTACCATGGTATGGTAAGATCAAAATCAGGGTTCTAAACCAACTGTAACAAATTTAGTTTTTTACACGTTTCAGACGATTCTACCACTTGGTTGATTGGTTGATTGTTGGAAAATGAGAAATGAAAATGTGGATAGTTATGTAGGAAAACTGCGCCCATTCAAAAGACGTGTTCGAATGGAAAGCCCATTTTAAAGACGTGTTCGAATGGCAAGCCCATTTTAAAGACGTGTTCGAATGGCAAGCCCATTCAAAACACGTGTTCGAATAATTTTTGAAAGATATTACGTCGTGGTATTGTTCAACAAATTGTTCAACATGTTCAACACGTTCAACATGTTCAACATGTTCAACAAGTTCAACATGTTCAACATGTTCAACATGTTGTTGTTCAACATGTTGTTCAACATGTTGTATATAAAGCTATGTTTAAAGACTTTCTCATCATTTGAATAGTGTAGGTTGAACCGAAAGGATGTATAAATGCAACATTTGTTCGAAATCTTACAATTGGCCGCAAAGTCTTAAAAGACACTTAAAGGCTGCTCACGCTTCAGAAGAGGATGAAGAATCGGATATGGAAAACCCTGTAAAACTACCTTTCACGGAAACTTTAGATGAGTCTTCTATGGAAAGTCAAAGCGTCAACATAGCTGAAAAGAATGCACATGCTTGTACAGAATGTGGTGCATTGTACAACAGCGAAGAAGCTTTGCTCAAACATATGGAGCAGTGTGGTGAGGATGCTGATGACGGGAGTTCTGAAAGTGAGTCAGAAACAGACTCTGAAAGTGAGTCAGAAATAGACTCTGTTTGGCATGATATGGTTCAAGACGTCTACGATGACTATGATAAGATATTTCAAGAAAAGGTTTCAGAATATGAAGAACAAGGACTTGAAGATGCGCGTGAAATAGCAAGTTATGACCTTCGACCCATTTATAAGCATGGACTAAAACAACTGTTTATGAGACTGTTCAACTATACCCAGCGTCTACAACAAAGCAAACATTATCAAAAGATTTTAGAGGACTTTAATTACTTTGTTGATGAAAAACATTATAAGTATTCAAAGGTATTAAAGCTATAAGGAAAAACAATGCATTCTTTGAAGAGCTACTAGATATGGAGGAGGAGGGTGGTAGCAGTGACAACAAAAGTGGCATGGACAGTGAACAGAGTGAAACAGATGCAGAAAAATAGACTTATTTCACTAAACTTTATAATAAAGACTTTATAAATGTTGTAATTTTTTATTAACTTAAGCGTTGTGTAATATATGTCTTGCTTTGCAACATATAAAGTCGTAAGGTTCCTGACGCGGTTTTAATTGACCCGTAAACCATATATCATATATTGGGTATTATAGTTAATTTTGTATTATTATGTATTATATTCAAGAATTGTATTATTATGTATTATATTCAAGTATTGTTTTATTATGTATTATATCCAAGTATTGTTTTATTATGTATCATATCCAAGTATTGTATGAGAAAAATAAAAAGTTGAAAAGCATCATATGTGTTTTTATTGAACATTACAAATATGTACAATTATGACAAAAACAAAACTATTTCAAATACATATTATGTTAATACATGTGCAGAAGAACTTAACTTAAAATTTTATAACAACTGACTTCACATGAACATAGATAAAGTTAATTTCATAGTCTACATATGAAGACAATTTAATTTGAACTACATATCAAATGTACATGTCCATATGAGTCAAAGCTAAGTTCTTGTCAAGCTTCAAAACCGTCGGTCCAATCTTCTGCACTGTGATGAAATCACAGCATCCACTAAGCTTGTCATGCTGTTAAACTGTATACAGTCATCTCGCTGTCTACTCAACCATCTTCTGACAGTCACTGCATTTATACAAATCCATTTTCTGAAGCATGAGATCCACTGACGTCATTTGCTTCTTCAACATGTGCCAGTCTTTCAATGACAACAAAATTCCCTTCTTGGTAGGATATAACCTCCCAGATGCATGATTCGTAATATATTTACGAATGTTAACCATCACTTTCTGTTGATAATTCACCAATTTAATATATGTTTCTCCATTAATGGGTATCATAACCGGTGAATCGTCTACATGGTGGTATCAGCTTTACGCTCCGGTTCTCGCTTCATATTAGGCTCTGTCGTATTTTTTCGCATTTTACACGGCGGCGTCATAGCTGGTTCAACAACTCTCAGGTTGCTAGCCGTTTGCTCTGCCAAGTGAGCTATCGCGGCTTGACTGTTGAACGATCTGATAACGACATACATACGTTAGACTAATTATGTTAACATAGCAATTACATAGTCATATAGCTATATGACTATGTCCGATACATGCCATGTCTTGGTCCGGGGGGGTCCGATACATGTCATGTCTTGGTCCTGGGGGGAGGGGGGTCCGATTCATGTCATGTCCTGGTCCTGGGGGGGGGGGTCTTCTAAGATTGAGGACCCGGGGGGGAGTGTTCTAAGATTGAGGACCCATGATATGAAAGTGATACCCGAGGGCGGGTTCGATCCACCGGCCTTCAGATCATGGGTCCGCTTACGGGTCCTCTGCTCTACCAACTGAGCCATTCAGGCCAGAAGGTTAATGAGCAGGAAAATATTCCTCATATGCGGTTGGCATCACATCACACATGATTGACAGGTCATGTGGCCAGTGATGATGATTGACAGGTCACGTGACTAATGACGTCATGATGATTGACAGGCGACTTAGGGTTATGCTGCTTAGGACTGTCTTAATATGCCATAACATCATGATGACGTCATGATAACGTCATGATAACGTCATGATGACGTCATTATAACGTCATGATGATGACGTCATGATAACGTCATGATGACGTCATTATGACGTCATTATAACGTCATGATGATGACGTCATTATAATGTCATCATGATGACGTCATTATAACGTCATGATGACGTCATCATGACGTCATTGAACGGGCGCGCGCTCTTTCGATTACCTGTTTCAGAACACCCATGCGGATTCGAAAACAATGACATCACTGTTTTCGGAGCCCCATGGGGCTCCGAAAACACCTCGTGACGTCATTCTGACGTCACTTCCTGTTTTCGGAGCCACACTTTTATCCTGCTGAAAATCCCATTCCTTCTCAAATTTATTGATCGTTCCCACGCTCTGAACGAGTGCACTCTGAAATTTATCGATCGGTTTTCCCCCAATCTCTGTACGAGTGCACTCTGAAATTTATCGATCGGGTTTTCCCCACAGTGACGTCATTATGACGTCACTGTTTTAGAAACCCCAGGGGAGCTTCTAAAACACCTCCTGACGTCATTATGACGTTACTTCCTGTTTTAGAAGCCCCACTTTTACCCCACTAGTTCGGGTATTGGAAGAGCTGTCGGAGCTTTAGGCAGAACCAGTTCGAGCCGATATCCTAACAAAATAAGACGTGTTTTTGTTTCTCTGTGGTATTGTATGTAATGCATGAATGTATGGACTTAAATGCATGTATAAACTTCAATAAATATATTTAATGTATAAATCGTGGACACACGCTATTTCACATTCTCCGATGTACGTCTTCAGCTTAAGGTTGGTGAAGTTGACGCATGATGAATGCTAAATGCCTGATCATCTTGGTGTTAAACTGGTTTTGAAATTGTTGTTTATAATTTGGTTTTAAAGAAGTTTATGCAATGTTGCAGACAGAATACTGTTGGATTGTAAGTGTGAAAGAAACCTGCATTATGAATCGAGTACATATAATCAATGACAGTTCGCCAACATAGGTAACATTTTATGTAAACAAAGAAAAAGTTTCACTTTTATCTTTGTATTTACCACTATGATAGCATGAAACAGATACTTGTTGTTGGTATCATGCGAATCTATTTATTGTTCTGCACAGCTGTCGGCAAAAATACGGATTTAAGCTTTGTGGGATATCCTGATACCTGGATAGACCTATTATCGCCCTGGCGCCGAGTTTTTAAAAGAAACTATTTGCACCACGATGGTGCAAATAATACAAAAGAAGTCATAGCGCCACTCCCAGTTAGATATTGGAGTTCCCCGTATGCGCTCAATAGGGGATCGACGAAAATATCTATAAGATAAGATAAGATAAGATGTTCGGAGAATAGCATTTTTGTGTTTTTCTTATAACCATCCTATGGCACCGCTGCAAGCTAATTCGTACTTTCGGACCTGGTGGATGTTTCGTTGCTACTTCAAAATATTAAGCCTAATCACTTTGGGTGTTTATAATAAATGCGCAAGAATTTTGAATTACGAACCGAACTGGGTAAAAATGAAAGAAATGCTAGAATAAAAAAGAAATATAGTATAAAACAGCTCGTATTCGGAACATAATCCAAATAACACTTTGGGTGTTTCGAATAAAATACGCAAGAATTTTGAATTTCGACTGCGAGGGAGGTAATATGAAGGAAATGATAGAAAAAATATAAAAATATAGTCCTAGTCTTCCACACAGCTTGTATTTTTTTTGTGATTTCCCTGCAAATTCTGTGTTTTTGTTTTGAAATTTAAAAGGAATGTACCCCCGAGTTTCTTGTATTTTGTCGACAAAAACGGTCACTTTTCAGAAAATCAGTGCTACTATCCCTTCAGATCCGGTACGATCGCTTTGAAATTTGACAGCGATATTCCATGATGTCCCTCCATGAAGCTTTTATTTTGTTTGGCGATTTGGCCAAAATCTTTGCGAAAAGGAATATATTTAAGAAAAACACAAAAATGCTATTCTCCGAACAAATACGACCAATCGCTTTGAAGTTTGAAGCAAAAAAGAAAACGGCCAAATAAAAAAAAAAAACGCAAATTCAGCTTGTATTCTTGTATATCGAGATCGATCGGTTTCATATATTTGCGTTCCGTCAGATAAAAGAATTTAAAGAGCAAATACCAATAGGCTTCACCTCAAATAATTTGGAACAGTATAATAGCACCTTTACGTCAGCGGAATTAAAAGACGCTATACATAACTCACATGACACAGCTGCCGGACCAGACGACCTGCACTACCAGGTTCTAAAACACCTACCTGAGGAAACTCTTGAAGTCCTCTTAGAACTACTCAACCAAGTCTGGACCACAGGACACTTTCCTGAAATATGGAAAGAAGCCACTATCATACCAATCCCAAAACCTAATAAGGATTCTACTAATCCCCAAAACTACCGCCCAATATCCCCGACAAGTTCATTGTGCAAAACACTAGAGCGAATGATAGCCGCAAGACTAATTTCGTATTTAGAGAAAAACCATCTGCTTACTGACATCCAAAGCGGCTTTAGAAAAGAAAGAAGTACCATAGATTACCCGGTTAGACTCGAATCATTTATAAGAGAAGGTTTTATCAATAACGAACATGTCGTCACTGTTTTCTTCGATTTAGAAAAAGCCTACGACACGGCTTGGAAACACGGGGTCATGCAAGGTCTCTACGACTTTGGTGTACGAGGTCGCCTTCCTGAATTCATTCAAGCGTTTTTAAATGACAGACGGTTTAAAGTCCGTCTCTGTTCCATTTTCTCGGATTATTTTGAGCAAGAAGAGGGCTATCCTCAAGGCTGTATTTTATCAATTCTGTTGTTTCTAATCAAAATCAATAGTATCAAAGGCGCAACTAAACAGGGAATAGACAGCTCACTCTTTGTAGACGACTTTGCTATGTCTGCCAGGGGCAAGAATGTGAATCTGATCGAGCGTCGCCTCCAGCAAAATATAAACTCTCTTCAAAAATGGGCTGACCAAAATGCCTTCAAGTTGTCGCAAACGAAAACAGTCTCCATTTTTCAACAAGCAAAAGCCACATGATGACCCTATTTTATACCTATCAAACAGTCAGATACCAGTAGTGAAGGAAAACAAATTCCTTGGTCTAATTCTGGACTCGAAGCTAAATTTTATCCCCCACATAAAAGAGGTGAAGAGGAAATGTCAAAAGGCACTCAACCTGCTACGCGTCGTCTCCGCCCAAGACTGGGGAGCAGATACCAGAACTAAATTAAAACTGTATAGATCATTAATAAGATCTAGAATAGGTTATGGTAGCATCGTCTACGGATCAGCAAGGCCTTCGTATTTAAAGATGCTGAACCCAATACAAAACCAAGGCCTTCGCCTCTGCCTTAACGCTTTCAGAACGTCACCTGCGGAAAGCCTTCAGGTTGAATCAAATGAACAGCCATTAGATATCCAACGAATCAAACTTTCAATGCAATATTCAATTAAACTATACGCAAATAAAGCAAACCCCACCTATAAGGCAGTGTTCGAAAAAGACCATTCAGAAATCTTAAGCACACGCCCTAGGGTTATCGTACCCTTTGGCACTAGAATCCGTAACTACCTTAATAATGCTGGAATCAAAGTTGAGCAAATTGCAAACTTGAAAGTTTCAAAATACCCAACATGGAAAATACAAAGGCCAACCATAAACAAAACTCTGACAAACTTTTCCAAAGACACAACAAATGCTGAGGAGTTCAAAGTTAGGTTTGCTGAGATAAAGGAAACCTACCCTCACCATCATTTCATATACACGGACGGATCTAAACTCGATAACCAAGTTGCTGCCTCAATAGTTACAAAATTAAATACCCTGAAAACAAGATTACCAAACGGCTCTTCCATCTTTTCCGCGGAGGTTCGGGCACTCCAACTAGCCATGGAAATTATCAAGATTAGTAGGTACAAAAAATTTGTTATCTGTTCGATTCCTTATCGGTCTTAAAGTCACTAGAAAATCTGCAAGTGTCGAACACAATGATTCTAGACCTAATAGAACGTTACGAAAGGGCAATCGAACAAGGGAAATGCCTAGTATTTTGCTGGGTGCCAAGCCACGTGGGCATACCGGGTAATGAAGCCAGGCAGCAAAAGAGGCGCTAAACTACAACATATCCGACCTTCTCATACCATACTCCGATTTTAAATCCCATATTTCAAGTTATGTAAAAAACCTTTGGAACAAAAATGGAACGAACAAAGAAATAACAAACTCTTTCAAATCCAACCAACAGTTGGACAAAAACACCTAGCTCTTGGCAGTATTCGCAACACAACGGTTATGCATAGAGTTCGAATCGGGCATACATACATCACCCACGGATATCTTTTGAGAGGCGATGCGCCTGTAGAATGTATTGGTTGTCAAGAACGTTTGACTGCAAAACGTATTCTACTCAATTGCGTAGATTTTCAGAACATTCGTTCACGCTACTACAGTGTGAATTCCATGAAAGACCTTTTTACAAAGGTAGCACCAAGCAAAGTTATTTCTTTTCTGAAAGAAATACACTTGTACAGTAAGTTTTAAATTGAATTTAGTTAATTTTAGATGTATACACTACTTGTTTTGTCTATTTTAATTGATTTTAGTTTCAGCTGAGTCTTTCTATAGCAACAGAACTGACACAATATGACCCTAACGGGTTGCTAGTGTCGTTAAACCAATCAATCAATCATATATGACAGGAATGTTACCAGTGAGATAATCCGCCAGGCCAATATTTTGTTTGGAAATTTCCCAAAATTGACCAAAATATTTACCGACAACGGCGAGGAATGTGGTATTTTGTTGTAAAAATGCTACTCTTCCCACAAATCCGGTCCGATCGCTGTGAAACTTGACTGTTTCTATGATGTTCCCCCACCAAGCTTGTAATTTGTTGGGCAATCTGGCCAAAGTATTGGCAAAAAAGTATATATTTCAGAAACACAGACACACAAAAGAAAAAAAAATGCTACCCTCCGAACAAATCCGGCCAATTGCTTTGTCATTTGACAGAAAACATAAACTGCGAAATTTAAGAAAAAATGCAATTTCGTCTGTTTTTCCATATCCATATCGGTCGGCTTGAAATTTGACCTACATTTTGTTTGACGATTTTCCCGAAATTGACCAAAGTTTTTGACAAATATAGCCAGAATTGTATTATTATGTTATAAAAATGCTTCTGTTCTTGAAAGTTCTCGTGACGTTCCTACACCAGGTTTATATTTTGTATTGGGATAGGGCCTAAATATTGACCAAAAACGATCAGAAAATAAACAACAATGCTACTCTTCTGATCACTCTGAAAACTGGCAGGATGTGCAGCAGAAGCTCCTTAACCAAGCATTTTTGCGATCTGGCCAAAATTTGGCAAGACTTCAGGGATCGGCCAAATTTCAGGGAAAGACACGAAAACGCTATTTTTCCGATCGCTTTTAAGTTTGGCAAGTGTTCAGAAACTCTTCCACCAAGCTTTTTCGTTGTTTTTGCGATCTGACCAAAATGTGCCAAAACATAGCCAGAAACGGCCAAATTTCAGGAAAAACATACAAAAATGCTTCTTGAATAGCAGTTATGGATCAATCGTTTTCAGAATTTAACAGAAATGTTTCCCGAGTAGCTCTTTAGACTGTAGAATTTCTTTGTGGGTTCGACGAAAATGGCCACAACACTGGCAAATAAAAAAAAACACTCTATAGCAAAATGAAGTTCTGAAACTGCTGTAAATCAATTGGGTAAATAATAAAATATGTAACAGAAGAACTGTTTCATGTACAGCTTCTAAATAGCTAGTAATTGCAAGTCTGGGTGTAGTTTACATTGTTTCTTTGTTGAGTAGTAATATTGACGCGTGGTTACCGTTTTAGTTACAGAATCTGGGAGGCAAAAAATGAAGCAGAGCACGTATTGTATTGAGGACTTTATGAAATGACGGAATTTTGATTGAAAATCGTGCAAAATGCTGAGATACTTAAGATTCGAGAATGTTCACACGGATATTTTTACACCAAGGACCTACCAGGTTAATTCTACTTCTGATTTTTTTAGTGCCTATAAAAATTATAAACACAAAACCCTCTCGAATTAATAATAAATATATATGGGTCCTAGAGAAGTGTGTTATTTTTACAGTTTATAAATCCTCGTGAGGGACCTCGTTGCGTCATTTTATGTCATTCTATGTTATTGTGCCGGATTTCAAGCCACTTTTATACCTTTTCTTATTTTACCTATAATTCGCAATTCGAATCCCTAGTGTATAATTGTACTACTGGCTTCTAGAGTTGGCTGCACAGAAATAAATCGCTTGATTTGATTGGGTCATGATTTGGCTGCAGGTGGAGCTCCTTGACAAGGCTATCAAGAGGAACACAATCGTGTGTCTGGGAAGCGGCACGGGCAAAACCTTCATATCGGTGCTGCTTATTCGTGAACTCGCACAGCAGCTGAGAAAACCATTAAACGAAGGCGGCAAAAGAACCATTTATATGGTTCAGAATGGTAAAGAAAAAAAGTGATAGTTAATTCGTAAAAAAAATGTAATGGGTAGAAATCGCGGAAAAAAAGACACACAGCTTGGCAAGACAATTTATTTGTCAAAAAAGTTAATCATGCTGGTTTGTGTGTTCGCGGTGTTTAATTCCCATTGAAAATTTAAAAGGAAAGAAAAGGTTTTTCACCGCAGTAGCTAAGTTATGGATTATTTTGTGTGTTGAGAACGTAACTCAAGGAGTGTGTTGCTGCACAAACCAGGCCTTGAAGTATTGTTTTGTGTCATTGACAGTGGATTCAGTTGAGTACCGTGCGGAGGCTCTGCTTTTGCACACGGACCTAAAAGTAGCCAGTTACAAGGATGCAGAACACACGGAGACTCCATGGGACAAAGAACGGTAATTTGATTTGTTTAGAAACCGGAAAGAAACATGTCCTGTATGACTCACTGCAAGCCCCGGCATTGCGTATATCTGAAGCCCAATTTCCATTTGGAATATCAAGTTCTCCAGTGTGTATTTGAATTGTAAATATTGTCGTATTGTGTTAAATACTTTTCGTGTTTAAATAAATTACACTTTAACCAGAAGTAAAATGATGCGATTAAAACTCGCAAATACTGAACATAAGATCTGAAGTTTCGTGCAACAAAATAAGTAAATAAACCAGCATTTTAAACTGAGGAGGTCATTTGCCGGATTACTGAAAAAAAAACACTTAGAAATTGTTGCTGAGTTCGCCATGACACCGATACTGGTGTTTGTGTTACAGGTGGTGGCAGGAACTGGAGGAAAACCAGGTCTTAGTCATGAGTCCGTCTATGTTTGAGGCAGCGTTAAGCCACGGCTGCATACCTCTGTCAGTGGTGAACACCCTCGTATTTGACAGCTGCCACAGTGTCACAGAGCACGGTCATCCCTATGCCAATATAATGCGGTACTACTTTGTAAGTACATCTGCACTTTGGTCCCTGACCTAAAAAAGTAATATTTTACCGAAAAGGGAATATTTTAGTAAAGTGAAGTTTTTTTGCATTTTTTCCAAGAACGTTAAAAACACAAAATAGTGCAAGTAGCAGTTAGTCCTGTCTCGTGACGTTTAACCGGCCATCTGGAAATTTGGAGGGATACTGAGGCTTGTGATGTGTACAACTTTCGAAGTAATTAATAAACGCAATATTTCTATTAGCATTCCGGTTCCCCGCCCCCAGTTGTTCTTTCTTTACTATTTGTAACCTTAATATTAGTTTTCACAGCTTAAAAATGGAAATTAAATTGCCACACGTTTGCATAGAAATTTTTCGGGCGTTGGCAGGAGACTCCACTGGAAAGGCCACCGAGGATTCTAGGACTGACGGCCTCTGTGCTCAACAACCAGTGTAAAACCCCAGCCGAGCTGCAGCAGAAGCTCACCGTGCTACAGGTGATCTGGCTGTCACCAGGAAATCAGTCACATTCTGTCAATCGTAACAGTCTTAGGGTGTCACAATTTGTTATTTTAACTTAGTGACTTATTATTGGGGTGGGAGGTTGCAGGGTGGTAAGCATAATTTAACACTAAAAAGTTGATAAAAATCTTGAACAGGCAATAAAATATTAAAGCAACAAAAAGTATCTGTAGGGATTTTATTACAATGACATGAGGCGGAGCTTCCACTGCTTGTATTTGATTGACATGTTTTGCTCGCATTTGATTGGTCAGGACTCGCTGAACAGCACGGCGGAGACGGCCTCTGACGTCATGCTAGCGGCCACCTTCGGCACAAAGCCGAAAGAGCTGATACTGCACTGCAGCGAGTACCGCGACGAAACCGGTCTTGTCGCTCAGTTCGAAAGTATACTTGGGAATTGTCTCTTCTTTCTTGAGGTAAGTGAACTTTTCATGCACCTTCATCGTTCTAGGCAGCCGCCGGTTTACTTCAGTTTTGCCTAAAAATGTTGAATGATGTGGTTCAATACATCATAGTTTCATATACCTGAAATATGATTGTTCTCTAATAAGGTATTTTTATATTACAGAACTGTAGTTACGGTAAGACGAAGAAGGCAGAGGAAGAAAGCCACGGCGACACCTCCGATGGGGAAGAGTGTTTCGATGACGCTACGCCGGCGGACTGCGGAACCGATGACGTCAGAACGGGAAGTGAACAAAGCCCAGGAGCAACATGTGACCGTCCACCTAAGCAGTGTTGTGAAGAGGCAGATCCAAAGACAAGAGAAGGTGACATTGGCTGTGACGGTGTGGATGAAAGCTGTGAGAGGGGCAGCAAAGAGGCGCGAAAACAGACTCCTCCGAAGAGTGAATCAAAAGAGCAGACTCAATCAAAAGATGGTGGAGGCGCGTGCCGGCTAGAGGACGAGGCGGAGGCCTTGCGGGTGCCGCGGATAGCGCTGATGGAGTGCTACAATATGCTGCACCTGCTCGGACCCTGGTGCGCCGGCAGAGTGGCCGAGACTCTGGGCAAACAGGTACTAGTAGTCGTAATTATTATTATTATATTTCTCCCGTAGAGGGGAAACATTTTGGTTTTGTGTGTTGTCTCTCTCTGTGCGTAGTGTGTGTGTGTGTCTGCTGTATACACCTGATTTTGTTAGCAGGATAACTGTCGAACGAACGGTCGGATCAGCTTCAAATTTGGTGTTATGCATGGGTTGATCCCCCCAACCCGATCTGTAAATTAGACAACGCGTGACGTCATCGGACAACACGGCAGTTTCGCCATTACTGTAACTGCAGAACGACTAACTTCAGACTTGGTAGGATAATACCTGGGATAGGTCCGACGTAAATAATGTATTTAGTGTATATAGCCCTGCATAAAACGTCAGATTACGTCATTATATTTTTGGCACTGGACTTTCTTAACAGGATAACTCACGATTATGCCTTCTGTGTTTTCGCCAGTTACTATAATTGTATTTGGCGCACATTGGACAACGCGTGACGTCATAAGACGTCAAAACGTGAAAAATGCGTCATCACTGTAAATTTCGAACGTAACGTCTTATCATCTTCAAACTTTGTAGGATAATGACTTGAATATGTTGAACGGTTCGTATTGTATATGGCAAATACAGCTCAGCGCATGACGTCATTTGACGTCAGAACGTGATGTTGACACTTGACTTCGTTAACGCGATAACTTTCCAACGCCAATAGGGATCAGCTTTAAAATTGGTGAGATTCTGTCTTGGGTGGGGCTCGAGACTGCTAGTGTAGTTGGTGCATATTTGGCAATGCGTGATGCCCTATGGCGTCTAAAGTGATCACAAACCTCGCACCTCATCTGCTTCTATGAATTTTGGGGAAGGGAGGTTTGGTATCACCCAGATTGACGAGGAGGAGGGAGGTGGTTGAGAACTATGCAGAGCCGTTCCGAGGTGAGCGAGTGGGCTTGGGGGTTGGATGAGCATTCTGGACGTAGGATATAACCTCAGTTTATAATGACCACATTCCACATTGCCAAACCTGAGTCTGGCCTTACATAGATATTGAGGACTATGATGCCCTTAACTCGCTTTCAGAAATAGGAAGGGAGTTGCGTAGCCCGACTTCTGGTAACATCAGATTTTTATTCGAAATATGAAACTAAAAGTCTTATAATTTATACACATTAAAAAGTGTCAAAAGGGCAAGCGGTGGAAAAGGGGGAGAGGGGCTGTCAGGGGAGGGGGGGACATTTTGTTTTTGTTTACAAAAACAAAACGGTAATGGTTGGCTTATAAAAATGTTTGACATTTCGGATACACTGATATTGTGTACTGGTCGCTCTAGTTCGAACGGGTACCAGTAACCGCAGGTGGTTGGCGCTGGGCAAACAGGTACCACTGTTCACGTGTCGTAGTCCCCTTGCACACAGGCAAAAGACATCGGGCGTGGCTGCTTAGGTAACTGCTTAGGATTGCACATTATTTCGCTATAAATGCAGGGTACAGAAAGATGTTGCTCACGCTTTAACTGGCGCTTGGATCGCTTTAACTGGTGCGTGGATCGCTTTAACTGGCGCGTGGATCGTTTTAAGTGGCGCGTGGATAGCTTTAACTGGCGCGTGGATCGCTTTAACTGGCGCTTGGATCGTTTTATCTGGCGCATGGATCGCTTTAACTGGCGCGTGGATCGCTTTAACTGGTGCGTGCATCGCTTTAACTGGTGCGTGGATCGTTTTAACTGGCGCGTGGATCGTTTTATCTGGCGCATGGATCGCTTTAACTGGCGCATGGATCGTTTTAACTGGCGCGTGCATCGCTTTAATTGGCGCGTGGATCAACAACTTTAGGACGATTTACATGTGTCTGTAGGTGGAGAAATTGTTGGAAATGGAGCGTGACGAGTGGGCCAAGAGATTCCTTCACCTCGCGTACACACAGCTCAACCTCATCAGTCACATGATGACCCAAGTCTTCGACTATGACGTCATCAGCCTTGAGGACTTCTTGTTGTAAGTCAGAAGTTACAAAAACAGCGTTTGGGGTTTCGGTGTATTTCGGTGTATGTTTTTTTTTCTGGTTGTTAAGCGGGGAATAACGGCAAATTGTGCATGTTTTTTGCTGATGAAACTGTCTGCTTCAAAACTGACTCAGTCATATCATGATATACCGAAGAGTTGAACAAATACCAATATGAAAAATGTACAAATGAGTTTCAGTATTTTTATTTTAAAAACATGCAGTGCTGTAGAGCCTTGAAGTGCCTTGTAAACCAGGAATACAGCGCTGGTTCCTGTTTTGAGTTCAGGTTTTTATAAATTTCAGGTATGTGAGCCCAAAGGTGAAGCAGTTACTAGAAATACTACACGAGTACAAGCCGAGTGATAACTTCGTCATTCTAGGTACGTGTTCATCCCGTGACGTGTTACATGTTAACTCTAATCAGGAATCCCGCGCACGCCTCGAAAGCTCTGCACAAAGTCCTAGAATTTTATGAGAGTCCTGGAAAGTTCTGTAAATTGAAAGTGTAATTGTAAAGTTATAAAACGCACCGACTCAGTACACTCCCGTAAAAAGGAATGATAAGTAAATTTTGCGTTATCTGACTGCCCACGAAAGTTCACTCGCCATATTCACTCGAACGTCGTGTTCCCAGATAAAGAACCCCACCCTTGTAATAAGCCTTCGTTTTGCATAACCGGCATAAAGCAAGCCCCCCCCCCCCGTACCCTTTCCGCGGAAGGAAGTGTGTGGGTGGTTGAAACTCTAGGGCCTAATGAAGCATGTTCTGTTTGTATTATGTCCGGGTAATTGCTATTAGACTGAAATACAACACTTCAACAGTTTTGATACGTTATTGTAATTGGATTTTCGATTCCACAGCCAACCAGTTCTTAAGAAAGTGCAGTCGGAACAACTTAACTTGTTAGAAAATGAAAGTATGTGATTGAGAAACATCTTAAAAGTTGCAAGAACACCATAAGGCCTTTTAAGCACTTAAAAAACTTAAATGGAGGGGCTTTTTACCTGGTATGCAAAATGGCGGAGCTTTTTGTATGGTGGGTGGGCTTTTTGCGTCATCAGTATTTAACAGCGTGAGTCCTGAAAATATGTCTTTGAAAAGCCTGGAAATTTACCTTGAAAATCGTGGAAAGTCTAGGAAATTTACCTCAAAACGTTCTGGAATTTTTTTTCAGCAAAAAAAAAAAAAAAAAAAAAAAAAACTGGGAAAACCTGACTTTGCTACAAACTGTGATATATCGTTGCGTGCAATGTTAGCCTTTTTTTTGTGACAACGCAATTTTCAAGTTCTCCCCCCCCCCTCCTCCCCCCCCCTCCTCCCCCCCTCCTCCCCCCCCCCCCCACCTTCGCTTCCGCCCAAAAAACCTAACTGCGAAATTAACAAATTATAGTAATGGAGTAGAGAGCAAACAAAGCCAAAGTTGAAAAAAATATATATATATTTGATGATGCTTTGTTTGCTTGAACATGCGCAGAAACGGAGGATAATTCGGACGTTGACGACGCGTCACTGCTGAGCGATGACGACATGGATGACGTCAGCTCTGACGACGGCATGGAGAGCAGGAAGGGCGAACAGGGCAATGTGCACTACGTGGCCGTGAAGAAACTCCAAGACGGGCCGGACAAGGAGGTAGGCATTTAATCTCAAGGAGGCGGGCCAGACGAGGAGGTAGGCATTTAATCTCAAGGAGGCGGGCCGGACAAGGAGGTAGGCATTTAATCTCAGGGAGGCGGGCCGGACAAGGAAGTAGGCATTTAATCTCAAAGAGGCGGGCCGGACAAGGAGGTAGGCATTTAATCTCAAGGAGGCGGGCATTTGCGCCCAAGGTAGTTGGCATTAACATCAAAGGAGGTGGGCATTTGCGCTCATGGGGGTGGGTTTTTACGCTCATGGAGGAGGGTATCGACGTCCAAGGAGTTGGGCATTTGCGTTCATAAATGTGGGCACTTGCGCTCTCAAGGAGGTGGGCATTTGCGCTCAAGAAGGTAGGCACTAACGATGAAGGAGATGGCATCGGCGCTGGAGGCGGTTGGTACTAACGCTCAAGTAGTCGGACAGCTGTTCTCATCAAGTCGGCATTAACGCTCGACCGATCTGTTGTTCGTACAGCAAAGTAAAATGAGTCAGTTGTGTACCTGTCGATGGCCGTGACGGTACTCTCTAGCTGCATTCAAGTACTGCTGGAAGTCCGTGACGTAATCATCGAGAACGGCTGCGTCGTGTGTTTTAGAGCAAGGAGGAGAGCTTGTGTGGGCTCGTATTCGTCGAGCGCCGTCACACGGCCTTCACCCTCAACAAGCTGCTGGAGGAGATGTGTAACTGGGACCCGGATATCTTCTTCGTCAAGAGTCATCACTTCACAGGTGTGTGCCTGGTCTTTGGGTGGGTTTTGAGGTTAATACACTCTGGTGCTTATTTTCCTTCAAAGATGTGTTTAGATTTTGTGTTTATGGTACTGAACTGAAAAAAAAACAGTGTCGAATTGAATTACACAGAATTATAAATCCCGGTGTTTGTGTCGTACTTTGTACTTTAGCTTCTTGGAGTAACAGAAAGTGTGAGTTAACTATAAAATGTTCAAACGAATGATTAAATAAGGTCAAGGCTATGGGAGAGGAAGTAAACAAAAGGAAACGGAAATGACGGCGCATAAGAAACAGGAAGAAGTGTTACGTAAGTTCCGGCACCGCGACTACAACCTGCTGGTGTCGACAGGTGTCCTAGAGGAGGGTGTGGACATCCCACGCTGTAACCTCGTCGTGCGATTCGACTTGCCGCAGCACTATCGCTCCTACGTGCAATCCAAGGTAAGTAGACATGTTTCTGGATTGTTAACGTTTTCGTCATGAGTGTGGATCAACAATAACGTCATTACTGAGGCGGCTGCTCAGTGAGTTAATGTTAGTCTTGGTGAATAATGGTGCATATGTGGGCAATAAAAGCGCCGGCATTAGAAAATGATTTGTAGTAATATGAAAAAAAACAAAAAACAGTCGAATAAAATTAATTAAGACAAATAAACACTTATGGGAAAACACTTGCTGACACGTCACTACTTTCTGACACGATAGTACTTAATGTTACGCCACTACTTGCTGACACGATACGACACGTCACTACTTGCTGACATGATACTACTTACTGACACGTCACTACTTGCTGACATGTCACCAATTGCTGACACGATACTACTTGCTGACAGGTCATTACTTGCTGACACTTCGCTACTTTGTGACACGTTACTACTTGCTGACCCGATACTACTTTTTCGCCTTAATACGCAACATTGTTATAGCAGCTGTTAATATTGCAGCTGATGTTAACAATTATAATAATTATACTACTTCTAAAGCGAATTTAAAGCGCAAAACTAGGAGAAAAAGCAATGAGTAATAAGACAAGTATGTGTGTTTATAAGGGCCGTGCCAGAGCAGCCAATTCCAAGTTCTACATGTTGGTTGATGGCGGGGAAACGGAGAAATTCAAAGAAGACTTGGATACATTTAAAGGTTTTGAGAAGGTAGGTCCTGCCTCCTTGTCTCATTTTCTAGCGCATTTTAAAATGTATGTATTTTTGTTATGTATGTTATCAAAAACAAATCCGAGTGAAAAGTTGGGCTCGATACAATACATACAATATATTCAAGAAAATTTTCGGGGCCCGAACAGAAATCGGGAGGCTTTGGGGACCGCCGCTAATTTCCAGCTCTGAAATACGAATGGAATTTCGAGATTTAATGTATTGTGTAATATGCAGTACTGTGCAACGCGAAGTGTTGTATAATATAAGTGCTGTACAATGAAAAGTCGCAGGTACATATTAGACATTTATTGTGATTGCATATTCAAATTTATATAAAAGAAAGTGCATGCTCAGGAGTATTTCCACAAAACGGCACTCATGCCAAAAAAAGAAAAGACTGAAGCAAAAAAAAGGAGATGTCTGAAAACTTTTATTTTTTTTTGCTACGACACAGTTGATGTGCCACGCCCTGCAGGAGCTGGATGAGGAGAGGGACGAGGAACTTCCGTCCGATGTGGACGCCCTCCTGCCCGCCTACACGTCCAAATCGGAGGAGGGAGCGCCCAGGGTGACCCTGTCGTCTGCCATCGCTCTAGTCAATAGGTACACGTGGTTGACATGAAACGTGCCTGCCGTGTTTTGCTTGACACGTGCTAGGTGTCGTCTGTATCCAGCGTTGGTTGCTGTTTATTTTCGGAATGTATCGCAAGACAAGTTTGTAGTGTTAAAAATGTAAAAATGAGCAGTTAAAATTATTTCATTCGTATTATAATCGAATACCTTAAAGTGTCAAGAAAGTTTTTGTTAGGACTAGACAAGGGGAATGCTCCGCACAAAAGGCACTCAATGCTCGTGTACTCCAAACACAAAAATGCCAGGCGTTGCCTGACCACGTGTGCTCTTCATGCCTGATTACGTGTGCTCTGCATGCCTGGTCACGTGTGCTCTTCATGCCTGATCACGTGTGCTCTGCATGCCTGGTCACGTGTGCTCTACATGCCTGGTCACGTGTGCTCTTCATGCCTGGTCACGTGTGCTCTTCATGCCTGGCCACGTGTGCTCCTTATGCCTGGCCACGTGTGCTCTTCATGCCTGGTCACGTGTGCTCTTCATGCCTGGCCACGTGTGCTCTTCATGCCTGGCCACGTGTGCTCTTCATGCCTGGTCACGTGTGCTATTCATGCCTGGTCACGTGTGCTCGTCATGCCTGGTTACGTGTGCTCTTCATGTGCTTTCAGGTATTGTGCCAAACTTCCAAGTGACGCCTTCACACATCTCGTGCCTGACTGTACTGTGCACGAGATCCAACGTGACGGCGGGCTCAAGTACAAGTGTACCTTGCAGTTGCCCATAAACTCGCCTGTCAAACGGCCTATTGAGGTAAAATTTGTTCTGTTTAAGTCGTTTGTTTTAGTAGAGTCTCAATGACTTTGAAATTGCGTAAATCTTGCGGGTTAGAATGGTATTTTTCTTTGAAATATTGCAATTTTTCAATGGTGTTAATAAAAAAACGGAGCACTATTATTTTTAAAAAGTCGTTCTCGTTTATGAACAGTTTTCTTGTGTAAAAAATGTTGCTTAAGGTAAAGACTTCTTGCAATTCTGAGCAGTGTTTTTGCTATTCCTACGCGCCTTGCTTAAATGTGTTCATTTTCGCTTTGGTTATGAGGGGTTCGAAATGGATTCTAAACGCCTGGCAAAGATGGCAGTTGCCTTAAAGACCTGTGAAGTTCTTCACAAAGAAGGTAAGCAGTGTCACCAGAAGCGCATTGACATTGAATGGTATACTCGACCAATTAACAATCCAGCTTTTACAGCAGCCTTCAACTGGTGCCTCTTGTATCTAAATATTTAAAATTACACTATGTGAGGGCACTGATAACGCTCATTTATACTGTAGGTACATCGATATGTTTATTTCAGACGTTGATGTAATCAGTCGTGGTGTTGTAGGGGAGATAGACGTTGATATAATCAGTCGTGGTGTTGTTGGGGAGGTAGACGTTGATGTAATCAGTCGTGGTTTTGTAGGGGAGATAGACGTTGATGTAATCAGTCGTGGTGTAGGGGAGATAGACGTTGATGTAATCAGTTTGGTGTTGTAGGGGAGATAGACGTCGATATAATCAGTCGTGGTTTTGTAGGGGAGATAGACGTTGATGTAATCAGTCGTGGTTTTGTAGGGGAGATAGACGTTGATATAATCAGTCGTGGTGTAGGGGAGATAGACGTTGATGTAATCAGTTTGGTGTTGTAGGGGAGATAGACGTCGATATAATCAGTCGTGGTTTTGTAGGGGAGATAGACGTTGATGTAATCAGTCGTGGTTTTGTAGGGGAGATAGACGTTGATATAATCAGTCGTGGTTTTGTAGGGGAGATAGACGTTGATATAATCAGTCGTGGTGTAGGGGAGATAAACGTTGATGTAATCAGTTTGGTGTTGTAGGGGAGATAGACGTCGATATAATCAGTCGTGGTTTTGTAAGGGAGATAGACGTTGATGTAATCAGTCGTGGTTTTGTAGGGGAGATAGACGTTGATATAATCAGTCGTGGTGTTGTAGGGGAGATAGACGTTGATATAATCAGTCGTGGTGTTGTTGGGGAGATAGACGTTGATATAATCAGTCGTGGTGTTGTAGGGGAGATAGACATTGATGTAATCAGCCGTGGTGTTGTAGGGGAGATAGACGTTGATGTAATCAGTCGTGGTGTTGTAGGGGAGATAGACGTTGATGTAATCAGTCGTGGTGTTGTTGGGGAGATAGACGTTGATATAATCAGTCGTGGTGTTGTAGGGGAGATAGACGTTGATGTAATCAGCCGTGGTGTTGTAGGGGAGATAGACGTTGATATGATCAGCCGTGGTGTTGTAGGGGAGATAGACGTTGATGTAATCAGTCGTGGTGTTGTAGGGGAGATAGACGTTGATATAATCAGTCGTGGTGTTGTAGGGGAGATAGACATTGATGTAATCAGCCGTGGTGTTGTAGGGGAGATAGACGTTGATGTAATCAGTCGTGGTGTTGTAGGGGAGATAGACATTGATGTAATCAGTCGTGGTGTTGTAGGGGAGATAGACATTGATGTAATCAGCCGTGGTGTTGTAGGGGAGATAGACATTGATGTAATCAGTCGTGGTGTTGTAGGGGAGATAGACGTTGATATAATCAGTCGTGGTGTTGTAGGGGAGGTAGACGTTGATGTAATCAGCCGTGGTGTTGTAGGGGAGATAGACATTGATGTAATCAGCCGTGGTGTTGTAGGGGAGATAGACGTTGATGTAATCAGTCGTGGTGTTGTAGGGGAGATAGACGTTGATATAATCAGTCGTGGTGTTGTAGGGGAGATAGACATTGATGTAATCAGCCGTGGTGTTATAGGGGAGATAGACATTGATGTAATCAGCCGTGGTGTTGTAGGGGAGATAGACGTTGATGTAATCAGTCGTGGTGTTGTAGGGGAGATAGACGTTGATGTTATCAGTCGTGGTGTTGTAGGGGAGATAGACGTTGATATAATCAGTCGTGGTGTTGTTGGGGAGATAGACGTTGATGTAATCAGTCGTGGTGTTGTAGGGGAGATAGACGTTGATATAATCAGTCGTGGTGTTGTAGGGGAGATAGACATTGATGTAATCAGCCGTGGTGTTGTAGGGGAGATAGACGTTGATGTAATCAGTCGTGGTGTTGTAGGGGAGATAGACGTTGATATAATCAGTCGTGGTGTTGTAGGGGAGATAGACATTGATGTAATCAGCCGTGGTGTTGTAGGGGAGATAGACGTTGATGTAATCAGTCGTGGTGTTGTAGGGGAGATAGACGTTGATGTAATCAGTCGTGGTGTTGTAGGGGAGATAGACATTGATGTAATCAGCCGTGGTGTTGTAGGGGAGATAGACGTTGATGTAATCAGTCGTGGTGTTGTAGGGGAGATAGACGTTGATGTAATCAGTCGTGGTGTTGTAGGGGAGATAGACGTTGATATAATCAGTCGTGGTGTTGTAGGGGAGATAGACGTTGATATAATCAGTCGTGGTGTTGTAGGGGAGATAGACGAGCAGTTCCTGCCCATCGGTAAGGAGATGATTCGCTACGAGGACGAGGACAACGAGTGGGAGGAGACCGAGGGGCAGGTGCGCGCGCAACGTCCCCCGGGTGTCAAAAAGTCGTCTGCGTCATTTGTGCTTTCGTGATTCGGGAGCTGTAATAAAGTTTCTATTCATGTCCCTGTGTCACAGCCTAGACTGAGTGGATTATTCATTTGTACCCGAATGCAAACTAAACAAACCCGAGCAGCACTCCCTAAATCCTAAATTCAAAAGTAAGCCTTGGGAACGTCGTACCATCCCCCCCCTCTCCTGCCACTATCCCTGCATAAAAATGCAAACTAAAAAGCAGTGAATATAGAGAAATAAAAAAAAAAAAATCCCGAGGCATCGTTACTTGTTAAAGCGTGACGAGTTTGTGGCACGGTTTTGACAATAACACCGCGCTTGTGACACTTATGTAATAACAATGCAGCTTGTAGGTCATGCGCACACCATCGAATTTTAGTTCCGTCGTTAATGTTCATTGATAGTCATAAATTCTAGATTCGAACCCCAAATCATGCAGTAAAATCGAGAAGCAAAGCTTTGGAAAGCCATAAGAATCACCGAAAATATGAAGCAATTTGTATTTGATTTAGAAATTAGAAATTTTATTTAGAATACTTGCGATTCAGTCTTTCCTTTTTTTTTCAGGCCAGACCAGGCACCACCAAGCGCAAGCAGTATTATCTGAAGAAGATAGCAAGTGCACTGCTGGGGCAGCCGCAGCCTGATAAGGCTTGTTATCTCTACGTGTTCAACATGAAGCTCACCTGTCCAATCACGGAGGAGCAGAACACGCGAGGCCGGAAGATATACGCGCCCGAGGACTCGCCGCGAGGATTCGGCTTCATCAGTGAGGGCAGGATCCCGCTGGTAGGTTTACACCACATGGAACTCTTGTAGAAATATTGCTGTTTAAAAATCAATGACGTGTTTAAACGTTTCCCTGATGTTTCCTTTGCAATTATTTGGAAATGATTGTCAGCTATTTAGTTCTTTGGACCAAAGGGCCTTTCACGTTTGAATTAATTCACGAATTAGATTACAGTTTCAGCGAAGTGTTTTAGGCGATTTGACTACGAAGACATTTTTAGGAGATTAGACCAGATCGCGCACTAAATGCTATATCCAACGGCTTTAGGAGGACCTCCCTTTCTGTTTGATAAAGTCTGTGTATATGATTATGGCCAGAAATCGTACGACTTTTGGCAATACTCTTTACTTCAAACGAAAGTCAATGTTGACTACAGCTATTGCCTTAAATAATAACTGAAGGGAGTTATATACTCCCGTGCGTTCTGTGTAAATACAGTTGATGGCGCGTTTTGTTAATGTGTGCTCAGGTGCCACTCTTTCCAGTGTTCACGCGCTCCGGCGAGGTGACCGTTTCGATTGACCTAGCCGTGGACGGCGCGGTGTACTCACCGGAAGAGATGAAGCGTTTCGAGTTCTTCCACAAGTTCGTGTTTAGTCGCGTGCTGCGCCTGGACAAGGATCCCATGATGTACCGGCCGAGCGAGGCTCCGTACAGCTGTCTCGTTGTCCCCATACAGATAGGTGCGTGGTAGCATGGGGAGGGCGGAGGGGGGGGGAGTGCGTGGTAAACATTGGCAAGGATCCCATGATGTACCGACCGAGCGAGGCTCCGTACAGCTGTCTGGTTGTCCCCATACAGATAGGTGCGTGGTAAGCATGAGGAGAGGGGGGGGGGGGGGGGTGGGGGTGCGTGCGTGGTCAGCATGGGGAGGGCGGGGGGGGGGTGCGTTGGTAAAATTGTATGGTGCGGTAGGTGCGTGGAAAAAATTGTGGTGCGGTAGCTGCGTGATAAACATTGTGGTGCGGTTGGTGCGTGATAAACATTGTGGTGCGGAGGTGCATGGTACACGCTGCGGTACGGGAGATGCTTGATAAACATTGCAGTGCAGTAGCTCAGTGGTACAGTATGTCTTGCGGTGCGCGCCTGATAAATTATCAGTACCTGGTAGATGTATAATGTTTGCAGAAAGATGTTTGACGTCTAAATTATCACATTCGTCAATAAGATCATCTCGTTTTAGCTAGAATCTAAAAGCCTCCTCCATGGCTTAGTCTGATTTGTTCGTTTTTAAACTGATGCTAGGCACCTAAGTAACAAACAGTACCAAAGTAACGAAAAGTGTAGGTTGGTTATTATTTCTCAATTTTTTCTTTTTCTTTAAGGCAAAGAAAGCAAGGATGTTAAAATAGATTGGGACTTCATCGAGAAAATTGAAAACTGTCCCATGAAAATCAGTGGTCGCAAGTATGTGTTTCAAAAGCGCGACCCGAAGGAAGCGTTCGTCTATCGTGAGGAGGACTTCGCGGACGCCGTCGTCATGCCGTCGTACCGGAACATCGACCAGCCGCAGTACTTCTACGTGGCGGAGACGCGGAGTGATATCAACCCAAGGAGTCCGTTCCCCTCGCCGGAGCTGTTCGACACTTTCCAGCATTATTATAATGTTAAGTACGGGCTGGAGGTGACGAATCTGGAGCAGCCTCTTCTCGATGTGGATCATACGTCAGCCAGGCTGAATCTGCTGACGCCGCGGTACATGAACCAGAAAGGTGTGGCGCTGCCCACCAGTAGCGCGGAGACGCGGAGACAGAAGCGCGAGAACCTACAGCAGAAGCAGATCCTGGTTCCCGAGCTGTGTGACGTGCACCCGTTCCCCGCGTCACTCTGGCGCAAAGCCGTCTGTATCCCCGCCATGCTGTACAGGCTTAACTATCTCCTCATCGCTGACGAAATACGCATACTCATTTCCACGCATGCGCAGATTGGCGTTCCTAATTTGCCATACGATCATCGCTTCCCGCAGCTGGAATTTAGTTTCCCACAGAAGGCGGCTTCAGAACTCAGCAGTGATGTTTCTCCTGTAGACAGCAGCGATGAGGCGAAGGCTGAATTGGAGGCCGAAGGCGAACCGACTGGCGAACGGAGACAGCCGAATGCTAAACAGCGTGGTTGTTTTCACAGGGAGGATGCCAGCGGTGGGATTAAGCTCTCCGATGAGTCCGGGCCACGCGCGGCTCAGCAACCCTGTCCAAAGCTAACAGACTGTGATACATCAAACACTGGTGATACGAATCAAAGCAAACCCAACTCTAAGGCGGTTTTATCTGCTCCGCGTCCTGCGCACTCTAGTCATACAACACCAGTCATTCCGTCTGCACAAGCTGAACAGTCAAGCTCAAACGTTACAACACCGAGTCTCAGCCACGCGCAGCACACAGCGTCTCACATAGTGGCCCAAGGCAGCAACGCCAGCACAGATAGCAGTGACGTCATCGGCCGTGACGAAGCAGGTGCTGTTTTAACTCCTCAAAATCTTGCTCAAAGCGACACATTGCCTGCAACAGAAATGCATTTATCGGACCCCCAGGGGGACTGTCTCCAACGCCGTCACCCAGACGACACGAGCATGAACCCAGATTCCGCCGCCAGCCATAATAATCAGGAAGAAAGAGAAACCCGAGGAAGTAATGGTCTTATGAGTTTCGACGACGACGAGATTGATTTAGAGAATTTCATAGGACCCAGTCCATGTCTCATTTTACAGACGCTCACTATGTCAAATGCCAACGATTTCTTTAATTTGGAGAGATTGGAAACAATAGGAGATTCATTCCTTAAATTTGCCATCACTGTTTATTTGTATTGCACATATCCGGGAATTCACGAGGGCAAACTGAGTTATCTCCGAAGTAAACAGGTCAGTAATTATAACTTATACAGACTTGGCAAGAAGACTGGCTTTCCGGAATGCATGGTAGCATCCAAATTTGAACCGTCCGAAAACTGGCTTCCTCCAGGGTTCGTGGTAAAGCAGGCAGGTGCCTTCCGTGGTCTCGAAGTATTTGTCACTAGCAATGCAGATTTAAATACGAAAAAGACGTCGGAGTGTTATTACATTGATAACCCGGGCAAGGTCAGTCAGGTTCGCGGACAGCTCAAGAAGTGGGAAGATATGACATTCGCGGACGTGGATGAGGAAGTACCTGTCGTCTGCTCAGCTTCGAGGTAAGTAACGTTCATAAAACTTAATTTTTTCGCTCAACACGTCTCTTTGTTATAGCTCTGCGGAATTTATATGCGTTCATGTAACAGTTTCTTTATTTCTGACACGGTGTAATTTTTATTTACAGCGAAGCTATAAATAGATTGTGACATCATTGTTTATTTCAGCAGGACCGTCACTGATATGACAAAAGATGAAATAACAGCATTGGAACAAGAAGAAACATCGCATATACAAAATCTCACGCTGCACGAGATCACGAACGAGAACGAAGCAGACCATTCTGATAGTGGCGAGCAAGGGGACCGCCAACGAGAGTCAAAGCCTGTGAATTATGACGTCACCAACAATTATGAGAAGATTTTGGAAACTCCTACCAATCCCAAAAACACACATCTGAATGGAGTTGTTAAAATGGCGAACGATGCTTCTCTTGGTAATCAGTTTTCTTTGCGATGTTGCTTGTGATCATTGCGGGGAGATTTTACAAGGCACTTCATTACTGACTGCAGTAATGTGCCCTGTGGATTGGGCTGAGGGACACGAACGCGCTGAAAAAGTATTCACATTTACCAATGAATTATGCATTATTATCACTATAGAAACATTGCACTTAGTTCGTTCATTCGCACGCATTTTTTAAAAAAAGTAGCCGAGACACCTGTGTAGCGTAAGTAATGACTTATTTTGAATGCCTCACATGATGACGTCATTTCTAAGTGTCCTATCAACAGAAGTGGAACGGCCATGTATTGAGGAGACAGAATAATGTGCTGCGATCAACCTCGTACAGTTGATGAGATAGCTTTGTTTTTATGTTTTAGCTGCATGTGACAACAGTGCAGATAAAACAACACAGCCTGAGGCAACACAGAAAGCACCAAACGAAGCAACACATTGCATAGCAACACAGGAACAACACAGCGAGCAGGAAAAATTCCAGCAGGAACTGGACCAGTGGTGTGACGAGGAAATACAGGAGAAAATGCCCGACCACAAAACACTCATTCCCTATAACCTCCAGACACAGCACAGTTTGCCCGATAAAAGCATTGCAGATTGTGTGGAGGCTCTGATTGGTTGTTACCTGGTCACGTGCGGTCAAAGGGCCGCCCTACAGTTTATGACGTGGCTTGGACTCAAGGTTGATATTATGAATTAAAATAACTAGTTTTTCGTGACCACAAAAAAAAAAAAAAAAAAAAGTCGGTAGCCCATTGATAGGCATAGTTACGGGCACTGAAAACGAAAAATTAAATTTAGATGATATGCTGATACATCAGGCGATCTTTGTAGCCCTTGGCTCCCGCCAAAGTGATTATCTGAAAGTCCGAATAATCGGCGTGTAAATAGACTAAATGGGCGAAAATAAAACTTCGTGCGAATAAAAGCGATAAAACAAATTAGGAGTGAGCCAGATGATGAGCATGTGCATCTGATACATAAAAATAATGATTTTGTTCACGTATCTTGTACAAACACGACTTTTCGTTTTCATTCTGATTATTGTCGGCAAATTTCAGTCTCTTAAGTGTTGAAAAATCGATTGCTGTTTTTTTCATCACTTTTCTTGCCATACTTGACAAAAACTTGTATTGTGTTAAAAAAAAGGTGCAGCCGGAATTCCTGAACCAGATTCCCGAGATCGACAAGAAGAAATCTCCCTTCTGCGGTTTCCAGAGGCCGCCCTCCCCGCTCCTCACGCACGTGCCCTGCGCCCACGACAAGCTGGCCTTCTTCCTCGACGGCTACGAAGCGTTTGAGGGGCACATCGAGTACACATTCACGGACAAGTCCTACTTGTTGCAGGCTTTTACGCATGCCTCCTACCACTACAATAACATCACCGACTGTTATCAGAGGTAAACTTTTGTTGTCACTTCTCCAATAAAAGTATTTTATTTGGCACCATCATATATTATATTATACATATTTTAAAGAGGATCATTATAAGTAGCGAACTAATGAATTATTGATTCATTCCCTGGATTCTTTTCATCTTCATGAGATAGCGAACTCTTCTTTTTTTATTTTTAGTCTGGTCATAGAACACGAGCGTTACCAGTTCTAGTTTCAACTCTTAAACACAAAAAAGTTCTAGTTTCAACTTTTCCTACGCGAAGTTACTTCCCCAGATGGTTACAACTATAAATCTTATGAATGAATAGTAACAAATATTATACCATATTATAAATATTGATAGGAATGTTATTTGATGTCAAGAGTTGCTTTGCCCTTACGAGATGCATACACTGGTACCCTAAATAGTGAGAAACGGTACTTCTAGAATGGAAAGTTAAGATTTTCAAACTGGTGTGCTATTGAGCCTCATTTAATTGGTCGAATTTTTTACCTTATTATGAAGTAATTCCGTAGTGTGTGAAAATGAATAGAGTACAGGGCATTGACTCTTGGTTGTCCATGCGTTCGATTTGGCAGTATTAACTAACATGGAAAGCCGTCGCCGTTATATTTTGGCAGCTGTGAGATATGCTTCGTGTAACACAAATATCAAAACAAAATTTTAAGTGAAAGTAAAAAGATCGTTTCTTGTTTGTGTGTTTGTTTTTTTTTTTTTTAGACTGGAATTTCTTGGTGACGCCATACTTGATTACGTCATAACGAGACACCTGTTTGAAGATTCCAAGAAGCATTCGCCAGGTGAAATAAGCCAACATTATAGCAGAATATCTCATTCATTCAGAAATTGTGAATTAGTTAATGAATTAGTTATTTCATGATAGGATGATTTCAAAGAGTGAAACATTTGTTTAATGACGAAACCTGGTGTGTAGTTGAAGGTTCCAACGTTCAGCTGAGCGATATTTTGGAATCAATTGCATTTGGTGTCCTATAATGAAGGTGTCTTAGTCTGTTGTGAACAGATACCACCGAGTGCTCTGAATTAAGATGCTTGGGATGTACCTAGGCATACGTAGTATATGATTGTGGGAGGGGGACTGATTGAACCACCGTGGGATATGCCTGCTTATGATGTACCTAGGCACACCGATGGGGTGAGGCGAACTGGCTGAATCACCGTGGGATATGCCTGCTTGAGATGTACCTAGGCACACCGATGGTGTGGGGGGGGGGGAGGGGGGGGGAACTGACTGAATCACCGTGGGATATGCCTCCCTGTGGTTTACTTGGCTCTCGTATCCTGATTGCGGAGATCGCTGTGGTATAATGTATGCCGTTCATGTGATTCAGGTATCCTGACGGATCTGCGATCTGCGCTCGTCAACAATAACATCTTCGCGGCCCTGGCCGTCAAGTGGGACTTCCACAAGTACTTCAAGGCCGTCTCGCCCCATCTCTTCAACGTCATCAACAAGTTCGTGCAGTGGCAGAAGCGTCGCGGTGACGTCATCTCGCTGGATGAGGAGGTCAGTCACCAACACTCCCCCCCCCCCCCCCCCCCTCCCCGCCAAGCGTTCCAAAACAATGCTTTTTAAACGAAAGAGGGGGGAAACTATGAATAAGCTGTTGTGTGACTGAAGCTAATTTCGACGGCTTGTCTGAAGTGATATTTGTGACGTCACAATGGTAGCGTGACCTCGTGGTGTCGCTCAGACCGGTATAATAATGGAAACGGTAAATCTAATTGAGCTCTTCTTTTATCAAAATAGTTGAGGTCTTAAATTAATGGCACTGTGCGTTCAATGCATTTAATGCATTCTTTGAAATACGACGAGAATTTAAATAATCTAAACACACCACGTGTAAATCCTGTCATTTATTTGTTCAGTAAAATTTCTTTGCTTTTTGTGAAAACGAACAAAAACTTAACGAAAAAGAGATTAAGATAATCGTGATAAACTAGAGCCTTTGTGAGGCAGGATCCCCCGTGTAGCAGGACATCTTAGTGAAAAGTATTACACTGCACA
This sequence comes from Protula sp. h YS-2021, assembly GCA_949752745.1. Lineage (NCBI taxonomy): Eukaryota > Metazoa > Annelida > Polychaeta > Sabellida > Serpulidae > Protula > Protula sp. h YS-2021. The sequence goes on along the minus strand of OX457024.1, from coordinate 16,954,876 downwards.
TTGGGATGATATATTGTACAAGAAGGTTTCTCACCAAAAAAAAAAAAAAAACTCGACTGAAGTCTGCGGTTCAAAGATAAGCAAAACTATTCAAAGGAGCACCAAACAGCGTTATAATCAGAGAAATATACATCGAGATTCGCACACTGGGTTGTACCGAATGAAGTGAAAATGCAGTCTAGGCACTTTCCAGACGGAACTATTCGCTCTACTGCTACAGGTGACAGTCCGTACGTGTTTGCCGTGTTACACAGTCCATTATTGGCTTGGAAAATGTCGATATTAAAGTCTCCCATCACCACCATTTTCAATTGCTGTTCTAAAAGCTGCTGACACAGTTTATCAAAATGCTGCAGGAAATTTCTTAACGACATTGACGGGGTCAATAAGTGACACAGATAATCATTTCGTTACATTCCGAAGGAAACTGCGCAACAACACGAAACATTGCAGGGATGTCATAATACTCAATTGTCGTCGTTTTATGTCCTTTACAAGATATAATGCGACACCTCCCTGAATTGAAGCATCTTGTCGATATAATATATGGAAATTTATTTGGAAATCATTGCTATTATGACATGGTTTTAGCCACGTTTCACTAAGTCCGAGAACGGTTGCAGAGCATAAACTTTTTTTTAGCTACAATGTTTTGAAAATGAGCACTCAGAGATCGAGTATAGTAGCGCTCGCATAAAATACTCTGATGAATAAATCTCAGTGATTTGTCCCTTGAAAGCCCTTCATTTCCATTTCAACTGCTTGATTGCATTTCACTGTGCAGAGGTTAAATGACAGCAAATATAAACCATTAAGCGTGCGAGATCTACTGAGAGCAAAATAAGTAATTCCACCTGAAGAAAACCAACTCAGAGAGACAACGATCTGATCGCACGACAATCCCTGGACCTTATGGATTGTTGTAGCAAAAGCTAAAACTACGGGAAACTGTATTAGCTTTCGAATCTGACGCAAAGCTAGCTTCCTCTTTTCGAATTCTGGTGGCATTACTGAACCTAAGATGCCTACACTCGCGCCTTGAGAAGCTTCCCCACCTTTTCATCATCAAACACAGTCCATAAGTGTCTGGTTTTTAGACTAGCACCGTTTGTGAGATTTTTCCATTTCAATGTCGACCAATGTTCCCATACTGGAATTACAAAACCCGTCATTTACAGAGACATTTGAGTTGAGCATTAAGCGACAACCCACTCTGATTAAAAGTAGCTCCTCCAGATTGACTGTTTTCCTATACATGCGAGAATGTATAACACATTGTCTGTCCAAGCTGATACTTGAATTAAAGGTGAAGTGAGCCTATTTAACATAGAAATATAATGCTTGTCTTTAGAGTCATTCGTAGAAAACACATGTAGTGCAGAAACTGGATAATCACTACGGTCTGGGTCATAGGCGATACTTCTATTCTGTAGTAACGTTAAATCTTTTTGGTTACATCTTTTCGAACATTTGTGAACATGAAGTGTGCTAGCAAGATCAAATTGAGAATCGTTATCTGATGGTAAGGCACACGTGATATATCTGTCAATAAAACTAATTATCTCTCTATCCTTACTGTATCCTAGTCGGGGAGCATGTTTCACCCATAGCAAACAGTGTATGTGTGGTGAAACACGCCGCTGAAATTCAGTTTTGACGAGAGAGTCCGTTACTTCTCCAAGGACATTTGCTGGGGATAGCACAAGGATTTTAAAAGCTGTTTACATTTAAGATCAAAATGCCTTGCAACAGTTACGTCAGTACGTCGTATCCAGGAACATCTATCTTCCCACGTTAGTTCTGATACTTGTTGGTCTGTAAGAGATAATCGTATTGCTTCCCAACAATCTGAATAGATTCAGGCCATCTAAAATCGGCAGATGAGAATGTTACGAGAAACTTAAAAGCACCCAGCTGCCTAACCATTGCAAGTGCGTCATACAGGGTGTTTTGCCAGTAAGCTGGAGTCCCAGGAATATTCGTCATGAACCTATAACCATCTTGAAACGATAAAAGTGATAAATAATCTCCAGATTTCACTTCTCCAGCTGTTAAAGACCCACGGTTGCCGATCTTCTTTCGTAACTCCAATAGAATCCATAGCTTTTAGTTCACAGAAAAATTGCACAAAAAATATGTATTCGGTTGAAGTGGCAAACCTACTGTCCTTATTCATGAGACGGGCTGCAAACTATGTTTTGGCATTTATTTTATTTGAACTTTCATGATTGATACCAAATCGGCCATCCGGAAATAAACCTGGAAAGGCATCTACCTCGCAGTTTGGGTCACGAAAAATGCCTGAAGGAGTAGTACTTTCTGCTGGAGCTAGATTTAGAATATTTCCAGAAAATGGACAGTCTTCTCCCTGTAAGCAACTGTCATAGGGTAAACCTCGTAACTCATGATTTTCTTTTTTATTTTCGCTATCACAATCGTCGCTTTCGTCTGAAATTGTGCTGTCACCAGACTGAATTTTTTTATTCTTACACTCATCACACTGGCACTGGCCTTTCGAAATACTGGCTAACATCCATGTCTGTTGTTCGTTTCTTACGTCTTTTTTCCTTTCAATTTTCTCTGTCATTTACTCGCTCTTTTTGCCGAATTTCGGAGATTTCCCATTGTGCAGTGCCAAGTTAATCCTGTGGTAGGGCGCAAATTTCCTCCGTACTCGGTCTTCGCGACGATATGGTAATACATAGATTAAGACTAGGACATTCTTACAGTACTCACAAACACCTCTTAAAAGGTGAACCACAACCCGAATGTATAAGTTGTCAGCAACGGTATACAGTGAAACACATCTTGATAGATCGTATAGACTTCAATCACATTCGTCCCCGTTATTATAGAGTTGACTCTATGAGAGAGCTCTTTGAAACAATAAATTCTAACAAGGTCTTAGAATTTTTAAAAGAGATTAACCTGTATGTATAGATTGCCATTAATTCAAGCGTTTTAGTGTATTTAAGATTTTATCTTATACTGACTTTTAATCAGTAAAGTATAAATGCGACGAAGTTACCAGGAATGACACAATATGACCTGCAATAGGTTGGCGGTGTCGTTAAACCCATCAAATAACTAACTAACTAACCGTTGTTCAGTGTCATTCATTTGTTCCCGTTTTCTGTATTCTGGGTCTTGTTCTCCGAAATCTTTTTCTCATCACATCTTTAATTTTTCTCGAATTCTGATTATCTGATTCAGTTTCTCTTTGGAGTGTCTTTGTTTTCGGCACTGTTTCAGTTGTGATATAAATAGTCATTCAAATTTGGAGCTACTCTTGATTCTGCATTTACACGTGGAAAAAAGGCGCACATGTTCTGTTGTGAGACATTCGAATAAATGTTGAAGTAGCAACCGTTTGTTCAGATTAACAGAATTTGGCTCAATATCATGCAGTAGTAATACAGTGTTAGCAGCAGCAAATGCAGCACAATCGTTCGTTGCCCCTTGCAACTGCATGATTCTGTAGCTTACGTGATTTTCAGGATCGGGATAAACCTGTCATTGCGTGTACGTCATAAGTAACTGTGGTTGCAGGCGTTTTATTCGGTTTGGACTAGGTAACGAATCGTGCACAATAATATTTATCTTGTTGTGAAACAACATAGTGATTATCTATGAAATGGATGGAAATAACTAATTCATCTCGTTGTTAAGCAAATCTGTCATTCAGACCTAAATTAGAAGCCTGGACATAATATGACACCTGAGGCGGGATCAAACCGGTCAAAATACTCAACTTGTCTAATGCTTCAATTGGTATATCTCCCAACAATACTGAAACTGGCTGTAAACAGTGATCGAACTGACTCACAATACACAATTGATCGCTTTGTTTATTATGCCTTTCATTGCCCTTGACATTGCATGCTACCCCTTCTCTCGTTTCTTCTTGGTCACTTCGCTTTTCACTTTGTCTCATTCTCGTTTCCTCTTGTTTTTGTTGCCTTTTACTGTCCATTTTATTGTCGTCTACTTTCTCTTTCGAGGCTCTGATAAATTTACTCTCTTTTCTCGTTGTCTTAATTTGGCTTACTCGCGAGGCTTTCTTCTTCGTAACTGGCATGATTACACGTAATGCACTGTCATTTAAAACTAAATATATATATTGAGACTGCGTGTTTTAGCCTGGGTGCTATGTTATATACATAATTGCTTCACAAAAATAGTTCAAACTAATTATTTCTTCAGACTAATATTCAACCTTATCTACGGTGACTCTAAGCACAATCTTCAGAGAACCTAATGTCTACTCTAAATGTCTTTGCACTCAAGATAGAACGTTGTGAACTCAGTTTGTTCATTGGTTGCTGCCTCCTCATCCTCATTGTTCTCGAATATTGAGGAAAATGGAGCCTGACTGGAGGACAGCTTTTCTTCTGTTTCTTGCTGAGTTTTCTGTGAGATTTCAAGTTGTTTTTCTAAGCTTCGCTTCTCCTTAAATGTATCCCTCAGACCTGATTCCAGTCCAGTTTTATCTTCCAGACAACTGTTTAGGCGATAGCCTTTTGATTTCTGTTCTGTTTTAGCCTTCCTTCATTCAGTAGCGATATCTGCAGTTTGTCTTTTTATGTTGTCGTTATTTTATCAATCTCTCTCATCAAATCGAAACTCACAGGAGTTCTTAAAGAAAGTTTGCACAGGAGCCCGATTATGCTTAAATTGTCATACGCAATATTTTTTGACAGAGTGTCTCTTTTCTCAGCGTTCTCCATTTCCTTAAACGACAAGAATACTATACATTATCATACAAGAATAGAAACGGAAATTGAAAAATCGGCCGTTTCCAGAATGGCGATTGATGAATTCGCTTCTCTCTTATGTCTTGTACCATTCAACACTATTTCATTCAGCAACTATTTCATCCCCTGACTTCTGATGGCTATTATTATTCAACACTTCGTCCGTTACTTCGTGCTCTTAAAAATATATTTATAGATATACGTACTTAAATGCACATTGTGTTAAAGGCTATGTGCAACATTTCCATATTTTATATTTGTTACTAATTTACATTTTAAATTTTGATTCAACTAAAATAAATCATTCCAATGAATATTAAATCAAAACTTCAACTTTCCCTAAATTTCTTAGAGTTTAATGCATTACAACAATTATTAGAATGGAAAGCTCCTTTCTTGTCATAAGCCCATCACCATACCTCAAAGATCTTTATAGGTTGCGAGCAAGAAGGCTCCCTGAATGACATTTATTTGTAAAGAACCCCGGCATGCTTTATCAGAATGCCATAACTCATATTATCAGCCAATAAAACGCTAATTTGACAAAAGAAATCGTCATCAAAATGCTTGCTTTCTTTTCACTTAAAAATTAAAGGAAGGCACAAGACCTCTTGTCACTGATACCGACCTCCGCAAATTTAGAAATGATCAGTGCAATTTAGACAATAGCAAGTGCCCGCCTTTTGAGATCTTCTCGCCGCTTTTGACACAGCAGATAAACGTATTCTTCTCTGTGCACTACTTTATATAATCAGAGATGCAAAGCCCCCATCCAGTTCCTTTTTAGCCCAGCTTACGTTACACGTAAGCTGGGGTTTTCCTATCGGTCTGCGGATGGCGTCCGTTAGTTAGTTAGTTAGTTAGTTAGTTCGCTGTAAACTTTGTTTCAAACTGCATCTCCTCCTACAATTTTGATCCGATGTGATTTATTTTTGGTGTGAGGCATCCCTAAGGGATCGTGCATACGGCTTGTGCTTTTCTAGTCGATCGGGTGATTTTTGAATTTTTGGCGAATTTTTAAAGAAAAAAATTAAAAATGTATCTCCTACATTTTTGACCCGATGTCATTTATTTTTGGTATGAGGCACCCCTAAAGGGTCGTGCATACGGCTTGTGTTTTTTTGGTCGATCGGACCATTTTTGTATTTTTGGGGATTTTTTAAGCAAAAATTTTGAAAAAAAATGCATCTACTCCTACAATTTTGATTCGATGTCATTTATGTTTGGTGTGAAGATTTCCTAAGCGGTCGTGCATACGGCTTGTGCTTTTTTAGTCGATCGGGTAATTTTTGAATTTTTGGGGATTTTTTAAAGAAATTTTAAAATGTATCTCCTCTTACATTTTTGACCCGATGTCATTTATTTTTGGTATGAGGCACCCCTAAAGGGTCGTGCATACGGCTTATGCTTTTAAGCAAAAATTTCGAAAATAATTCAAAATGCATCTACCCCTACAATTTTGATTCGATGTCATTTATTTTCGGTGTGAGTGCATACGGCTTGTGCTTTTTAGTCGATCGGGCAATTTTTGTATTTTTAGGGAGTTTTTCAAGAATAAAAAATTCCAAAATGCATCTCCCCCTACAGTTTTGAAGGTTCCTGGACGTTCCGTACCTTTTCCTTTCCGTACCCTGCCTTTCCGCACCTTTTTTATTGGACGTTCCGCACCCTGCCAAAAGACGTTCCGCACCCTGTTTGGCCAAACCGCACCCTTTCTTATTTTCAGCCTTTTCTTCAAGTTGTATTTTTTTTATATTTCATTTTTAACCTTGTTTTTCGGGACAACAGATTTGCAGCATGATCAGCTGTAAATTATCCAATAAATTTTCAAACTGAGTAGTTAAGAAACCAGTAAAGTTTACATTTTGATGACCAGTATTGAGGCGAACGTGTGATCAGCTCATTTTTCAGCATTGATTGCAATTTTAATCTACTGAAGGACTTGATATTACGAGTTGAGTAAGTCAGTCCGGAATAAATGCTGCCAGCAGTAAAATGAACTGAATAAAACTTAAGAATATGCTATTTACTCTGATGACGCAGGCGATTAACGGAGATTATGGCAGCCATCATTTATACCCTGAGACAATAATTTAACGTCCAAACACAGGGCTTTCTCCCCCAAAACGGATTTAGTCGCCAGAGGCAGGCATTACATGTACTAAGACAGGCTATACACCAGAGGTGATATGCCGCGGTGCAGTGATCTCCGTTAAGATTAACCCGAGGGATCACAGTGATCACAGTAACTTGCAATTTTTCAAAGTTTTATTCAGATTCTTGTACTGCTGGCAGCATTAGCTCGGACCGGACTGATTTACTCAAGTCGGAAATGAAATCCTTCAGTATATTGGAATTGCATTCAATTCTGGAGAAACTGAAATGAACACACGCCCGCCTCAGTATTGTTGATTGCAATCAGCTTGTTAAGTCATCGAAACGCAAACTTTGCTCTTTTCTTCAGAATTCAATTTGAAAATTTATCAGATAATTTATAATTGATCGTGGTGCAAAATCTTTTTTTTACTGAAAAATAATAATGAAAATGAAATAAACAATATTTAAGTCGAAGAAAACGCTGAAAATAAAAAAGGGTGCGGTTCGGCCAAACAGGGTGCGGAACGTCTTTTGGCAGGGTGCGGAACGTCCAAAAAAAGGGTACTGAACGGTTCAAAAAGGGTGCGGAAAGGCAGGGTACGGAAAGGAAAAGGTACGGAACGTCCAGTCCCCGTTTTGAACCTTTTTTTTTTGGGGGGGGGGGGGTTTGAGGCATCCCTAAGGGGTTGAGAATACGGCTTGCGCTTTTTAGTCGATCCGACAATTTCTGTATTTTTTGGGAATTTTTGAAGAAAAACTTCAAAATGCATTTCCTCCTACACTTTTTGTCCGATTTCATTTATTTTTGCTATGAGGCATCCTTAGGTAGGTCTCGCATACGGCTGGTGCTATTTGACTCGACTTGGGAATTTTTGATTTCGGGTGGAATTTTTCATGAAAATACCTCAAAATGCATTTTCTCCTGCAGTTTTGATCAAACATCATTTATTTTGGGGCTGAGGCATGCTTAGGGTGTCGTGAATATGGCCTGTCTTTTTCAGTCGATGAGAGAATTTTTGAAGAAAAAAATTCAAAATGCATTTCCTCCTACAGTTTTTATCAGATTTCATTTATTTTCGAGATGAGCTGTCTCTAGGGGGTCATGCATACGGCTTGTACTTTTTAAGTGAATTGGCAAACTTTTGAATTTTTTTCGGAATTTTTGAAAAAAAAATTAAATGACTCTCCTCCTACAGCGCATAAACGCAAGTTAAATGAACTTGCGCAGTGGTCAGATTTAACAACCGCACATCGACGCAAGTTAGATAAACATTCGCAGTAGTCCAAATTAAGTACTCCGCATCGATGCAAGTTGGATAAACATGCGCATTGGTCCGAAATGTGAACTGCGCATTGACGGAAGATAAATAAAGATGCGAACTGGTCCAAAATAAGCACCGCGCATCAATGCACGTTAAATAAACATGTGCACTCGTCCGAAAAAAAAGAACTACGCTTCGACGTAAGTTGAATAGACATGCGCAGTGGTCTGAAATGCGAACCGCGCATCAACGCAGCCTAAAGAAACATGCGCACTGGTCCGAAATGCGAGCCGCACATCGAGGCAAATTAAATAAACATGCGCAATGCGAACCGCGCATCAACGCAAGTTAAATAAATATGCGCACTGGTCTGAAATGAGAACCACGCATCAACACAAGTTAAATAAACATGGGCAGTGGCCTGAAATGCGAACCGCGCATCGACGGAAGTTAAATAAACATGCGATCCGGTCCAAAATAAGCACCGCACATCAATGCAAGTTAACCAAAGATGCGCATTTGTCCGAAAAAAAAGAACCACGCATCGACGCAAGTTGAATAGACATGCGCAGTGGTCTGAAATGAGGACCGCGCATGAACACAAGTTAAATAAACATGCGCAGTGGTCCGAAGAAAGAACCATGAATCGACGCAAGTTGAATAGACATAGGAGTCGGGCAGCGACGGGACTTAAATAAACATGCGTTCTGGTCCGAAACCGAAATCGCGTGTCAACGCAAGTTAAATGAACCTGCTCACTTGTTCCAAAATGCGAACTGCGCATCAACGCAACCTTAAGAAACAGGTATACTGGTCCGAAATGCGAACCGGATATCAACGCAAATTAAATAAACGTGCACACTGGTCCGAATTGCGAACCGCACATAAGCGTAAGTTAAATAAACATTTTCACCGGTCCAAAATAAGTACCGATCATCAGCACAAGTTAAATAAATATGCGCAATGGTCCAAAATCGAACCACGCATCAACACAAGTTAAAAAAAAACATGCGCGCTGGTTCGAAATGCGAACCGCACAGCAACACAAGTTAAATAAGCAAGCACACTGGACCAAAATAAGCACCTTGCATCAACGCAAGTTAAATAAACATGCGCACTTCTCCGAAATTCGAACCGCGCATCAACGCAACTTAAATAAACATGCGCACTGGTCCAGAATAAGAAACGCGCATCAACTCAAGTTAAAGAAATTTGCGCATTGGCCTGAAATAAGAACCGCGCATCGACGCACGTTAAATAAACATACGCAGTGGTTCGAAATGCGAACCACGCGCCAACGTAAGTTAAATAAACATTTGCACTGGTCTAAAATAAGCACCGCGCATCAACGCAAGTTAAATAAACATGCGCACTTCTCCGAAATTCGAACCGCGCATCAACGCAAGTTAAATAAACATGCGCAGTGGTTCGAAATGCGAACCACGCTCCAACGCAAGTTAAATAAACATTTGCACTGGTCCAAAATAACCCCTGCGCATCAACGCAAGTTAAATAAACATGCGCACTGGTCCGAAATTCGAACCGCGCATTAACGCAAGTTAAATAAACATGCGTAATGATCCGAAATTCGAACTGCTCATCAACGCAAGTTAAATAAACATGCAAACTTGTGCGAAATGCGAACCGCGTATCAAGGCAACCTAAGAAAACTTGGGCTGTCCGAAATAAGTACCGCTCATCAACGCAAGTAAAATAAACATGCGCATTGGTATGGAATAAGAACCGCACATCAACACAAGGTAAATGAACATGCGCACTGATCCGAAATAAGAACCGCACATCAACACAAGGTAAATAAACATGCGCACTGATCCGAAATAAGAACCGCACATCAACACAATGTAAATAAACGTGCGCACTGATCCGAAATAAGAACCGCACATCCACAAATGGTAAAAAGAACATGGGCGGTCGTCAGAAATGCGAACCGCACATCAACGCAAAATTAAATAAACATGCGCACTTGTCTGAATAAGAACCGCGCATCAAGGCAAGTTACATAAATATGCGCACTGGTCCGAAATGCGAGCGTTGTTTGAAGGTATCTATGGCAGACTATCCAGTCTACCAGAGATACAAAAAATCTGTTTCCCATTTTTCTGGGAAAGAAATCTTTGTATGCATTTATCGGTCTATGTTCTGGTCCGCTGCTAAATTAATTATTGGGCTAGCTCTTTGCCGTCTCATCTTTTGAAGCCCAATTTTTCAGGAAAATTTCCTTGCTCATGCACGCTGGAATTGGTTTTATTGCTTTTCGTAAGCTGGGACTTTGTCCTTGGACAAACTTGTTGTTCAAGCATTCATAATTGAAACTGATATGCAGTTATGGGATGGCACGTCACTCGATTCTTTGTGACATCTGTTTTAAAGAAAGGCCTGATAGATTAAAAGCCCTGATTTTGATTGATTGGCCATAATTTTTGGTCGATCAAACTGAAACCTTCACGTTACACATCTTCAATGTATATTCTTTCACTATTTCATAGCTTTATATCAAAGCGTTCATGTCGAATTGATGCGTACAAAGTCGCTTGTATGACAGTGCAATACACTAAAAATTGCCTAAGTTCGGAGGGCCTTAATTTAGACATTTTTTGGTCGATCAAACTGAAACCTTGACATTGCACATCTTCAATATGTATTCTTCACCTATGTAAGGTTTCATAGCGTTATATCAAAGCGTTCATGTCGAAGTGATGCGTACAAAGTCGCCTGTATGACAGTACAATGCATGAAAAATTGCCTAAGTTCAGAGGGCCATAATTTCGACAATTTGTGGTCAATTAAACTGAAACCTTGATGCTGCAAACCTTTAATGTATATTCTTTCACTGTGTTAAATGTGAAAACGATCCTACCACAGAAACTTAACGTTTTGGTGCGTGCAAAATATAGCACCACCGATGTTAATGGACGGACGGACTAACCGATAGCAATACCCCTCAGCCAAAATTTGGCTGGTGGCTAAAAACCTAGCAAAGTGAGACAAGTGAATATGTCACTAAGAAGAGCGTTGAATCCGCGTTCTACAGCGTCGAACCTGCATTCTGCATCTTTCCTCTCTTTAGTAATGAATTCATTTTAGAATTTTAGCTTATATTTATAAATGTGTTAGTTTGTTGTCAAATCTCGAAAAAGAAATAAACAGAATTTCGACGAAACCTGTGGAAATTAAGTTTGACCCTTTTGACTGGGAGTTGACCAGAACTGAGTTTGGAAATAGTCCTTCTGTCCTTCGTTGTGGAACAACCTCCTGAAAGATTTCAGAATCCTGCTGAACTGTTTAAGACGCATGGTAAAACTTAAAAATTAAAGTTACATGCAGTTGTATAATAGTTATATTTTACTTTTTAGAATTGTTAAGTTATTTGCTTTTCTTTTCGTGCACGGTAGCTTCAGACTGATCTTGGGCTGTATTAGAAAATTAAAGTGTTATTATTTTTTATTATGTTTAGTTCGGTGACTGCGAGGAAACGAAGGATGAAGGAGAAGATATCGAGATCCCCAAGGCGCTGGGCGACATCTTTGAATCGGTGGCGGGGGCGGTATACCTGGACAGTGGCATGTCCTTAGACGTCGTGTGGAGGGTGTATTACCGGATGATGAGGCCTTATATAGGTACGTGCAATGTGGCTGTGTGTGTGGGGGGGGGGGTTGCATTATCGGATGATGAGGCCTTATATAGATATGTGCCGTGGCACTGTGTGTAAGGTGTATTACCGGATGATGAAGCCTTGTATAGGTATGTGCCACAGCTCCGTGTGGAGGGTGTATTACCGGATGATGAGGCCTTATATAAGTATGTGCCGTAGCACTGTGTGGAGGGTGTATTACCGGATGATGAGGCCTTATATAGGTAAGTGCCATGTGGCTGTGTGGGGGGTTGTATTACCGTATGATGAGGCCTTATATAGGTACGTGCTGTGGCTGTGTGGAGGGTGTATTACCGGATGGTGAGGCCTTACATAGATATGTGCCGTGGCAACTTGTGGAGGGTGTATTACCGGATGATGAGGCCTTATATAGGTATGTGCCGTGGCACTGTGTGGAGGGTGTATTACCGGATGATGAGGCCTTATATAGGTATGTGCCGTGGCAGGGAGATGGTCAACTCATCCAAATACCAACTCATCCAAATTCTTTGGTCATCTCATCCAAATTCCCTGGTCAACTCATCCAATTTTTTTCGCCAACTCATCCAAATATTTTAGTCAACTCATCCAAATTAACGACTTTTCATTTTTTCTTTTTAAAATATAAATCGTCTTTTTATTCGACTTGTATTAGAAAAGTAATTCATTACAGATTTTCGAGACACACTTAAATGGCATTTCTTTTTAAAGTAAAAATGCTTTAATAAACTTTTCTCTGATTTTATCAAAGAGTTAACTGTAAAGGGAGATAGTTAACTCATACAGGATTTGACGGGGCTTAAGCAAGCTAATCCGATCTTTTCTTCAGATTTTATGAAACAGTTAATTGTAATTGTACAAGATACGGGATTTGGTTGGGCTTAAGCAAGACGATTTGTGTCAAGTGAATTGCAATTATGTTTCTTTATCGTACGTCTGAACTGTTTTAACTATAAATTGGGAATAAGGGACTGGACAAAATGAAGTTAAAGTCGTTTTTTTTATTTAACACCTGCTATTTTAGTGCCCATCTGTAGCATGCAGGTCGTTTGCAAAAAAAATCTGCTGGCATTGCCTAATACAGTTTATTTCACAAAATACACACTTATTAATTTCAGTGCAGCAAAAAATAGTTATTTCTGTGCTAATCTATTTTACCGGTGAACGGTCATCTGCCCTCCCCCGGTCAACTGCCCCCCAGTCAACTGCCCCCTTTTTTGCAACCCGGTCGACTGCCCATCCCCCTCCCCTGCGATTTGACGGGATCGTCATCTGCCCCCCTCCTTTTCTTAGTGGAAAAATTCTAGTTCCCGTCTAGTTCGTCTCTGAAATAATTGATCTTCATTGATCTATTCACCAATATTGATCTTAGGAGAGACTGATCCGTAAACTAATTGCAATTCTAATAGTTTCCTAATGGTAAATTACAATTTACCGAGGTGCAATACATTCAATAAAATAAACATAATTTTATTTATTGAGTCTTTGTAAGCCGAGAACCCAAAAAAATAGTATATGGAGGGGACAAGCGACCACCACTCCACTTTGAAGGGGGGGGGGGGCAGTCGACCGGGTTGCAAAAAAGGGGGGGCTGATGACAGGGGGCAGTTGACCGGGGGGCAGATGAGCGGGATTCTATTTTACCACGTCGACATTTTTTATAAGAAGTAATTACGGTTAATTTAATTGTTCAGTCTTTTGATTGCAATTGCAAATACAAATCTATAACAACTGCACTCTATAAACCATTACCATGCCATTTAGCTGCAGTCGACTACATTAACGTAAATGCAATCCATACACAAAAAGATTTCACGCTTTCATTTGAACTGGTAATCCACTCCAAATAAATACACTGGCGGCTGTACTCAAGCGATTTCACAATTGCAGTCTCCATCTAGTCCAATTCGATTTAATCTGTCAGAAGCGACAGTATTAAAAGTTGAAGGATCAAAAGCCTCTTTGAAACATTCCAGTTTCAAAAAGAGAGAAAAAATAACTTGGATGAGTTGACCAATTTAATTTGGATGAGTTGACCATATTTGGATGAGTTGGTTTTTGGGTGAGTTGGTACTTGGATGAGTTGGTATTTGGATGAGTTGACCATAACCCGCCGTGGCACTGTGTGGAGGGTGTATTACCGGATGATGAGGCCTTATATAGGCATGTGCCGTGACACACTGTGTGGAGGGGTATTACCGGATGATGAGGCCTTATATAGGCATGTGCCGTGACACACTGTGTGGAGGGGTATTACCGGATGATGAGGCCTTATATAGGTATGTGCCGTGACACTGTGTGGAGGGGTATTACCGGATGATGAGGCCTTATATAGGTATGTGCCATGGCACTGTGTGGAGGGTGTATTACGGGATGATGAGGCCTTATATAGGTATGTGCCGTGGCACTGTGTGGAGGGTGTATTACCGGATGCTCTATTATGGTATGTGTTAAGGGTTATGTAAATAGGGATAAGATGTTAGTCCTGATTTGGGGATTCTAATTTATTAATTTAAGTACAAAGAGCTGGTGTATGTATCACCTCTATTTCCTGCTTTGCAGATGCATTTACGGAGAAGATTCCGAAGTCACCGGTGCGAGAACTGCTGGAAATGGAACCAGAAACTGCTAAATTTGAGTCAGTACATTAAAAAGAAAAACAAATTTGTTTGTTATTGGAACCAAAATGGGAAGAAGACACTCCACACATTTAGCTTTCGTACCCTACCATTTCCCACCCTTGCGAAAGACACTTTGTAACCCTCCCTGCCACTTCGTACCTTAGCAATATAACGAGATTTTAACACAAGAAAAGCGTAAAAACACAATTTTGATACTTGTGGGTAAATAATGGAAATAACATTTTGTGACTTTGCAAACGGAAAAAAGTAGTCAATACTATTAATCCCAAGAATTGCATTCAAGGGGACTGCAGTTACCTATAGCATTATGAAAACCAATTAAAACCCCCATGTTTTGTAAAGACAGTTGCAATTAATTTCACTGTATACAAAATTTTGTATTTGTAACCAATAAGTTATGCAAAGTGAATATCAGAAAGGTACGAAATGGCAGGCAAGGGGACGAAGTGTCCTTCGCAAGTTTACAAAGTGGAAGAAAAATTCGGTTACGAAATGTCCAACAGGGTACGAAAAGGCAAGGTGATGAAACGAAAAAAGGAGCCACAAAATTAGCTTTCATTAAAACTCAAAATGCCGTAACTGCTGAAAAAAAAATGAAAATTCGAACGTTTAAGTTATGATTGTTTCGGTTACTGTTCGTATGTTTCCGTACTTATAAAAGTTGATATAAACGTAATACATTCTTTGTAAAAAAAAAAACTATATATCATTACAAAGGCACTTTTATGCATGAACTTTGACTTTAGAATAAAAACTCATTCTACTTTTTTTGCAATACGGAAATACCTGACACTATTAGAAGTTTTTTTTTTTTTCAATGTTTTAGTAGCAATGGTAAGTGAGGTAGATTAGTTTTAATCATTTGGCTATAATCCCTAACTATTTATCTCTTACCATCAACAAACACCCCCGCACCAGCCTACGTAAGGGCGTGTTGTATAGTTGAAATGGTCACTAGGACCGAGTGAATAAGTAGGCATATCTTTACAAACGTCACATGGTACTTGCTAGCAGATTTAATAATCTGCCTTTTAAGTCTGTTTGGAAACTGCGGGATAGTTAGAATAGTGTATGTTTCAATTAGCAGGCTCTTATTCCACTGATTCATGCTTTGAGAAAAAAATACACCAGTAAGATTTTTGTTAATTGGAATAGAATTAATAAATGTAAGTGGCTGTTTAGCAAGGATGTTACATGCATGTTCTTATGTTTCAGTTACTTGAAAACAATCTTTTCAGTCAGCACGTTTCGTTTCTTTCAGGCGGCCGGAAAGAACGATGGATGGGAAAATTCGCGTCACCGTTACCGTAGTTGGCAAAGGTTCATTTCGTGGAATTGGCCGCAATTACCGTATTGCTAAAAGTGCTGCCGCAAAGCGCGCGTTGAAACATATCAAACTGTATCAGCAAGAAGTGGATAAGGAAATAAGCAGACAGATGTTACTGGCTTCTACGCTGCAGTCGCAGTTTTTGTAGTGTCACAGTAATGGGAAAAGAAATAAGTCAGATGTGTACTGAGGATTAAGGCTGCACTGGTGTTAACGAAGGGTAACATTGAGAGCAAATGCAGAAGTCGGGTGAGAGTTGGTGGTGGGGGTTGAGTTAATGGCTGTGGTTGATGGCAGATGGTTGAGATCGGGATATTGGTGATCGCAGATCATACGCGAAACTCATTTTGAAATCAGACTGTAATCGCATCAACTTCCATTTTGTGAATGGTATCGTTTACAACGGTTACCTCTTGCAAATGTTAAGATTACCCAACGGTTTGGCAATTTTGCCTCAATCTTTCACACCCAGCTATGCCGGGCCTAGATGTGTTCGTTCGTCGAGGTCAGTTGACGTCACTTCTTGTGGTACGTAATTACTAGCCCCGTTTACAATTTGTTATTGACAGGTACGTGTCAAATTATTGTAAACATGTATTTAGCGGTCTGATCATGTTCTAAATTTGTAGCTTTTTTCAAAATTAATTGGTCAATTGATTCCACTTTTTATACGAGTGTTTTTTGGATAGTTTGGCACGAGGGTTTCATTATGATTAGGGGGATATCGCGAGATACAGCCCAATTTTGGATGAGAGAAAAGGTCTGGGAAATTTCAATGTAGCCTTGAAGTGGGAGAGAGGGCCCACTTTTGAAAGTATGTCGGGGGGGGGGGGAGTGCGATAAGTCATGGTCCGTGTGTGTTCTTTCTTTTTTTCAAGTGATACAACCTTTGGTTGCATTTGAATGAGTTGTTTATTTTTGAATTCGAATTATGAATAACTGAAAGTTTTAAATTTATTGTGCAGTGTAATTGCATACAGAAGGCATATCCTTTTGGAGTGTACATTTCAGTGTTCTGCAGTTTAGGCTTTATCAAAGCTTTTTCCAAATCGTGTGAAGAGCCAAATTAACACCAATTGTTTTGCAGGAGGGGGGGGGAGCAAGCGATGATGGTGCCGGAAAAAAGGTTATGAGAAACTGTTCAGAAAGCAAGAGCTGGTTTTGAAAGGAGGGTTGGGATGGAAAACGCGGCCACATTCCTGCAAAAGCTTAGTAGTTTCCTCATCTCTGTCCACCTCCTTCTCCCCACCCCCCCCCCCCCCCCCCACTCCTGGTTTTGGGAATCGTGCCTTCCTTAGCTAAAACATGTACGGTTGTACCGATGTTTGTTTTATCCATCTGACACGCTCCTGTGGTTGGTATTGGCATTTGATTGACAGGTTGAGTTAGTCCTTTTGCTGAAACCTTTTTTAATCATAGCCGTATTTTTATCACAGAAATAACCGAAATAACCGATGTGTCGGTTTCGAGCAACGATAGCTTCGGTCGGTGCCCGTTCTTCGGTCACCGATTGGGAACCCTAATGAAGTGAAATTTATTTGTTCCAAGATAACTTTTAGCGTACAGAAATTTGTATACTTTGATCAGCTGACCTTACAGTGTGAAACTTCATCGGAGTGTTGAAGGGAGATTGCAAATAAACACTTCTAAACATAAACAGTTCGCATTTGTTTAAAGAAAGACCTAGCATATATTAAACGATTGCAGCAGGGTGAGTTCTTCAACTTATGTGTTGCTATTTATACACCACTGCAATGCCAATGGTAAAACTGAGCAACATCCGGTATTTTTGAAACAAGAAAAAATGCGAAATGAAAAATTTACATTAATTTATTAAATAAATTTTCATCTGTCTTTGACGTCATTCATGTATATCGATAACAAGTAAACAATAATTTATACACTTTGATTCATGGTCATTCAAAAATCTCATTTTTCCTCAAGTTCAAGTAGACTAAAAATAGGCGATAAAACGCAGAGCGAAATCCTGAATTTTCCACATATTCTCCACCAATAGTGGCCCTTTGTCATACAGCACGCATACACGATGACCATTAGCTTCGGTTTCTAGTAATAATTCACGTTACGATCGCCATAACAATAAATAATTTACAAGTAAAAATCTAACCTCTTTATCCTTGCTGTACAAAATATTCAGTTTATACACCGCCACATACGGTACGTTTTTGCACCGCGGGATATACGGTGCGTTTGCATACTATGAATCAACCGGTACTTCCAACTGGCAATAGAAATATTAATTCTGCAACAAGCAGTTTACAAATAAATAATCCACAACTATCTCCGACGTATACCTTCACACACGTCACCTTTGACAGAAAAGGAGTTACGACCTACCTATGACTTAGCGGCAGTTCGCTCGTACATGAGTCTTGTACGCGTGTATTTGCAAAGGTGGGCTTCGATAGCATCACCCCACAAAAAAAAAAAAAACAAAAACAAAAACTGCTTTCTTTCAGGACTGGGCGAGGTGTCAGATCTTACCTGGCAGTGGGTGAGCCGAGCGTCCTCTTGCTTACTTAGAAAACTTCCAAGTGTTTGTAAGGCACAAAGTATGTCGCAAGGTTTATTGCACCCGTGAGAACCATGTGACGTAGGAACGTGCAATAACACGCAGCTTATTCAGGCAGTTTAACTGTTATAACACGAGATGTGTTTCAAATTGCATGATGCGTAACATATTACGTAACACATGGAACCCTGCGCTCCATGACGATATCGATCTCGCACTCCGCAGTGCTCCCCATGTCAAGCAATGCGCATCTCATAAAGCACGCACCACGCAGCCCAACAGCCCCTGCACCATGCAGTCCGCAGTATCTCACCGCGTTCCGCACGAAAGTCGATGTCTTTCATCATTAATTAGTTGATGTTTTCGAAAACTGTCGAAGTAAACGCTAGCGTTAACTAGCCAGCTTTGAATGCTACAGTACCTACAGTACCCTGTCTTACACAGCAGAAAAGCACACCGCCATTGGCTATCCTCTGTGTATGAAACAACACGTCCACATCATACATACTTTGCATCAGCATAAGCATGGAAGCACCTTGCCCCAGTAAGATGTCTAGCATAGTTTTTATAACAAGTACAACCGGTCGCGGAGGCATCACCAGAACGCTGTATCCGAACACAACACACACTACACTCCTCAATAAACAAGTAACAACCTAAGCGGCCTTCCTCCATAACCACCAAACAGAAGTCTCTCGCGTATAACACGATAATATTTCACAGGGGGAAACGGCACCAACCAGCAACTGGCAGACGATATGGCCACAGTGTGATATATACCGAATTAGACAACCTACTTACTTATGCACTTAAAATGACGCCAGTTGACGCAGACAAAATGACAAATTTGCTTGGGTGATTCAGCACTCCATTCTCAACACGATGACGTCATCTTAAAGCAGACCTCGGAATCAAAGTGGAATACGAACGCGAGAACGTTTCACGAAGAAGTACCATCAACGATGTCAAACAAAACAGCATAGTAAAGGATGTCTCCCAGGCCGGCATTGCAATAATAAATGCCCAAGTAAACCACACAACACAGCAGGAAAAAAATGCCTCTTGCTCGAGGAAAGAAAGGAATGGCAGTTTGTCATTCACATGGCTATAGTTCAAGCTTCTTGATTGGCACCTTTCACACATCACTCACATTTTCAAACGTATAACGGTGCTGAATTTTAAACCTGTGAGAAATCAAAACGGTCCCTATGACACGGATCGCCTTAGCTTTACATGAACTCGGATACAACTGCACCGGAACACTGCTTTGAAGCTACGAGTACTCTCGTGTCTACTGGTAACAGGTACATTCAAACCATTTCAAACAGTTTCAACATTTTCTCTCACAGTCGTCCACCACTGAGCAGTAACAATATCACCATGCTCAATTCTTACATCAATGCTATAACAGTACATATCTA
This sequence comes from Protula sp. h YS-2021, assembly GCA_949752745.1. Taxonomy (NCBI): domain Eukaryota; kingdom Metazoa; phylum Annelida; class Polychaeta; order Sabellida; family Serpulidae; genus Protula; species Protula sp. h YS-2021. The sequence continues at coordinate 16,935,188 of OX457024.1, read as the reverse complement.
TAAAGCGCTCAATATGAGCTGAGATTTAAGCAGTTCGTTGAAGACAGTGTGTGATAAATGCTTGCGAATGCAGGCGCAAAAGGAAATGACTTGTGACTGTTGACTCGCATGAACCGGAAGCGGGAGGACCAATCAATGCAGGGCGCTCTCCAGGCCAATCAAACCTTGAGCCGCTGGAACGAAACAACATGGCATCAGAGAAAACACCGACGTCGTAAACATATACTTTCTTGGTGATGACGGTTATGTTTTTACGTTGTTCCAAGGATTCAGTATAGAAATTATAATTCTTTCTTAAGATCACATATACTTCAAATCACAATAAACAAGCTGGTAAAAATCGACAAATAAAAGTGCAAGCATGATGTCACCTTGACGCCCGATATAACGTTATCTAGTTAGTTACGAGGTACTTTCTAAGTCTGCATCGCCTCTCTCTTGTAATGGGTAGATCGAGGGGGAATTGAGGGCGAGGTAGGCGGGGGGGGGGGGGGGGGGTAGGCGGGGAAGGTGTGTGACAAGACAGGCACTCACCTAATCGCTGTTTCTTGCTCTGCCGTTTTCGAGGCTGGTCGATCGTGGCGGGGTTGATCGGGGGCGGGGTACGGGGGGGAGGGGGGGGGCGAGGGGGTGCGACAAGACAGGCACTCACCTAATCGCTGTTTCTTGCGCTGCCGTTTTCGCCGCCGGTCAATGCTCGCCACCTCTTGCTTTAGCTGCATATAAATGCTCCGCAGATCTGCGATCTTTGTGAGTAGAAAATTGACGCGGGCCTCTCCTTCCAGGTACTTGCCTTCTTCTGTAAAACAAGCAAAATTCCGGACTTCTGACTTTCACATGACATTTTTTGCTTTACAGGTGATCTTGGGCAAGGCCTGTCATTACCGTTGTCGTCTGTCGTTCGTCGCTTCGTGAGAAACACACAATGGCGAAAAGATCACTGGTTTTACAATAGCACAAATCAATACTGCTTTGGATTCGAAATTCAAGCCGAATGATAATGACATTTATTTTTCTAGTTTCACTCACCTAATTGCTGGATAAAGTTGTACTTGGAGGGGCCTCGCGGAAGCTTTGGGGGCTCACTGAGGGCCGCTTTGCTCAGGTCCCTATGGTCGTCCTCATCCCCGTCACTTGCTACTGTAAAACACCATGGCACTATTATTGCTACCTGCCCCAGCTACCTGTTTACGGGCCACCAGTCACTTGTTGCTTGGTCTTTAGAACTGGTCGCGTTTGCGCTGTTTACATTGTACATTGTGCCTCATATAGCGCAAGTCGTGAATGTTACTGGCTTACTTTTGTTGCGCATCCCTCAGATCATACTAACAATCACCCTTGATCATATACCTGTTGAGCTCAACCCTGTCTTTAAGCTGTGTAGTTACCATGTGAATCTATGCTACAACTTGATGTTTCGGTAACCCTTTTACGACGCAGTATTTAAACATTTACCTCATCGCCATCCAATACACTCCAGTTTTGTTTACCCCTTTAATAGGGGCCTGAACTTCACTACTTATCAAATATTGTGGACTATTTTTTTAAAAATAAGAAATAGAACCAAATGGTACTGATATGCGTGATAATTACTCTTTGTATGCATGATTATATACAGTATAATGCAACTTGGTACAATTTGAATAAATGATAATGAAATGAACATCCAGGTATGAACTCAGTTCTGTCCGCGAAAAAATTACCAGGTTTTTTCTAGGTTTCTTCCACTGTCCGGAACAATTACCATTTGGACTGGAAGAAACCCAACCCTGTCCACCACAGAGCATAAAAAGTACCCACAGCGATGCACACCCTTCCTCCTACCATCCTTAACCCAACATACGGTCTACTCGCACCACTGCACTAACACAAAGCAGGCAGTATTTCACTCACTGGCGGCCCTGTCAGCCTTGTGCTTGCCCGTCACTTTCCGCTTGCGTTTTCTATGAGCTGACGTCATCTCCTCCGTCCGCTTTCTCTGGGACTGCGCGGCCAGTGTGGCTAACGCCTGCGCCTTCTCTTCCAAAAACCTTCAACACAATCCCGCCATTTTGTCATACACCATTTGTTTACAAACAAATCATGCACTTCGAACTATTTCTGCAATCTTAAATAAAAAGGAAAGGACGGTAAGTAACCGATTACCCGCTAGATAAGACAAACAGTTCCTTGAGCATTGTTACTACATGATATGATTCAGTAATGTTTTATTACTCTACTTCATGCATAATCTTCACAGATAGGGCTAAAAAAAACTGCTTGAATCTTGAAACAGTCAAGCTGTCCAAAAGCTTCAGGCCCAAGATCGATGAGAACTTATTTCTCAAGGGCAAATTAGACTTGGTCAAAAAATAACATTTTAAAATAACTTTCTCATTTCGAGCAGAATTTCAAAAAACTTTTCAGCTTTCATTTGCTTTTCATTTACAGACAAAATAATGATTTTTTAAAATTCCCATAACCTTTTGGGAAACGTTTTCTAAAAAACATAGCTTTGCCCCCCCCCCCCCCCCCCAACTCCGATCTTCACCAAGAATAGTGTGTAACTGAAGATGATAATTTACAGGAGCATTCTGTGTATTCGAAATGAACAGGTTTTTGCATCCAAGCGTCGTTCTTACAAAACAAACACAAGCGTTTCACTATGATCAGCGTATTTGATTCATGCAAATAAAACACACATCATTTATGTAATTTACAGTGTGGCTGCTGGAAGATGCGAGCTTGGGCAAATGTTGATGCAGTCCTTTACGCCTTGCATTCCTTGATAAAACGCTTGACTACGTCTCGTAGAGTACATCTATCCCCCGTGGGCGATATGCTGTGTGTAAGGCTGTTGCGTGTTTACTACGCAAAATTTAAAAGTGGAAGTTTAGGTAGACGTAGTGTCTAACATTTAAACGAATCAATCCATTAACCAGTAGGCACGTGAGACTGCCATAGGTACGCTAAGTACAGCGCCGATTTTGAAAAATCAGCTATTTTGTCAATTTAAGTTCCATCCTGAAAATTCTTGGTTACGGCACTGCAAAAGGGTCCAGAGAAACCGTGTACAAAATTTGAAACGAATCCATCCATCATTGTAGCCTGTAGGCGCGTGAGACTGCCATATACAGGCTAAGTCCAGTGTTGATTTTCAAAGGCCTGCCATTTTGTCAATTATTTTCGGATCCGGAAAATTCTTGGTCACTGCACTGCGAAAGGGTCCAGAGAAGCCGTGTACAAAATTTGAAACGAATCCATCTATTAATGAGGCCTGTAGGCGCATGAGACTGAAACGTGACAGACGGACAGAAAAGTTCAAAACTATATCCCTCCGTTCCATGGCGATACTAGCTGAAAATGGAAACAAAAGAGAAAACAACAAGTTATCGGTAAAACTGATGAATGTCCCACGCCACGAACTATGGTCGAATCGAAAAATAATGCGACTTCGCACAACTTCAATATATATATATATTCACTGTAGCAACAATCAAAAGCCAGGGTTGAATAGCGGCTGAGATATCGCGTGCACAAAGTTGCACTATAGGCAACAGAAATACAAAGTCGCTGAAAATTTCAGCGGCTTTGTAAAGTCGCTGATTTGACAGATCCGCTGTAACATATATATATATATTTTCACTGCAGCAACAATCAGGGCTGGTAAAAATTTCGAAATTTTTAAAAATTTCATGAAATTTGAAGTTTTTGAAATATTTCAGAAATATTGAAATTTTTGAAATATTTCAATGCACATTAGAAAAAACACACAGTTCCAGGCTATGTGTAATATCTGTTCGTTTAATTTAACAAATACCACCATAAAAATGTATAGACAGATAAAATGACAGAATCGAATACCGGCTAAACGCATAAATCGGTTGATTGCATAAAATTATGTATTTTTAACGGGATAATTGCACGCCGCTTTATCGTAAACCGGATAAAGGCAAAGCTTTTTCTCGTTTAAATGGGGAAACACCGCTTAATTGCAGAATTAAGGGTGACTATTCAAACAGTGCTCAACTTGAAGCAAACTCGGGCGTGAGTTGCTCCCTCTTTGTTTAGCTAACATATTGTCTGCTATATTTTTGGCCTATTGTGTACATATCCGACCTCATTCCCCTGTGCCGTTAACAGTGCGCCCCCTTTCAGCAGTTACTATAAACTCCCCTGCCGCTCTCCCCACCCCTTAGAAACACCCGCTCAGATACCCGGAGTAGATGTGTCAACTACTAGCTTTGCTACTCAAAAGTCACAGACCACGCAGGATTTCTGTGGCTGCATTGTTTACTGATAGAGTTATGCCAACGCAGTGTATTAACTGACAACTAAAGATAAATGTCCGTGGATAGGTATCCGTCAGTATTTGGTATTGTTGATGTCAAACTTATTTCTTATTTAAAAATTTCAAAACATGTGAAATTTTTGAAATTTTTACGGTGAAATATTTCATGAAATATTTCAAGAAATATTTCATTCGAATTATTTCATACCAGCCCTGGCAACAATCAAAAGCCAGGGTTCAATAGCGGCTCAGATATCGCGTGCACAAATTTGTGCTTCCAAGTGTCGCCAGACAGACGGACGGACCAGAATACTACACTCCCCCGCTCCTCCCTACGCGGCGGCGGGCGACTAGAAACCGAGCTGCACAACTTCAGATCAAGTACTACATATCTGCGAAATCTGTCAGTATGGTCAGAGGAGTAGCAAAGACAAAAAGGCGGACCTGTAAAAGAATGGAACCAGTGCCCCCGTACAACTCCAAAATACTCTTTGCAAGTCTTTGACCTACCAAGTGTTAATTAGACAAATTGTTCAACCATCTTAGGCAATGTTCGAAATAAGGATGAAACTCACCTTTGTTGGAGATTATTACTTTCCTCGCTGGCAGTGGACATATTGCTATTTTCACAGATTGCAGGCGACTGACCCCCTGGGGGCAGGGCACCCGTTAAATAACTCTCAACCTCTAAATTTGCCTCGAGTTCCGATTTGGTGCTCGCATTTTCCGAGCACGGTTCGGGCCTGATCGGAGACGGCTGTTCGGGTTCGGTAAATTCCGGCGGCGTGCTCGGCGGCGTGTTCTCCACCGTCGATGACCGGGGTTTGTCGGAATGTTGCGGCTTGTTTGGCGACTGCATTGCGCCGCGCAGATCGATACTGAGCTCCTCTTGCGTTGTCGTCGCCGCCGTCGTCGTCGTCGAGCGCTGTTCTACAACCGGGCTTAGCGGCGGCGCGGGTTCGCCAGCGTCCGCGCTCCCCAGGTCCTCGCTCTCAAGTTTCGGCGTGGCCGTTAAGTCAGGGGCACTGAACCACTCCGCGTCCTCATTGCTCTTCTCCGCCGAGCTGCCCTCGTCGCACGACGGCTCGCTCGCTTTGCTCTCACTCTCCTTCTTTCCCCTGCGCCTCGTCTTTTTACGAATCGGTTCGTCTTCGCTGTCCGCATTGTCCTCCTTTTCAATTTTCCGCTTTCCCTTTCCTTTTCCTTTCGCAGTTTTCTTCGTTTCGTTTTTGGATTCATCTTTATCTTTCGCTGCTCTTTCACCTGCGCTTTGATCTTCTGCCGGCGATTCCGACTGAGCTTTTTCCGATGGATCAAGCGTTGCGTCTTTCACCGGCTCCTTCAAAGGTTCTGCACTTTCTTCCTTCACCGCCTCAACTGCGGTCTCAACCACGGGTTCGCTTTTCAGCGGCTCAGTGTCCGCTCTGACGTCAGTCACATCCGGCGTGACGTCATCCTCCTTATCACTCTCATCCTTTGTTTTCACGATTGCTGGTTTCACTCGCTCTAACTCGACCTTGACTTTCTGGTCGAGTTTAGCCTTTGGGGATGCGGCAGCATTTTTTGGCGGATCAGCAATAGTTTTTGAAGTTGCCTTCGATGTAAGCAATTTAGATTTTGGCGAACTGGCAGTCGTTTTGGTAACGGCGACGGCAGTTTTGGTAACGCTGGCCACAGTTTTCGGCGAACCTACAGTCGTCTTGGGCGAGCCTACCGCTGCTTTCGGCGGGCTTGCAGGCGTTTTCGGGGAGGGTAATTTTGCTTTGGGCGAATCCGCCACGCTTTCGGTTGACGCAGCCTTCGGCTTGGGTGACGCCAGTTTAGGCTTTGGCGACGCGAGCTTCGGCTTTGGCGTTTCGGTCTTGGATTTCTGTGTATCGTCTTTGGCTTTAGCAGCCTCAGATTTAGCAGTTTTAGCACTCTCAATCTTTGGTTTCGCTGCCTCGGTTTTAGCTTTCGTCGTATCCGCTTTGGGTTTTACAGGTTCAGTTTTCGCTTTTGCAGTGTTCTGTTTGGCGTTAGTTTCCGACGGTACCACCTCCGCTTTGGATTTGGACACATCCGGCTTGTTTTTCACTGGCACGTCTTTAGGTTTTGCCGTCTCCGACCTTGCCTTCGACCTTCCCCGCCATGTTCGCTTTTCAGCATCGCTTTGAATGGACTCGTTCTCAGAGCTCTGTACTTGGTAATCGTCTTTATTAAAACAGCTAAATATAGACTCAATGTCCATTTCCTCCTCCATATCAGTTTTGCCTGAAATAAGCAAAAAACTTTAATACAAAACTGTTTTCTTACAAAGCACGGAATGCAAATAGTGATAAAGTTAAATTTGACTCGAAGGAGAATTAATATTTTAACAGCTGCAGCCACCACGGATTAACGTCATGGCAGCAGGTTTTGGAAAACTCGCAGCCACCAAGAATCACGACAAGTTTTATCTCACGCGATAAGAAGCACTTATGTTCTGGCGAGAATCATTCTATTTTATCATTACTTTTTCACATCTTCCGCGTGGTGGGGCTAACACAGTATCATCCAGCATACACACTTTATGGCAGCATTAATATAGCGCACGCTTCTATACCTCTCACGGACTTAACTGTGCCAACTTCTGCTTGTTTTAAACGGCCCACAGTGCGTACTGAACATACCAAACTAAGATGTCGAATAAGAAAATGCCTACTGAGTGCCGGCATGTCGGGGTCGTTTAGATTGAGCTCCCGCTCCAGTGAGTCCTGACTGGCCTTGTCAAAATCCATGTCGATGCTCAGCTCCTTGATGATGTCAAAGTCTTTGTTCTGCACGAGCTTGTCGAGTGCTGACGAGTCGTGCCTCGGCGGGCGAGGCGAGGCGTTAGGTGGAGTGCGCTCGCCGCCGCCACTGCCGCCGCCACCGCACGACGACTTGTCCTCCTCGTCGTCGCTGACGTCACTTCCGCTGCTCGTGTCTGAAACTATGGCAACAATACAGCGGTGATGTACATAGCATAGAGACAGGCCCTTTTGGTCCTCACATCACTACAAGAGAGAGCATGAACCAAAAGGAACACACGACACATAAGCCAACTTCGTACTGAAATGTTCCTACTTTTATTTGTTCATTTGACCATTAAAATATACATTCTATATTTCCACCACCTGATTGTGATTTGGGGATTCACGACAAGAAGCCAGTAGTAGATGGTGGCGTGTGTGTATTTCAACATGTGAGTGACAGAACAATCACCTTGTTCGGAGACTTCTGTGTGCCCCGAGTTTCTCCGAGGTCTTTTCCGAGGCGACAGACCACTAGCAAGGCTCGACTCGAGGCTTGTAGACCGAGTTGGACGAGGAGGTTTTGTCTTGGCTGCACTTCCCTCTGCAAACAAACCCAACACACAAGTGCATTCTGGGTCATCTTAATCGTTCTGAAACACTCTGTAGCACATTTTCCACTACGTTTTTCACAGAGCTATTTTCGTTGAGAAAGTATAATTTCTAAAGAAATAACGGATGATGACAGACTACAAAGAAAAATTAGATCCACTATAGTTCTACTAACATTGTTTGGTTGTCCAGTTAATTTTAACAGACCAAATAGCACGAGGAGGCAAAATCTCCATGAGAAAACAAGACTCACTCTGAGATTTCGACACGTCTTTTTCCTTTTCGTCCTTCGGCGTTTTCGGCGTGATTTTTGTCTGAGATTTCTTTTTCACCAGGGGAGTTGCCTGAAATGACAATTTTCTTACCCGCTTTAGGCTGTGATGTTCCGATTTTAAATTACCCAAGTATAATCATTGTTTCCCGGTGCGCGTTTACAGAAAACTCACAGCACAAACAATTTGGTTACTGTCCAAATCAAACATTAACAATCACACGACTTCGTGTAACAGTTACACCTGCCCTGCTCACAACACATCACTACTGCGGCAATTATCCGGGGTCTACACACCTTAGGCCGCTGTGGCAGGGCTGCACTGGGCTTGGGCTGCGAAGACGGCGTCTGTTTTTTGGCATCCGCCCGCTGGATTAGTTCCACCACACGGTCTTTCTTCACCCACTCATCGTACCTGTCAATCAAAGACTGTCACTTATACCCCGCCCTGACGCCCACGCCCTCCCTTCCCTGCATACCAGTATTACATTTTGCATCTGTAACGATCTGGATATACTCCCTACACACGTCACAAGTTTTCAACATATTTTAAAACTGCATCAATAATTGGTTCGGTTAATTTCCCTTCTCCTGATACATGAAACCCATCTTTTCTTTGGCACATTTTTTTCACAGAGAAGGAGCGTGTACATCGGCTTCCAGTATCTTCTGAGCATTTTCTAACATAGTACAGCACAGCCCCTCACCTGTTGTTCCAGCCTGCGTAGTGCACGAGCCACTGCGTACAACCGCGCTCCGTCTTGCCGTCCAGCACCTTTTCTAACATACTGCAGCACAGACCTCACCTGTTGTTCCAGCCTGCGTAGCGCACGAGCCACTGCGTACAGCCGTGCTCCGTCTTGCCGTCCAGCACCTTTTCTAACATACTACAGCACAGCCCTCACCTGTTGTTCCAGCCTGCGTAGTGCACGAGCCACTGCGTACAGCCGTGCTCCGTCTTGCCGTCCAGCACCTTGGCCTCGTACACCTTCTGGTTCTTGCCCTTGCCGTAGCGCACCTTGAGTCTGGAGCCAGGTGTGTAGCTCAGGTTCTCAGCCTTCTGCTTCGCCGAGCCGGAGGTGGGGGCTTTGTTTTTGTCCCCCGAGGTGCTGCGGGAACAGTTTTGACACGTTTAATACTTGTCTTAGCTACTGCTTTGTCGATATGTACGTGACGCTTAATGTTAATCTGATAAAACAGAATGGCGTTAAAAATTTAATCTCATTTGATGAAATTTAAATCAGATGGTTGCCGAAATTTTACATGTTTCATTTTAACTCATTCTTCTGTACACTGCTGTTCATTGGCGCCACAAAACTTTTCACTGTAAAAGTTCTCTTTTTCACTAAGGGCACACTCAGATGTCACTTGGGTGACGTAAGCGAGCCGTCTTTACCTGTCCGTCTCGGACTTGTGCGAATCTGTCTCCGTGTCGTCCGTCTTCTCCGCGTCTTCTTCGCTCTTTGTCGTCGATTTTCGCTTTCCAGACTTAACACACGTATGTCAAGTGATTACATCTTTCAAATATTAAAACACCGCTGTGTCTGTTGCATTATTACAACTGTCGTATTTAGATTTTCTTACAACTGGTCTGACAGTTTTCATCACTGTTAGAATCTAATGTAATATTCATAACCACACCGAAGATTGTAAACATGTTTCTTTCGCGAACACACAACGCAATCTCTTCACAAGTTAATTTTATTATTTCAAAATCTTATTTCATTTTTACCACTGCAAAAACCTTCACGCTTACCCGTTTCTTTTTGACGTCATCCCTCTCCGCAGTGACCTCGTCCTCCGTGACCTTGACCGGCTTCTTAGGCGCCTCCTTGACAGCGACAGGTTTGGGCGGGGCCTTCTCCTCGACGCCCGCGCGGGTCTTCCGCTTGCTCGGGCTCGCGTTTTCCGCGTCGCCGCTCTCTGCGGGTTGCTTGCGGCCCGGCTTGCAATCCGGTGATGCCGCCACTGACTTGGTCGATGCAGGTTCTTTCTTCTGCAAATCGCAATTAAAATCTGACTTCTCTGTACATCTTTTTTAAACTCTCAGATTCGTGCGAACTTTTGGTATATTCATACATGGGAACGTGGTCGGAATAAAGGCCGGAAAATTTTACCATGCGGGGTAGAAAAAATGTGGTCCATTTGGCAAAAAAAAAAAAGCCGGAAAAGCCGGAAGATTCCCATGTATGTATATTAATGTAATCCAAACCACATCATCCCTCAAAGATTCATGCAAACTTCTGAACAATTCATTTAATCCAAACAGTTACCTCTTCGGGGCTGCTTTCTGCAGAGTCCTCCTTTTTCCCTTCTTTTTTACTGGAGGGCGTTGTGCCCCTGGGTGACTTCGGAGACAAGCTCTCGGGTCTGTCGCGTTCCCGGAAGCCGGGAATGGTGCGGCCCGAAGAATGCCGACTCCTGCTCGGCCGTGTTATATTGGTGCCCATGGTGCTGCCGAGCTTGCGGTAAAAGTCTTCAAATGCGTGCAGATACCTACACGGGAAGCACAAACATTCTTAGACAGCCAATGGTATTTACTCAAACTGGACAATACAGTCACTGCTGGCTATATATTGGGGTGCAATATAACTGGCCCCTTCTTAGATATTAAGAATTCATAAATTAAAAATTACCAGATAATAGAGAAAGAAACTGAAGGTGCAACTCTAATAATTTTAAGCACAAACTAACAACGTGTCCGTAACTTCCTCAAGTGTGTGTGTCGCTCACCTTTTATATGAAGCTCTGATCTGATTGGCCGCTGTGGCGGAAGAGGGCAGTCCCATTTTGCTATAGACAAGCCGCCACTTCATCTGATTGGTCACCCGGTTGTAGCCTCCCAGCTTATGCACGGCGCGGAAGAGGCGGTAGAGGTTGAGGTCCCGCGAGCCTATGAGCGGGGCCTTGTTGATGGGCGTGCCCCGCTCGTCCATGAACTTGTACAGCTGGGCGACGAACATATCCTTCTCTTCACTCTGCTCATCGTCCGACGACTGAAACAAACGTATATTTGTGCCGTAAAAACACGCCCGATCACTCCCCCTCCCCACGCCCAAATATATATATATATTATATATTTCCATCAGCATAGGCATTATGCGTACAATTATATTCTTCGTTAAAAACAAATCGTTTGAGCGAACATTTAGTTTTATCCAGTAACTGCTAAAGACATCAGTAAATGCCCTTCAAAAATTAAATAATTTCGTTCTAATTCTGAACCTTTACTGCGAAAAATTACTATATTCATCCATCATATCTCCAAACAATCAAAATCTTTGATGCTCCTCAACCCATTTATAACAAAGAGGCTCAGTGATTGTCAATGAACGCAGGAACCAATCTACTGTTTAAACCAGTCCTTTTAACGACTGACAAACCATCTCCATATAACCCCTCCCCTTTTTATTCCTCCACAAGTAAGCGGATATCCTCACGACGTCCTCGTCGCCGTCCTCCGAGTCGGAGCCGAACAGGTCGTCCTTGTCCCACTGCGGTGGCAGTTCCTTGGCGTCGTAGTACAGCAGCGCCTTCTCGTAGACAGCCTTCAGCGTCTTGTCATCGTTCCGCAGCGCCGCCTCGCGCGTGAATTCCTTGCTCTCTTTCTTCGACAGAGCGTAGCTAAAACCACACAAAATGACGATTTTACCATTCCAGAGAGCATATACTCAACCTTCCACAAGCTTCCTGTCAATGTCCAGACTGATAGGTCATGAGCACTGGAGCAGGGCCAATCACACGTCGAGACAAGCTAAGCAATTTATCAAGGTCAGACCAAAACAGGCGTATCCGTTTCTAAAACGGTGTCACACTTACAACTTGCTGTCTTTGAAGGATTTGACCAGGAGGTGGTCACGTGTGCGCAGTTCCGTCGTGTCGGCATTGGGCTCCACAACCAGCACAGGCACAACCATCGTCTTCTTCCTGTCCGCACACATACGAGACGCTAAATCATTTTGCACACCATAAAATCCATTTTCCTTTACAGCACGACAAAAATTACAAACAGAATCCTCATTTTATCCCTTTTAATCTATATCGTATGACGTCGTCTTTTCCTTGAGTACTTACCGTACAACAGAACTCAACTTGCGCACACACCATGAATTCTTCTTTTCATAAACTTTAATTAAATTAAATAAGACTAATATACATCACACAAATATCTTCAACACTGTTGTTTTTTTAAATTCTACAACAATCTCGATATTCACCGGTCCTCTTGTGTCATGAGCAAGACCTTGCCGACCATATCGGCCAGTCTGCCGGGGTACTGTCGCGGCGCGGGCTCATCGCTCTCCTCATCCGATTCAGAGTCGGACCTGCAACATTATGGTGTGTAAAACACAGCAAATATTGAATGCTGTAAACATTTTACTTCTTTGAAATGAGACATCAATATTTGTGTACAGTTATTCCGGACATTTAATCTGTTACAGGATACTTGGAGTCCGTTTTAGGGGTACTCACGAATGAGGTGAAGATCTTCTTTTCTTGCTTTTCCCCTTCAATACCGGTGTGCCAAAATGCTCAGGGTGAGTGAGAGGCAGTTCGTCTAAGGTCTGCAAAAATATCAATGCTTTATTAAGTTGCCTAAGAACAACCAAATCAGAACTAAAGAACCGTTTTTCAATTACTAGATTCCAGAATCGAACAGACATCTACAAATATATGGCCGTCACTACTCATTTTGCATGAAATTTAAAGTGCAAAATAAAGTGTGAACTATTACAGAGATGCAATTAGCAAATATATAATAAAATACACAGAATACTTACGTCGTATTTAAGGAAGTGTTTCTCGCTTTTAAGGCATAACTGTGTTCTCCGAAGCGTGTTTTCATCACCATCGTCGAACACTTCAATCAGACAAATATTTCAAGATATTTTTATCATTTAGAAAAGAAGCAAAAAAGACCCCAAAACGTGCGCAAATATTACAGCAAAATTCATTTCGGCTCTCAGTATTTCGCTTAATTCAATCGTTACCTACGTCACATGAATGTATCAGAACACAGTTGGGTAATATTTTTCATGTAGCAAACTTACCCACGGTGTACATGCTCTGATCAGTTATCTTACTGATAGTAGCTGACTTTGTTTCTCCCGATTCCAGTTTTACATCAACAGTGCACCCAATCTGAAAACGCACCCGAGGATACAGTATGATCATTATTATTATTATATCATTACCACTAAGTTATCACAGACTGTCAGTGTGAAACATGAAACATGGATTATAAGCCGGTTTATAATAGTCTTTGATTTCGATGTGTTTAGAAAACGATACTTAACATGCACAAATAAAATGCGGAAAGCGTCATCAACCCGATTTTTATAACCATTTCACCTGTTTTATTCTTAAGATATCTCCTTTCTGCATGTTACTCTACTCTCGTGATTTTTTCAACGTATTCACATTCAATTTCATCAACTTTCTAACTATTTGCTTCATAAACCTTACTTAGCATGACCAAGCTACAGGGTTTGTACCGACACAAAAGAATGAAATATCTGGTGAAAAACGTTAACAAGCCTGTCTAAGGACAGAACCCAGCCGAGTTACCAAACATGGAAAGAGAGAAAAACTCTGAAACGAATACTGTTATGCCAAAAAAATGAAGAACTTTGTTTTTCTAATTTTTTTCATAATTTTAATACACAAAGTTTGCCCGAGTGGAAGCTACCCGAAAAGGGATGCTAGAGAGGTTGGGTTTTGATGATTCACCTATTTACGGATTTTTAAACAATTTTACAAAATTTTTGAAATTCCACCATTTCGGCATTTTTTTCTGTCATTTGCGAAAAAAAAAAGAAGCAAAGTCCAGGTGGAGAAGCACCTAAGAAACGTTTGATTAAAATTTTATAACTATTTACTGTTACTGTTAGGCCAAAAAATGAAAAAGTATGTTTCTGAACGAAACTTTTTCATAATTTTAATATACAAACACGAGCTTTCCCGGGTGGTAGCTACCCGAAAAGGGATGTTGGAGAGGTTGGGTTTTGATGATTGACGCATTCACAAACATTTACACAATCTTACAAAAATTTTAAAATTCCACCATATCGGCATTTTTCGTCATTGGCGAAAAAAAGCAAAATCGAGATGGAGAAGCACCTAAGAAACTTTCGATTAAAATTTTATAACTATTTGAACAAGTAAGTATTTGTGAAACACACGCAGGCCCCAACCGCTCCCCAAATTCATAGGGGTATAAAGCGATGACGGACAGACGGACGGCAAGACGGACGGACACCCCAAACCTATAGGCCCCAATCCGAAGGGTTCGGGCCTAAAAAGACTGAGAGAAATGAATGGTTTGACAATTCAGTTATTTACTACCATTTTTTTCAGTTATTTGCCAAACTTCAAAGTTCCGCCATTTCAGCAGTTTTTTGGTGAACCGCGAAAAAAAAGGAGGAGTAGCATTTTAAAAATGGGTCAAAACGGGCACAACAAGTGCCGCCATTTTGTCAGTTTTTCGTCACTCGTCAGAAAAAAGTAATAGCCAGGTGGGGGTCCACCCAGGAAACATCCCTGCGTAGCACCTAAACGATTGGAGTAAAACTGTAGGAGGAGTAGCATTTTAAAAATGGGTCAAAATGGGCACAAAAAGTGCCGCCATTTTGTCAGTTTTTCGTCACTCGTCAAAAAAGGGAACATTCCTGCGTAATGTCAAAACGATTGGAGCAAAACTGTACGAGGAGTAGCATTTTATTTAAAGAAAAAGTTTAACATACGCATTCAAGATCCCTATGGTGATACGACTAACCCAGTCCGACAAAGTCGGCTGGGTTAAAAAAGGAACTGGGTGGGTAGTACTTCCCCAGACGATTTAACGGAAGTATGTTACAAACCTTGAGCGGTCCAACGATATCATCATGTGTAACAACAGCAGATCCACCTTCTTGGAACTGAACCTGAAATATTATTTCCCCATTCAACACAACATGTACATTGTCAAGAGCCATTTGTAAACATTTTAATTTATATAAAATTAGTCCAAACTGACGGCAGCCTGAATCCAAACATTTCACAGTGCCTTAAAATACAGCTTAAATAAAAAAAATATAGTGCTATGTCTCTATAACTGACAAAACAAAACAACAAAAAGTGAGTATTCTTACCTTGATTTTAGAAGCTTTGACTATTTTCTTCACTTTTGCTTCACAAAATGCTCCTTTGTATTTGGCGCTCACCTCGGTACCAAGACTTAAAAATGCTGGTTCGTTGCTTGCCTGTGGATACAAAGACACCCATTTGGCATTTCTTGCCACATGCTGTACTACACACCACAAAGTCTTCGGTGTTCGAGGTTTTAAGAATGTGAAATTTGGTATGAATTTAAGAACCTTCCCTTTCAGAAAATGCATTCACCACAAAGGGGTCCAAAAATTGTGCACATACTACTTCACAAGTGTAGTGTCTCTCTACTTTTAGTTCTATCAAATCAGACGCGTATGCGTCCCAGCTTCCCTTTCCCATCAAAATATCGTAACTAGGGTTCGCAACTGAGCCCCGACCAAACAAATCGAGCCCCAACCGAAACCGGTATTTCGTTTACTTTCTATATACTATTCGTAAAATTTCACGAAGGGTGTTTTTCTTTTTTTTTCTCATCTTACAGTCTGTGTTAAGGATAGAAATTAACAAGGTTTCCGCGCTTAGCTAGAAAGGCGCATTTTGGCAACTTGGCAATGCGAATGGTCGACAAGATGGGAAGGCCCCCAGCCTCCTCCGGATGCTTGGGAACTAGAAATTTCGCTAGAAGTTATCGCCGACAATCCGCAATTCTCACAATTTCAGAAACCTGTCTTTCAACAAAACTGTTGCTTTTCACAACCTGTATCTTTCGAGCAATCTAGTGTTAATAAGGGTATTTGTGCAAATACCGCGACATAGTCGAAAGATTAAATATGGATTGATATCTCACTGCAAGTCATGGGCGATCTCACAAAACTGGCATCGGAACATTTGTGTATTAAGATCCCTCCGAGTTTTAAAAGCTTCTGTAATTAGTGATACACAAGAGCAACTCTTTAAGAATAGTAAACATTTTCAGTAACTCAGACAATGAGATATTTTGCCACATTATTTTCTTGAGAATCGTTTTTTTAGTTTCTCTTATTTCTTCCAAAATGGAAGGGGATAAGGTATATCTTCCGTCTTTCAAATGGGAAAATACTTCTCAACCACACACGACATAAGAACAGAACATTTAGAGGAATTTGCTGTTGTTCATTTAATATACAAACATGCCCTTGAAATCCATGGCGTTCGGGGTTAAAGTAAAACCTGGAAAAGCCGCTCCAGGCGTTAAAAATTTTACGCATAATATTTTTGGGCTTCTTCTTCAGAGAGACCACATGCTATTTTCACTCTTAAAATTTGTTTATATCTTTTTTTTTATTCATAATATATCTTACAATTTAACATTTTATAAATTGTGCAGCCCGCTTTCAACGCCTGGAAAAATAATCAGGGCAAAAAGTTTACTTTTCAGCTCGGGGTCCCGCGGAACCCCGACCTCTGACACCTGGGGTCCCGAGGTAAAGTGGTGGGGTCCCGTCATTTTTGGGCAATACAAAAAAAAGTTATTAGTAATATCATGCAAATCACAAAACTACTACTTCTAACATCAAAAAAAAAAAAAAGAACACTGAATAATGCCACATTAAACAATGAAAAAATCAATCATTTTCGATCTTAACGGTGATACTGAACAGTTGCAAGAGAACGCCGTCTTTTGTCTGGGGTCCCGCGGGACCCAAAGGTCAAATTCCAGGGGTCCCGAGCCGATTATCAGGGGTCCCCCGAACCCCGTGAACTTTATGCCCTGATGATGAAACTTTAACGTTAGGTAGAAGGCGGAATTTACTGAGCTGGCGCAATCTATAAAACTAAAAAAAGTTGTCGGATGATCTTAAAACGGCTTAAACATGATGTTAAAATTTACAAGCATCTGCAAAATACGAATGCAAGAGTGAACTCACGACATTTAAACGAATGTAAATTTAAACGAAGCGGTAAATCTGTGCCCTTTTAAGTACATTGATGTCACATTCGATCCAGGCCTGTTGAAAACGGAACTGTTCGGACAATAAATCAGTTACTTCCTACCGGTTTATACACTAGAGGCCCTCTATGTGCTCACTCAGGGCCCGGTAATAAAATCTCTGTTAACTGGCCTATAGTCCAGGTATTTTATTCCAAATTTCATGTGCGGTTTTGTGACATATTTTGGGTATTTTCGTTCGCTTGAGCTGCATTTTGATGCAACTATCATCCCTTTCCAATAAATACATCTTTCTTTGTTTTCTTCCGCCATACTGGATTTTTTCTTCCCATCGGCATTTTGTGCAGTCGTCGTCAGCATTCTCAATGTCTGTTCTACAAAATTACTGACCAACACTTGCGCTGGATCCCCGTTTCTTATAGTTTTTACTGCTTACTTAGTGCACGCACGTCTTCACTGTATCTACTCGTAAAGGGTCCAGCAAAACTACCATCAACCATCAAGATCACCTCGGAAGAAACCAAAGCCTGCACTTCAAAAGGAGTTTCACTAACAAAAGATTACATCAAAACACCCGTAACTTCTGATTCTTGCAGAGATTCCTCTATGCTGTGATGGTCTCACCATTACTTTATTGGCATACCCACTTAAAGACTACAAAAGTCAATCTCACATCTATCGCCCTTACGACCGGCCAACTGGCCTTCAATGTTCGAAACTGAAAAATCGACACATCATTTACAATCATTATATTTAGATAAGATATATTGATTACATACCATATCATTCCCTGGGCAACTTACAAACCAAATCTTTTACTTTGTTATGATGAAAATCTGCATTTATTTAAAAATTGTGCATGACACATTCACTTCTAAACAACATCCTTAAAAACTACCCCACAATGCTTAGAACTAGGTCATGGTTTCCTGTTTACAGCTGTATTCATTTGCAAAGAAACTTGAATAATATTTTAGCGCAATGTTGAAGATATTCAGACGAACAATAATAGGCTCTTTAAAATAATTAAGTAACCACATGACATATGTGTAAATATCATTAGACTAGTAAACTAACAAAATGAAAAGTTTTAAAATTCGATATTAGCATTATTGAAACAAGTAATGGGCTGACCAAAACTTACATTACATTTCCCTTAAAATGTAGATATTTGAAATGAGTAGTATTTTTATTTGATTAGCACTACTTCTAATTAAATGAAGCAAACTCAATATTTTCGGCAGCTGAGAGTTTTTCATGCCCCTTTTCCTCAGACACATGTGTAGGTTATGATGGTACACTCTTTGTGATTCGGTAGTTAAACACGTCTATTTTGAGTAAATTTGTGTAACGGGTTGGTATTGAAGCAATCCAATTATGATGTCTCCCCGCATGGCTAGAGACATGTTATTTTACTCCTCTGTCCATTACATGGTACGCATCATAACTTTTGACAGCTCTTGTTTGTTTTGATGAAGCTTGCAGAAATTTTTACTTATACAATTACCCATAAATAATCAAATGTCATTCACCTGAACGTCAGGGCACTAGATATCAAACGGTCAAAGAGCTCATATAGCATTTGTCCGCAGCAGAACTTTTCATTCCTATTTCTATTCTGCTTAAACTTTAAAATATCGATTTTACTTAAACTTTCAGGAACTACTCGCAACATGATCAAAACAGCTGAAATGATCTTTTGTTAGCTGTTAGAAAATCAACATTTTCGGAATTTTCGAAATTGACGTACAGATATTGGAAAACGTCATTTAAACATGACTCTGTATAAATTTACCCTCACTAGGGCAATATACGTATTGATGCAGTTCGTATTTGAACTTTCATCGCTCGCGTTTTGGATGGCTGTCCGTTTTCTTTGGCCTTGGAAAACTTTGTTTGAAAAATATTGATTAAAAAGAGGAAAAATTTAGGTTTGCTGGCAGCAGAGACACCATGGGACCTAAAAGAATTGTTTGGGGGCCATGTCTTAATAGCTAGCATGCCGAGCTTTATTTAAAAATCCTTTAATGCCTAACCAAAATATTTATGATGAAAGAAGGCGTCAACTCTGTAATTCTCACAATACTATGGCCGCTCGTCCTTTAAAATACCAGCTCTTTGATCGTTTTTTGTGTTAGAATATGGAACAGGTCATTTTTCATGCCTTCACTATTCTTTTGGTTATAGCCTTCTTTGACATATTTTGTAAAGCAATGTCTGCCATATTCTGTGAGCGGATGTATGATAACTTTTTTCTTCTTCAGTCCTGGTGTCTTTGCAACATCGTGAAAAGACGTTTCTTCAACTCATAGCCACAAAATTTCTCACACCAATCCGAAGTTGTAGTAAATGCGGTGGATAAACGAGAAACATAAAACATGCAAGTGCAATTTTTTTTAGAAAAGTCGGAAACCTAAAGACAGACGTTACGACCTTACAAATACGACGTAATGGTTAAGGGGGCACATGTGGCAAGGGAGACGGTTAACAGGAAGTGTATTTATCGGAATTTTGTTGTGAAGGTAAGTTCTTATAGCATGAGAGACTTAAAAATGTGCAAAATAACGGGAAATAAATTAAATTATGATTTCAAATTAGTTTTCAGGTTGGATATCGATAAATTTTTGTGTTTGGAGAGGCCCGGCCATCTTTATGAAGTTGTAGCAAAATCTTTTATTAGTTAACCCCTATTTTAGTCCTTATTTTTTTGCCGTCTTAAGGCTCATACTCTGTGAGGCAATTGTTAGTTTAGCTCAATGAGGTGTGTGAAAGAAACCAGGACATCAATGGTAAATTGTTGTCATAAACAGATCTCTGACGAGATCCATCTGCTATGCATTAACACAAGTCAAATGAATATTTTAAAAAGTAGTTTCTTTATAGTATTATTTTCGCACAATACCCGGTGGGTCTGCAGAGTAAAACAGAGTTACACACAACAGACCGAACCGCCGGAGCAGTTAGCTGTTGAACAATAACGATGGTAAATTAACTGTAGTCTGTGGCCATATACAACGCCTATATTGATGTAGATGTGCACTGGTGTTCTAGTTAAATTAATTGAACCCTGTTGGTTTGTTGTGAAAATTCGAAAACGAGGGTCAGCTGGTTATTTGACAAGAAGCCGATGTCAAAAAAAGGTAAATGCACTTTTGAAAAACACTACGATGAACTTGTATATAAATACAGTACAAGCTCTGATTTTCACCAATTCAAAATATTGTACATTTGCATTCCGCCTTTATATGTACTTCGTGGGCGATATTATGTATGGATTACTGTAGTACATTGCGCAGAGGCCCTCATGAGCCAAATCACACTCAGCCAAAAAACAGCTCATCCTCGGAAGATAAAAGAAATTGAAACTTGAATCTATTTGTTAACTTTTAAATTTTTAAAATAGCATACGGGTTGTTAAAAACCCGATTACTCTTTGGTGCAAGAGAAATTTGGCATTTAGGCGAAATAATTTTATTTTTATCCGGTTATTTTTATTCGAAACGCAGAATTTTTGTGCATTTTTATTGGGAACGCTCAAAGTGTGATTTGGCTTAGCTGTGGCCGTTCCGAATAAAATACGCAAAAATTTCGAATACAAACTAGACGGGTAAAAATGAAAGAAATGATAGAGAGATTACGCCTAAATATCAATTTTTTCTAGAATCAAAGAGTAATCTTGTTTTTAGCAACCTGTATGCTATTTTAAAAATTAATGAAAAATTTTAACAAATAGTTTTAAGTTTCGTTTTCTTTTGTTTTCCGAATGTAGGCTATTTTCGCTATATTTCTTCCATATTGTTCTATCATTTCTTTCATTTTTTCCCGGTTCCCTTGCAGTCTAAATTCAAAATTCTTGCGTAAATTATTCAAAACACCCAAAGTGTGATTTGGCTTATGCGCATAATACCCTTTTCAGGGTTCGCGCTGGGTTCTCAGGAAAGTGAGTAAAAAAAAAGAAAACTGTGACTCAGTTGGGTCCAGAAAGACTCGGTGGGTTCCGAAAAAGTGAGTCATTTCATTAAAAATGTCCAAAAAGTGGACAAAAACCCCGCCCACGCGAACCCTGCTTTTTACTGGACTTTTATTACCCCAGATGAGCTCATTAGAGCCTGTAGTGTATCTGACTGGTGAGCTCATCCGCAGTTTGGTTGATGTTTTTTTTTTCAACAGCAGCCGATCATAATCTGAATTTCAAGAACAGCCAGTCAAAAGAAATGAAAGTAGTAAGAAGACCATGGACCAAAACGATATACCTTTACAAGAATTAAGTGGAGCAAGAAGTCAAAAACCCAATAAGTGAATTCACAATTTTAAATTTAAGGAAACTATGTTTCGTTTCGACTGGAAACATAACATAGAAATGTTAGGTCAAACCCTAGAACGCTGAACAAAATTTGTTTTATTCTGTATCTTCTTCGTAGCAATGAAATCCACGAAATAATATAGAAAATAGTTTTGGACAGTGTCGATATTTTACCTATATTTGCACCTATTTTAGGGTTTGAAGTGTTTACTGGATAGTCCCAGTGGACCCTTTCTGTCTTGCTAGACAGAAAGGCAATGCTGGTAAAAATTTCGAAATTTTTAAAAATTTCATGAAATTTGAAATTTTTGAAATATTTCAGAAATATTGAAATTTTTGAAATCTTTCAAAGCAATTAGAAAAAAAACACACATTTCCTGGCTGTGTGTAATATCTGTTCGTTTAATGTAACAGATAACACCGTCAAAAATGCATAGACAGATAAAATGACTGAATCGCATACCGATTAAACACATAAGTCGGTTGATTGCATAAAATTATGTATATTTAACCGGATAATTGCATACCGCTTTATCGTAAAACCGGATATTGGCAAAGCTTTTTCTCGTTCAAATCGGAAACACCGCTTATTTGCAGAATTAGGAATGACTATTCAAACAGTGCTAAACTTGAAGCAAACTCACTCAAGGGGGTGAGTTGCTCCCTGTTTGTTTAGCTAATATATTGTCTGCTATATTTTTGACCTACCTGTATTGTGTACATATCGGACCTCTTTCCCCTGTGCCGTGAACAGTGGGCCCCCTTTCAGCAGTCACTATAAACCCTTCTGCCTCCCTCCCCACCCCTTAGAAACACCCGCTCAGATACCCGGAGTAGATGTGTCAACGGTGCTATAGGCCAGCAATTGCTAGCTTTGTTACTCAAAAGTCACAGACTGTGCAGGATTTCTGTGGCTGTATTGGTTACTGGTAGAGTTATGCCAACGCAGTGTGTTAACTGACAACTTAAAATGAATGTGCGTTGATATGTATCCGTCAGTATTTGGTATTCTTGATGTACAACTTATTTCTTATTTAAAAATTTCAAAACATGTGAAATTTTTACAGTGAAATATTTCATGAAATGTTTCAAGAAATATTTCATTCGAAATATTTCATACCAGCCCTGCAGAAAGGTCACTTCCTGTTGTAGAAATGACCATTGATCTTAGCTTTCGAGGCTTTGGATCTTTTGGCGCACGTTCCAGGTCATCGAGGCTTGGACTAGCAGGCTTTTCTTAAAAAAAAAAACAAAAACAAAAACACACACACACACACACACACTGAGTAATATCCTATCGGATTATTTTCGACCTCGGCGAAACTCTCAAATTTAGTTAAAGAGTAGTTTTGGAACGATAGAGCCATTGTTGTTTTGGGCAATAATGGGGGATTAATATCTTGATCTCAAGAAAACATTTATTTTTCTCAGGACAAAATTGTTGTTTGACCATAAAAATTGTGCGATATAATTTATAAGTGGGCTGTTTATGTGATGCTTTCTTTCTAAAATAACGTCATTGGCAAGAGTCGTGCGCAGAGATTGGCAAAATTGACATGATTGGCAAGTTCTGTTATAAGGACTGTGACTGTTGCTGTCGTAGGCAGACCGCGAGAGTCATGACTGTTGGCTGTATATTCAGTCAGTTAGGCTTACATCAGACATTGCAATCGAAACGCATCCTAACGACGAAGTAAAAAAAAAAACAAGTGAATGCCATAAATTAGAAATAAAAGATAATAAAATGGTTTCGGACAGTATTTTTTACGAAGGTAAAAAGAGGTATACATCAGCAAGTGGTCTCTTAAATAATAATATTATGTCAGGAAGTCTGCAAATGTTAAACTAATATGTGTGTTTGTTAGCCCCAACTCTTCGGATTAGGGCCTATAGGTTTGGGGTGTCCGTCCATATGTCCGTCTGTCTGTCCGTCATCGCTTTTTCGTACACGCCATATCTCCGATTCTGTTGGTCGTAGAGCATTAATAGTTATCTTAAATAAAAGGTCTCGACCTGTAGATGTGCCTTTTGGTAATTTTGGTCAGATTTTGTCATCCGGAAGTGGTCAGATTGACCAAAATGAGCGATAATTGGGGTTTTAGGGAAATAAGCTTGTACACGCTATATCTCGGTTCTATTGGTCGTACAGCATTGATAGTTAGCTCAAATTAAAGGTCTCGACATGTAGATGTGTCTTTTGTACTTTTGGTCAGAATCGGTCATCCAGAAGTGGTCAAATTGACCAAAATGGGCGGTAATTGGCGTTTTAGAGAGATAAGCTTGTACACGCAGTATCTTCGGTTCTCTTGGTCGTAGAACATTGAGAATAGGCGCAAATGAAAGGTCTTGACCTGTAGGTGTTCCTTTTGGTATTTTTGGTCAGATTCGGTCACCCGGAAGTGAAAAACCGCGGTATTTTCGATTTTTTTTTAATTTAACTTTTTTTATTGAGAGTGGACAACTTAAAACTTCAACATGTTGACATGTTGCTCTGTTTAAAGATAAATATGTCGAGTTATTTATTGACATTTTAATGACAGGTGTTCCTTTAGCTTCAGTAACGTTATTTTTTTCAGGTGTGAGTCATAATTTAAAGCTTCTTATAATATATGTGAAGGCGTTTTGTATATGCGTTATAATTAGCAAATTCTGTACATGTTCTTAAGTGGGAAAAAACTGTAATGACTGCTATGTGATATACTTAAACTGCAGTTAGAACAAAACTGTATTGATTGTTATAGGATATACTTAACGTAAAAGTTCCGTGATATAAAATACTACGTATATTGATTGTTAATTAAGATATACTGTATATGATAAATTGTAGTTTTGGTGACTTCTTAAATATGTAATGAGAATGAAGAAAAAAGAGCACCTTGTTACGAATAGTATAATAATTTTATAATTAATGAAATCAATATAATTAATAAAATCTCCTGCTTTGGGGAGACCTGTTTTAGGTGCTTCGTGACCAAATAAATATTTAAGGAGTGATGCTGTATTTTATTAAATAATCTCCATTTTATCAATTTATAAATATTATAAACTGGTGGTTTTGTTTCAAATCACATAACTAAAAGGTATTATTGGCTGTTAAACGGTAAATATTCAGCTAAATACAAATATTTTACCATTTCGGCAAAAGTTTTTGCAAAATCGTACGAAAGAACGGATCCGAACAATTGAAGTGTACCGAACCTAACCGTGGGAATGACGTACCGTCGCACCCATATTTAAATGTCTGCCAAACAGGGCTGGTAAAAATTTCGAAATTTTTAAAAATTTCATGAAATTTGAAATTTTTGAAATATTTCAGAAATATTGAAATTTTTGAAATCTTTCAAAGCACATTAGAAAACACACACATTTCCAGGCTATGCGGAACATCTGTTAATTTAACAAATTCACCGTCAAAAACGCATAGACAGATAAAATGACTGAATCGCATACTGGTTAAACGCATAAATCGGTTGATTGCATAAAATTATGCATTTTTAACCGGACAATTGCATACCGCTTTATCGTAAAACCAAATGAAGGCAAAGCTTTACCTCGTTTAAATGGGAAACACCGCTTAATTCTAGAATTAGGGGTGACTATTCAAACAATGCTAAATTTGAAGCAAACTCGCTCACGGACGTGAGTTGCTCCCTGTTTGTTTAGCTAACATATTGTCTGCTATATTTTTGGCCTATTGTGTACATGTCCGACCTCTTTCCCCTGTGCGGTTAACAGTGAGACCCCTTTCAGTAGTTGCTATAAACCCTCCTGCCTCCCTCCTCACCTCTTAGAAACACCCGCTCAGATACCCGGAGTAGATGTGCTAAAGGTGCTATAGGCCAGCAACTGCTAGCTTTGTTACTCAAAAGTCATACTCTACGCAGGATTTCTGTGGCTGGATTGTTTACTGGTAGAGTTATGCCAACGCAGTTTGTAAACTGACAACTTAAAATGAATGTCCGTTGATCGGTATCCGTCAGTATTTGGTATTCTTGATGTCCAACTTATTTCTTATTTAAAAATTTCAAAACATGTGAAATTTTTGAAATGTTTACAGTGAAATATTTCAAGAAATATTTCATTCGAAATATTTCATACCAGCCCTGCTGCCAAACTACAAGTTATTGCCGAATGACAGAACATTTGGCAAAAAAAAATGCCATAAAAAGAAAAGATCTTTATTTTGGACATTTTTAATGTATCGATTTTCAAAGGTATGAGTCAGAAAATGAAAGTCCTTCGAAACTGGCACTGCAGAGTTCTTCATGGAAAAAAATTAAACAGATGATTAAATACTAAATGGACATACTTAAAGGATATGACGTAAGTGTTTAAATACCGATATAAGATATAAAAGTTAACCGGTAAATACCGAAAAAACTGTTTTTTTTTACGTTAGCTTAATACAATTTTCCTTTGTTGCTGGCGGATTGACAGAAGAGAGAATGCAGGGTGTGGACGAGGTGGGGAACGACACGGAGGAGGAGGAGGACATGGAGCAGGACACGGCCGAGAGCGACTTGAGCGAGGATGAGTCCGAGTCCTCCAGCGGTTCCGACGAGGGCGATGAGTCAGGTAAGCGCTACAGCTCATGTGAGCGGCACAGATTACGTGAGGGCCACTCAAAACGTAAGCGCCAGTATCATGTGAGGGCCACAGGTCACTTGAGGGCCATGGAGGTAGGGTACTCGATCAGGGGAAAACCTGGGTTTAGGTGAGGGTCACGGAGTGAGGGTGATCGATCAGGGGAAGGCCTGGGATTGAGTGAGGGACACGGAGTGAGGGTGATCGACCAGAGGAAGGCCTGGGATTGAGTGAGAGGCATGGAGTGAGGGTGATCGATCTGGGGAAGGCCTGGGATTGAGTGAGGGGCATGGAGTGAGGACGATCGATCAGGGGAAGGCCTGGGATTGAGTGAGGGGCATGGAGTGAGGACGATCGATCAAGGGAAGGCTTGGGATTGAGTGAGGGGCATGGAGCGAGGGTGATCGATCAGGGGAAGGCCTGGGATTAGGTGAAGGGCACGGAGTGAGGGTGATCGATCAGGGGAGGGCCCGGGATTGAGTGAGGGGCATGGAGTGAGGGTGATCGATCAGGGGAAGGCCTGGGATTGAGTGAGGGGCATGGAGTGAGGACGATCGATCAGGGGAAGGCTTGGGATTGAGTGAGGGACACGGAGTAAGGGTGGTCGATCAGAGGAAGGCCTAGGATTAGGTGATTGACACAGAGTGGGGAATCGATCACAAAACGGCCATTGGGTGATGGATCAGGTGAGTGCGATAAGATAGTGTGAGGATCGGGGATTGCGTGAAGACCCAGGAATAACCGTAATGGATCAGTTGTGGAGAATGTTCCGGTGATGGTGGTGAGTCAGGTGTGGAGTTACAGATCAAGTGAAGCTGCTCATCAGCGATGGGCTAAAGGGCAGGTTAAGATGGCCGATGAGGTGAGATGGCAGATCAAATGAGGACGACACACTAAGTGAGGGTCACGAATCAGGTGAAGGTAACCGCGGCGAGGGATCACGTGAGGGCCTACTCAGTTATCATGAACTGGCTTTATGTCAGCTTTTCTTGCAAGCCTGTTTTGTTTTCAGTGAAAATAATTGGATGCTACAATACTGAAAATAATTTTATTTCCTTATTTTGTTCTCACAGAAATCGATGATGCGGAATGTGAGAGAAGGAAGGATGAATGTCTGAACGATATGTCTGATCTACACCAACAGTTTTTACAACTCAGGGAATTGTACGTATGAGGTTTCGGCTTATTTGTGCATGGTGCAGTACATACAGTACGTACAGGAGTGACAATAATCGTTTCAGAAGTGTCGTTAAATCTCTTTATAATGTACACCTTCGCGACCAGATACTCATAAGATAGAGGTATTTACTTGAACAAAAACATAATGGAAGTTAGAAGTTCAAGTGAACTATTTTTGCTTAATCAGAGGTTGTTCGCTTGGTAGAGGTGGTCGCTAGCGCAAGTTTTACTGTAATAGTTCTAGGTTTTCTCTCGCATATATTGAAATAGCTGAAGCTCGAGCAATTTCTTTATGCCTGAAGGGAGACGGTTTCATATTTTGTACATTAGACGTGAATATTGTTTTAAGTGGGGGTGTAGTTATAGTGTTGAAGAAAAATGATGTAGGTGCAACATTATTAAGCCCTTGGTAGTATTCTCGTCTCGTCAAATAAATTACTATGTTTGTATAAGACACGCTGTAAGAGAATCTGTATTATAAACTACGGATCTATTAATTCATACAGAAACAAAATGCAGTAAATACGGCCTCGCAGCATTTTTCACATCTTGTCCGTGTCAAAACTTAAAAGTTAGAAACAGTTATCAAAATCTACCAACATCATCTGGATGATTTGTTCCCCGTTTTAAAGTAATTTTTGTTGAAATTGCCAATTAAAGTCAAATTGCTAGAGAAAGTACGACAGGGTAATGGTCAGTTTTGTCAATTTCCATTTGATCAACAAGATCTGTATATTTTTCTTGGAAGTGTAACACCTTTTGGTGTTGCCTCGACTTTCGAAACGTTGTTCGTATTGTCAAAAAAAAGGTGGTTATGTTGTTCTAAATTGCAGTTTGTCTAAAGAGCGTCAAGCCCAGGTGGAGGCAAAGCTTGAAGAAGTCAAAGCGGGAAAGGCAGCGGAGTATCTGCAGCCGTTGGCCCATCTACAGGAGGACATGCGCATTGCCACTCAGGTTGCAGGTGTGCACAGTGTGTTACGTCTACAGATTGTGGTGTGTAAAATGTTAAAAAAAAAAAGCGACAGTGCTAAAACTGCGTTATTTTTATCTCTTATTTCCTGCAACTCGTTTTTGTATGTCTGGCTACTTAAGGAATAAAATAACAATCATATAAAAAGATTTATTTGACGTGAATGTTGTTGTATCCAGGTATTTTGCGAGAGTTGAAGCTACGGAATGTGCAGCATATGTATGAAGCCGAGGAGCAGGCGGCCAGGCAGAACTTCGAGGTAAACCCTTCCTTCTCATGTGGTGTAGATATGTACCAGAGTTACTGGTCACACGCTGTTTTTTTTTGTTTTTTTTTTTGTTTTTTGTTTTTTGTTTTTTTTTTTGCGCTTTGTTTTGACTGGCGGGCAAACGGGGAAGTTGGGATGGAACGCGACTCTGCCCTTTTAATTTTATTCATGAATTTTGGATTTAAAAGAAAAAACCCCGCCATCTCTGAAAATGATTGTGAAAGCTGAGTAATGTAAAATTAGAGAGCTGGAGTAGGAAGTCTATTTCTGGGTGTCTATTAAAGTCTCGGGAATAGAAAAGTCAAATGGTAAGGGGGTGTTCTACACAATTTGTTTATTTATTCAGTGGGTATTGATAATAATGAAAAATTGCCATGTCGACAAAAAGTGACGGGTTCGCTCGACTCTTGGGTGAAGCTTTCATCGTTTGTTTTGTTTTCGCTTCAGACGTAAACTTGATGCGTGGTTAAAATAAATTTACTAAATATGGCTCTGTATTTTTAAAGAGCGAGAAGCAGATTTTGTATGACCAAGTGAAAGAAGACTTAGAAGACAAGATAAGACGACTTGAAGAAGACAGAAATAATATCGATATATCCTCAGGTATCCAATTATATCGCAGACAAATTTGTACTTATAAACAGTTATATGAGGTCTGACGATCATGTTGTTGCATGGAAAGTTGTTTGAATTATTTTCAGAACATTTAATAATATCAAACCATTTGATGAATTTCATAATTTCTGAAATTGTTCAGTGTTTCTTGTTTAAGTATGTGTGGTATAATATTGAAATTAGAAAAGAAACTATATTTAACGAAATGGTACAAATTATGAAAACAGCAGTCTGTTCCAAAATTTTTTTATGCATGGATTTTTAGTCGTATAATTTTCTTTCTCAGAATTGGACAGTGCCATATCAATATGTTTTTATTTCTGTTGTAGTTTTGTCATTTTTTTTTCAGATTTATGGAACGAAACGCAAGAAAAACGTAAGCGGAAGAAGACGAGGGTGAAGGACATGTTTGGCACACCGGAGAGACGACGGAAGCCCGTTAATGTCTCAGATATCCTTTTGTTCTTAAGCCTTCGGCTTTTTCTAGGTGTAACCGGGTCGAACACTAAGAGTTTTGTTTTAATAATTAACACATAACAGCTGGTTTTCCTATATAGTTCCTGAAAAAAGTATTTTACCATTTTTATGAATTTAGTCGAAAAAAAAAATGTGCGAAATTTTCCTTAATGTCTGCACGCCCTTATGTTGTATATATGTTGAGAGATGTCGATATAATCGATGACTGGACAGCGATAAAAAAAGCTTTAAAACAAGCGGAAAAACAGGAGACCAAGAAAAAGAGAGACGGTTCGTATTTACATGTCACGAGATTTTTGTAAACAAATACTGTAAATGGCGAGACGTTCTATGACGTATATTTTACAGTTGGAAAGGGGAATCAATCACAGATATTTTTCATAATGAAAATGAAAAAAAACATATGGTTCTGTATTCTCGAACTAGTGTTTATTAATGTATCAAATCTAATAGGTGAATTCCTCAACCCGGGATTCACCCATAAACCAGATGTTTAAACCATGTCTGAACTCGAAATGAGAAATTCTCCCAATGCGTCTCATCGGGAGAGTGTAAATGTTTCGTATTATTATAACGGTCAGTCAGAGCGGTATTTTGCTTACAATATAGCCGTTCATCGTGATGAAATGATTGCTATTGAATCATATTCTTTTTTTGTCAGTGACCAAAGTTGAGAAGTTTCCGTACGAGTCGCGTTACGAAGACGGCAAACTGTTCTACGAGAACGAATGGTACAGCAAGGGCCATCACATCATCATAGACAACCGCGAAGATTCGCCCGTCCAGTAAGTCCCCCTTCTCTCTACAGCGGGAGAGAACTGTTCTTCTGCTCCATAAAATTTCCCCTTCCTCAACTTCTCCGGCAGTTTCAACACGTGCATATAGTGGCCTTTTAGACTAAGGTTTTTGTTTAAGCTGTAGATGTTTGTTAGGGGACTCGGCACCTACAAAGTCGGCACTTCTTGGACAACTCGGCACCTCATTTTCAAACTCGGCACTTTTTGGACAACTCGGCGCCCATTTTTTTTTTTAAATTTTTATAGTTTTAATGCTTCAACAACAGTTTGTTTTTTATTAAAGTGACTCATTTTTATACTTTTTCTTTTTAGATTTATCCCTTGTTGCTTGAACAAAGTGTTTCATCTCACAATTCCAGAGCACTCTGGACACCACAATTCATTGCAATCACCATGAAAAGGAGCCTTTTGTGTCAGTGTACTCTGAAACCTTTTATGTATTTATTATTGTTTTGTTCCCTGTGATTTTGCTCTCAAAGAGCCTTTCATTTGACATCACTCGGTGTATGTACTCAACTGTACAATCACATTTTACGTGTCATGACACCAAAATGTAAAAATGTAAAAGTTACCTCTGTTTTCATGGTGATTGCAATGAATTGTCGTGTCCAGAGTGCTCTGGAATTGTGAGTTGAAGCACTTTGTTCAAGCCATAAGGGATAAATCTAAAAAGAAAAAAATAGCCACTTTAATAAAAAAATAAATTGTTGTTGAAGCATTAAGACTATAAAAAAAAATAAAAATAAAAAAAAAACCAAGAGTGCCGACTTTGAAAATGAGGTGCCGAGTTGACCAAAATTTTAGGTGCTGAGTTGTCCAAAAAGTGCCGACTTTGTAGGTGCCGAGTTGTCCAGAGACCGTTTGTTACCATGTATAGGCGATACTCTGCCAGCGCGCCTGCGTTATGCTGTCATGTTATTCGGAACCTGTTAATCATTATGGAAGGAACTCTTGTTTGATATGAGCATTATAAACAGCTTTTTGACAGAGCTCGCTGTGGCTTGATAGTTCCCTAAGATTGCATTGTAATGCTTGCTTGTTGAGGTTCAGGTGACGTGCAACTTTCTGTTGTGTTTGAGAATCGGGCTCAGACTTATTTTTGTATATTTTTTTTATTTCCAGCGCGACGGTTACAGCTATCAACACTGGGGAGGTGTGGGTGAAGCGGGCAGATGGCAATCCGTCAAAACTGTTCATTAATCAACTGCAAAAAGGAAAATACACGAT
The DNA here is from genome assembly GCA_949752745.1 of Protula sp. h YS-2021. NCBI lineage: Eukaryota > Metazoa > Annelida > Polychaeta > Sabellida > Serpulidae > Protula > Protula sp. h YS-2021. The sequence continues at coordinate 16,903,843 of OX457024.1, read as the reverse complement.
ACGACATGTGCCTTATTGAGAGACGTCCGCGAATACCTTACATTTCTGCTAGCTTCTTTTACACGAAAGACACCGAAAGGGATTCGCTCCTTTCCGGAGAGGACAGTTCTGTCCGAGGTGGCCTCGTGTCCAGAATATGCCAAAGACTATCGGGTGTAACCTGCAGAATTGTCAGTGGATGGTATCTCGGTTAAGGGGTTTGCAAGACTTGATTGCCGTTGGCTGACAGGTATTATGCAGAGACACCCGCGCCAGTGAGAAACAGTTGCTGCTGTGTGGCGCCACTCGTCAAACTGGTTCAGTTGTCAAAGCCCGTTCTGTGTAGTTTTTTATTTTTATTTTTTTTTTTATGTAGCGTGGGTTGTAGCGCAGGGGTTGTGCCAGAGGAGAAATGATTTTACACAGGAATTTAATACTGCTTGGTTTGGCGAAATATTACGGTTCGAATCAGCATCTCAGTTTCAGTTTTATTGATATTATAATGTGATAAATGTATGAATTAATAATGCCGGGATTGGCTGGTTTTGATGCGATGAAACTAAGCTTTTAATACTAAATGTCTGAAAAAAAGTATTGTATGTGATTTGTTTCCGCTAAATTTTCCAAGCGTTGGCGATAATTTTCAAGAGGTAGACAAATGTTTATTTTTCAAGTCAAAAATAAGAACTGATCCGTTTAAATCTGCCCTTGAAGAAATCATGTTTTTGAGGGTGAAAATTTATCGGTTATTTTATCCAGTAAACAATAAATATGAAATTTATGAGAAAATTTGACCCGATGAGTGAAATCATCCAAGTTGCAGTAATGTTTGCATTTATGATCAGTCGTCTTCCATTATCAAATAGCAGGAAATGACGTTTTATTCCATCGAAAATTCAGAAGAGTCGTTCGAATATTAATATGAATATTGCAGATAAGGAGAGTATTGGACAGAATCTCTATTTTACACACCATAATCTGTTCATTGGACTGATTCAGGCTGCAGCCAGGCACAAAACAAAGTCTCGAATTGTGGTGTGTAAAACATACGCGGCGGACAGTTTTAATTGTTTTGTTCTAAAAGCATCTCCGACTTTCATTGAAGTTTTAAAATCCTTTTCTGTCCTAAACGGATGTGTCGGGCATTCATTACGAATAATACTCTGGAGTAAAATACACCAATCGTGAAACGTTGCTTAATCGGTCTGTCTCCATAGTAAAGCTAAGAGATAACATAGCGATCTTTATTATCGTAGAGCACTCAATCGGTGAGATGCCATGTGGTGCAAGTAATTGTTAGTTACGTCACAAGTATTTTCATGTCATGATTGATGAGCGTTCGAGAATTTTAATTCTCAGATTCGAAATAAATTGAACAAAAGTATACACATCACTTTTAATCAAAAGATTTTTATTTTTATTTATTTATTTTTTTTTTTTTTTTGGCAAGGCAGCAAGAGCGTTCTTATAAAGTGTTAATTGAAGATTAAAATGAAATGAAAATTAAGGAGCATTTGGTTGTTGTTAAACTATTTTTCTTTTTATGAAAAGGACTATGAGGTTATGAAAACGCGTTCGTTAAATTTATTCTTAAGTTGTACGAAGTTCTCAAAACTATATGGTTGTTCAATTCCACATTTTGCAAGATAAAGTCATACAAGCATTTTCGGCACCACAATTATTCACTTAACTTCAATTCTTCAAGTGGTTGAAGCGTTTGTTCTACAAATCTGGCAATATTTATTAAATAAACACAGCTGCTTATATGAAAAATGAGCAAAAAAACTATGACGTAACATTGTCAGTTCAAACTGAAATAAAGAAAATCCGACCAACAAAGTACTTTTAAATCCGTAATCAAACTGCGGAGGTGCGTACTGGAAACCAAATAAAAGACTGGAGGGGGCTTGGCACAGTGTAATCTCCATGTGATATATATATGAGGGGGGGGGGGGGGGGGGGTGTGCGCGGATTTCCCTACAAACAATACTGGGGGAGGGTTCTGTGTCCGTGTCGTAACTTGCGAATTATTATGGCCCCGACCCCCCCCCCCCCCTTCCCTCTCCTATCCAGAGCATCATCAAAGTTTTACCAGAGCATTAGCTTAATGCCTTTATAACAAGATAACTTCTTGAACTAACAAATAATATATATTTCAATTTCTTAAGTACGAAATAAAAAAACCTCAAACGAATGTAAACAAACACCACCTTTCTGAAACAGGTTCTTCAATACTTATAAAACTTCTTTTCTACAAACTAAGCATTTCACAAAAACATAAAGCATTTGACTAAACGATGACAAGCACCGAATCAAACAATTTTTGACAATAGCAATCATTTTGACCTTTACGTGTCTCCACCTGCAGCAATTATCACATTTTATACACTAGTTTTTCTTGCACTATCCCAATCCATTTTCAGAAAGCCTAGTATAACCTCTCCCGTTTTACAAAATATGGTCTTATCACCTGGTAGAGAAAATAACTTCCTCTCCCGGGTGAAGTAGGCTGCCTCAGGCAATGTCTCTATTATGAATCATGGAGAAGTGGTTTGTTTCGCAACTCTAGCACAGCTTAACGATTGGACCCGACTTCCCAAACTAAAGGACAGCACTTCCTTGACTGTCAATTAAGCAGCCTTCGGTTAAGAAGCCGCTTAACACGTCCGAAAAAACCCCACCCCACCTACTTTTCATTTTTTTTTAAATAAAAAACATTAAGTCGCCTGAACCCGTCATTTTACTGATCAAAAGAGAATGGAGTGTTAACCACGCTGTGATCGCATGAATTCAGCGTAGTCTATATAACCGTCGTTGTTTGGATCATCTTCACGTAAAATGGTGTCCACTAATGATTCCAGATCTCCATCTGTCAAAGGCTTCGCGTGTTCAGGATCTTCTTCTGCAAGTAGAAGCAACAAAAATGTTACCATGCCTTTGTTATACCGTATGTGGCAACACGCGTGTAAATAAACTCTTTACAAAAGTTAAAGTTTTATAGGATAGAATGAACTTCGTAATGAAATATTAGTATCTATTAAGTGCATAAAGTTTAGAGAACAAGATATGATAACTTTTTAATAGGGTAAGTTAACCTTTAAAAAATTTCACTTTTAGCACAGAAATTACTGAGTATGGCTTATATGAATCAAGAAGCACTGTGTACTGGTATATGGGATAGTGTATTGTTTTCACAGGATATTGATGTCGCATATAATGCTTTGGCTGTTATTCCTATTGACAAGTTCATGTGTACATAGAACAATGGATAAATTTGAAAGCACTATATCAAGAACTAGGTACACAAATAGAGGCACGGATAAGTGAGCGCAATGATTTAAAAGTACGCGATCAGTATTCTGGAGGAGCCAATGCAAATAATTTGATTTTCATTTCTCCTATTCCTACAATCGTTTCCTCTTCTAGACGCCCAGTAAAAGTTGTAGATCAAGATAGAGAGCCAAATATCATTAAAATACCAAGATTCAATTCCAAGAAAACTGAATTACTCAAAGTGTGCGTTTTAAATTGCCGATCTTCTCGAAACAAATCTACCTATTTAAGAGATTTTATTATTTAAAACATTCCCACTTCCCGGGGAAGGTATACTGGAATATATATTTTGGGTCGGGGGAAGGGGTATCAAAAGATTTTCTTGATATTAATGTACAGTTAAGCAGATTTCATGTCCACATTATTATTATTAGTATTAGTAGTAGTAGTAGTAGTAGTAATAGTAGTAGTAGTACAAAGTTGTAGTTTTATATCCACATACTATCCAAGGAGAAACTTTGCAAAAAATAAAAACTAACGCAGCAGATTACCATCTGAAATACTTTCTTGTAAGAAATTATTTTATTTTTTGTTTATTGCTTTGTTTCAGACTCGAGGTCCATATTTTGAATCTTCATAATGCCTTTCAGTAAAAGATACTTTATTAACATATCAACTTTATACGACACATTATACAATTTGCGCATTAAATTAGATACAGTCATAATAATCACTGGTGCGTAATGATCATAGAATTGCATTTTCTTATTCATGTAACTTTCTGTAAGCACTTTTAATATATTCCTCCATAACTTCATCATATTGTCTAATATTACGTAATTCCATTTCGAATGATATACTATAATGATGTACATCTTCTATGTAAATTAAAAAAGGAAGGAAAAATATTATTATAAGCAATTTTGAACTGATACATAGTCCCTTTCTTATAACACGACCACAGCTGGGAAGTATAAAAGTTACTGATATATGTTTTGAACTTTTACATCTTCTGAACAATGATTAAATTTATTGATTATTGCATCACCCCTAGAATATATAGTTCTAGTTTGTCGATTAATATCCTCATCATCACTAAGATCATCGCAAAAATATGGCCTAGGTATGCTTTTGCATGTTACACGTGCTACATTACTTTTTGATGTCCTAAAGTTTAATTTTTGTATTCGATGTCTTTATCCTTTTTACTTCTAAATATTACACATTTTGTTTTTGTTTCATTGAAAGATATGTCTAAATTAATACCACAATCGTAATACACATAAACTAACTTCCCTAAGCCCTTAAGAGATGGAGCTAATATTGCTAAATCATCTGCATAAAACATGTGATTTATCAATTTAATTCCTAAAAAGCAACCAATAATTATTGTTACATTATTCAATTTCCTACTGATGTCATTTACGTATATATTGAAAAGAAACGGCGATAAAACACCACCTTGTCTGACTCCATTAGTAACAGTGATTTCTGATGAGACAGTTTGACCCCATCTTAATAGATATACTTTGCTTTTGATACCATGTATGCTAATAAACGAACAATATGGTACATTATTTTTCAATAAGACTTTTTTTTATAAAATAGAATGCTTTGTTTCGGATGAATAATATACCAACACCCCCTTCCCCCATCTGCACATAAAAAACCCTTGGTGTTTCCAAGTGGCAACAAAATTTGCATAAGCTTTTATGATAAAAAAAAGGAAAAAAAAGAAAACTTATATTTATGGGGAGTGAGGGAGGTGGTCGAATCCTGAGTTAAGAGATATGTCACCACCCCCCCCCCCCCTTGGCCAAAAACGGTTGAATTTCAGGAAACACAAAAAATGCTGCTCCTCCTACAAATCTTGTCCGAGTACTTTGAAATTAGACAGGAATGATTTGAAAGGATATACTTCTCAGGTGTTGAACCTTTTTTATTGTCCGGTTTTATGTCAACGATTTCCTGGAGAAACCACGAATCGGTCGATATATGTCACGAAATACTACGTATATGTTTTGTGGGGTTGGGAAATGGTATCTAATTGTATTGGGGCCTCTAGACTACAAGAGCCCCGAGGCCGAACTCGAAAACTTTAAAATAAACGCTTCATCAGTTAAACAAATGGGGGAGGCATAGTCTTATTTATACCTAAAACTGTGTGAGAATTGTGGTGTGTAACATACGCAGGAGGTTTTTGCAAAATAATACTGCAGAGAGTGCTTGAGGACGCCGGCTGAAGTGAACTCGCCTGAAACATGGAGGGAGAAACTAGACGAACTTCTTCAAATATAATAATAATAATAATAATAATAATAATAATAATAATAATAATAATAATAATAATAATGTAGACATGAAATCTGCTTAACTGAACATTAGTATCAAGAAAATCTTCTGATACCCCTTAGATTTTTGCACAATACATATGCTGGCACTTTAACCCCTGATGCAGTTGAACGCACCCACACGGATCACCCTCACCTTTCTTGCTATTCGCTTACAGCTATCCTATTTATCCCCATTCTACAATACGCTCCATAAATTCTTCAGTAACCGCTCAGATTTTAGGCAGAACTTGCTTTTGAAATTTTCTGAAAATTTGAAGTACCCTACGGAATGAAGATTCTTTTGCATTTTATGTTGTTTGAATCGTTTGTTTTTTAATTTTTAAAAAAAGTGTTTTTGAAATATCCCGTTGAAACATTCAGGTTCTCGCTCTGCGAATTGTACCTGGCATAATTATACATATTATAACTGTAACGAATTATAATTTCGTGTGTAATATCAATCAAGGAGTACTATAGCACTATGAAATGTTGTGAGATATAGGACCCTTTCTATCGCAGTATACAGGACTGGTATGAAAAGAACAGCTTGTCCCTTTCACGTCATATAGATATACCTTCTAAATGGTGGACGAGAGCTTGTGAAGGGTCATGGTGTTGAAAAAACGCCAACTTGTTCAAATCCCTAACCGTAAGCTATACCGTAATTTTTAAACACCACATTCTAGTAATTTACTACAGTATAAGTTCACCTGTGTGGCAAGAAAGCGCAATATAATATTGTTTAGCTTATTTAATTTTATCAAGTGCGGCCACAGGGCAGTTCTGCTCCATGGCCTTAAACTGAACACATGACTGCCCTGTCCCTGCAACCCAAGCAAAACCGATAACAGCAGAAGAGTTTAATTGGATTAAGCTTAGTCCGAAGACCGACAGACAATAACGGCGCATGTTTCTGTAGATCATTACGTAAGCTTTTATTCAGCAAAACAAGTTTTCCTTTACAGTGCAACTACCACATGTGAAAAATAAACTAATTAACACTTGACAAGCCTTTGGCTTGCAAGAGTTATATGAATTTGTGCGAGCAAAATTCGTCCTTTTTTTTTTCTTCTTGACACTTTTTCCGATTTTTTGTGTCTTCTTCTTCTCTGACACTATGGGCCCTACGACCATGAAACTTGGGACTTATGAAGAGCTTGATCTGAACATGTGCATGTCACTTTTTATTTTCGTCTTTGATTTCGTTTTCTTTGTTAAAATGCCATGTCAAAAAAGAGTGTATTTTTTGCAAGTTAATGCGTAGCATTTAAGCCACATCACACACAGTTGCTCAGTGAGCTTTGTGCGAGCTCTCACTGTGTATGCTAGATCAGTCAATAAAACCTTAAGTCAACAGAAACTAAACACTACTCGGCTTATAAGACGTATTCAAGCTGTGTTGTTTGCAATATATTATTCAAGAAATAACCCATTGAAGCCAGTATTTTTGCGTTTTAATTTTTGTCAAGTGTTTAACATTTCGCTAGCGGAATGAGCTTCTAGTTTTTCAGTTGGTATTATATTTGATAAATATAAACTCGAAAGTTGTGCCCATGAAATTATTTTGGTTAATTAGGGAAAGTATCATATTTTGTATTACGGAAACCTTGCACTTTGAAAATTAAAGTAGTCGTGCTGAGGTGATCAGTTAATGATGTCCGACGTTTCTCCGACTTGTTCAAACCACTGACTTTCGCTTCGTACTGAAGGAGAAAGTGAATTAAAAGGCACCTAACAACAACAAAAAGTTTAACTGAGTAACTTTTCACTGTTTCTCTTCATCACCCTAAAAGATGACACGTAAGTGAAGATGTATGCTTTGAAGATTTTCAGGTGTAACCAGAATGTCCAGGGACACCGTCACCAGCGTCGAATTATAGTACAGCAACAGTCACACAAAACTCCCATTTGAGTAAAGCCAAAGTTTGGCTGGGCATCACTTGGATTTGACTGGCGCTAATTCATTTGCTCTACTGCATTTTTAATAGCATTGTACATGTCGTGAAAAATGACTGGTCTCATGTCCAGTGAATGTTTTGAATAAAGAGATCCAATAGTGGTTTGCGTAGTGCCTGAAAATTTTAAAACCGACTGTAGTTGTCCATATATTTTTAAAGTTTTCAGTCCAAGGATTTCCATGTTTTAATTGTGACTTCAAACCAGTTCTTGTTCCCACTTGCAAACTTCGTTTGCAAATGGGTGTAAGTTTGTAGATTTTCTCGAAATTTCTTTCTTTTCTTTTTTTTCCTTTTTTTCTTCTCTTTTTTTTCCGTCACGGAGGTTTCCAGAAAACTCCTCCTAGGCTATTTAAGGTAGGACGATGAAATTTGGCACAGTGATAGAGGGTGACGAGTTGTCGTCAAATCCGCAAACTTTTTTTACCTTGACCTTGAAAGTCAAGGTCAAATTGAGGTCAAAGTTTTTCTGACCTCAAAGTGGTTTCCAGAAAACTCCTCCTGCAGGGTTAGTCGTAAAAGGACGGCATTTGGCAGAGACATAGAGGGTAATGAGTTGTCGTCAAATCCGTAAATTTTTTACCTTGAACCTCAGAGGTCAAGGTCAAATTGAGGTCAAAATATTTTTTGGAAACACCTATTAATCACGAAAAGTAGCTATAAAGGTGCTCAAATTCCAGTGTGAATGCCTAAAACGGACTCAGTTCAGGGTAAACTGTCATCACTAACCTTGACCTTGAGGGTCAAGGTCAAAGATCACGTGACTTCACGCGTCCTTAACGACAGGCCGACTCACCTCGAAAACGGTTAGGGATAGAGCGATTTTGAGCTCATTTTCGACCCTTTGGGCCTAAACAACGTTACATAAGAGGTACCTGGGCGACCTTGACCTTCTGGGTCACGGTCAAGGTCAAAAACCGGAAGTTGACTATTATCTCGAAAACGGTTAGAGATAGAGCGATTTTGAGCTCATTTTCGACCCTTTGGGCCTAAACAACGTTACATAAGAGGTACCTCGGTGACTTTGACCTTCTGGGTCACGGTCAAGGTCAAAAACCGGAAATTGACTATTATCTCGAAAACGGTTAGAGATAGAGCGATTTTAAGCTTATTTTAGATCTAACCCTTTGGGCCGAAAAGACGTTATGTAAGAGGTACCTCGGTGATCTTGACCTCCTCCATCATGGTCAAGGACAAAAACTGTAAGTTGAGTATCTCAAAAACGGTTAGAAAACCGAATTTGATTTATTTGTGCCCAAATGAGGTTACATTATATTCATTTCGATTGCCTCGCTCAAGATAATAATCCTGAAGCTGACAATTATGTCAAAAGACTGAAAAATATGTCTTTGACCAAATATGTCGTGTCTCTGCCCTTGCAAGTCGGTGCTATTTCGCTACGTGTAGCGAAATTCGGTCTACTTTTTATTGTGTGTTTGGGTTTTTGTTTGTTATGTTTTGTTTCCGAAGGCTGCCAGTGCACTGCTTGGATACTGGACAGCGCGGTAGGATCGAATCTGTGCAGCGTCTGAAGCTCCTCCCCAATCTTTACAGTCTGCAGGCAGTGGCGTATCTGGGTCAAATGGCGCCCGCGGCAAGCACCTAAATTGCGCCCCCACCCCCCTAAAACGTCAGAAAATAAACAAACATTTAACATTTAAACTGACCATGGAGGAATAACAAGCCTTCAAAAAAATAAGTCCAGAGGACCTTATAACTGTTTACCTTACAAGTGTATCTTTCTTGCTTTCGCAGTCGCAAATTGGGATATTATATATTCGAAATCTGCACTTTCAGTTTCTTCCCTTTCTACACTCAACAGGGAAATGTCACACAGTATGCTCTGGCCCGTGGAGGCCCTGAGATAAGAAAGAATTAGTTTTAACTTGCTGAATGATCTCTCGCAAATGGCAATGAACACTGCTATTTTTAGAATGATCTGAACAGAGACTCGAACATTTTGGAAGACGCTTTCATCTCCATACTGAACAATAAATTCTAGAAGTTTTTTAGGTCTTGAGAGTTTGATGGATGCACGGATTGATAACAACATTCTGCAATCCAAAATTCCTTCATATAACTGCTGCTCATTTATTTCAGAATTGTAAAATTCGCCAAAAGTGTTCACATTTTTTCTTAATGTCGCTGATATCGATATCATAACACAGTCCTTCGACATCGAGGAGGAACCTTTACCATATCAAGCAAACGAGAGAACCTTTCGTCCATTTCTCTATGAAGTCGGTCCAGTGTTCCCTTCATAACTCTTGCAATTTCCTCTTTTGCGGTGAAACCATCATCTTCTGACTTTTCTCCAAGCATTCTTTTCTTCTTTCTTTGGCGCCTTTCTACTTCAACATTCCATTCTTGGCAGAGGGCAAGTCCTGCGCCTACTGAGTCATTCACCAACACTTCTCTGTCATTATGGAAGTTGTCTCGGAGTGCCTTCAAATGCATCGCAGCATCGTGAAAATTCATGCTAGGATCTTGCAGTCTCTTCTGAACTCTGTCAATGCGACTAAGAATTGTGTTCCAAAATCCAAGCAAAGTTATAAACTCGTGGGTTAAGATACAGTTGAACAGCTGTCTTGTTTCACTTCTTGTCCTGTGTGTTCCTCTTTTGCAAACAATCATTATCACCCGTGAAACAGAGTGATATAGTTTTCACAATGTCTGTCCGTCCGTCGAAACTTTTTGGCTCCGTTTGTACGCGCCACATCTCAGTTACTATTGAAGCGATTCAATTGTCCACTTGCACATAGGAAGACCACACACTGGAGCTGTACATAGGGGGGGGGGGGTATTTTTGAATTTCAGCTAAAATTTTTTGAAATAGCGGAACTTTTAATATATTTTTGCAAATATATGTCGGCAGGGAGCTATAATCAATTTGTTGATGAGACAGCTATCAGCACGGGTTATACCCCGGTCTCTGACCGTCTAGTCTAATTTTCGTTCTAACACAAAATTACATGCAGAAAATACATTACCTTTCCACTTTCTATTAAAATCGCGTGTTTTGTTGGTAAGTTGCATTTTCAGTTATTAAGCTTTGCCTGTTTTACTTCATTTTTTTGCTGGATAATATATCTATTATGTCTAAACAACGAGTACAAAAGACATAAGTAAGTACTCGGAGGTTGCCCCAGGCAGCATCTTTAGGCCCACCCAGTCTCATGTTTATTGATCCTTCAGCCAAAACTGGGCAGTGTTGCAAAACTCAGCATTGAAATAACCACATGGCTCGCATTCACATAAAATGTCTATAAGTAGCACATGTAGAAGGGATACAGTCACAATTTCGTTCATTTATTTGTTCTATGAGATCATGAATCCATGACTTAAAATAAAAGAGTATTATAATACTAATAATAAAAGCAATATCATAATAAAAATATGTTAAAAATATATTGAGATTCTTTTTAGTGCCCCCTTCAAGCGTCGCCCAGGCACGTGCCCTACCTGCCACACCCTAGATGCGCCACTGTCTGCAGGAAGCCTGGGCAGTGTAGCAGGGTCAGGTCTGCGCAGGGTCTAAAACTCCCCCCCCCCATCTTACCAGCCTACAGATAGCCTGGGCAATGTGGCAGGGTCGGGTCTGCGCAGGGTCTAAAGCTTCTCCTCCATCTTTAGAGTCTGCAGGTAGCCTGGGCAGTGTAGCAGCGTCAGGTCTACGCAGGGTATGAAGCTTCTCGATCTTATCAGTCTACAGATAGCCTGGACAGTGTAGCAGCGTCAGGTCTGATAACAGTCTGAAGCTCCTCCATCTTGCCAGTCTACAGATAGCCTGGGCAATGTACCGGGAGTTTCCGAAAAGAAGCTCCCCCCACATTAAAGCCCCGGGGCTCTTATTAGGAAACTGTTTCCCAATAGAAGCAGCGGGCTTCTATTTGGAGTTAAAATAAAGACCTGAAAAATCGTTCCCTAATAAAAGCCCCCCTCCTTCCCTGCAAGTCTTTTTAAAACTCGTGTTTGCAGACACGGTGCACTTAATCCTTTGATATGAGGCATTCCTAAACATGTTCTGCATCGTTGCTTAATCCTGTGCATTGCACAAGGCGAACACCCCCCTCCCCACTGCCACCTTTACTCCGGAGTATTACTGGAAATATAACGGGCTGAGTACTGAAACGGGCGGCGTGATGTTGCCCGTTCTTCCCTGCAAGTCTTTTTAGAACTTATGTTTACTAGCAATGCAGACACTCTGTACTTAATCCTTTGATGTGAGGCAAACCCCTAGACACGTTCTGCGTCGTTGCTTAATCCTGTGCTTCGCACAAGGCAGCCCCCCATTTTACCAAACTTTTTTAGTTACTGTTGATTTTGTTTGTTTTGTTATTTTTTGTGCCGATATCCTCAGCATGTAGCGCTTTAATAAGAGATTGATGGTAAATTTTCTTTTTTTCAATAAAAACTTATCGACAATCCCCCCGCAACTATCTAAAAAAATAGAAGCCCCGGGGCTCTAATTAGGAAACTGTTTCCTGATAGAAGCCCCGGGGCTTCTATTTGGTTTCTAAATGAGCGCCTGAAATTGGCCAGTTTCCAAATAGAAGCCATGGGCTTTTTTCGGAAACCCCCGGTAGCAGGGTCTCCACAGCGTCTGAATCTCCTCCTCCATCTTGCCAACTTTTACTCCAGAGCAGGGGCAGAGCCAATACGTCTGACGCTGGGTCTGTGGGAGTGGTCTCGCTTAGGCCATTTCTCCTCTTCGTGTATGGCAACAGTTTATTCAGTCGGAGTTTTTTCTCTTAGTAACGTCACCCGTGTGACGACGGGGCTAATTATTCCATAGCTGCCTAACATTTCTGGCCCACGCACATGGTATCCACACACACCTGTGAAAACCCAGAGTGCACCTAATAGTGTGAAATGCATCGGTTTGACGGCTATACAACCGCCCACGTCCAGAACATCGTTAGCGTTCTCTTGTGACGTATTTTCAGAGGTGAGGTTGTCAGGTGCGTGCACAGAATATAACCAATTAAATACATGGCTTCCATGTACGACACCTTGTGTGACTGATTCTAAATCGACCATGAGGCACAGAAAATTGAACGTCCGTGGCCGTATTCACAAAAGTTAACGGTTACCTTATTCCGTTAATTACTCCGTTAGCAACCAGAACATCCGAAACTAAATTAATAAGTTTACCCTGTTTACAAAAATCCACCCAAAATTGTTTGTATCACACAGCTAGATGAACCGAAATTCGTTTCTTGGAATACAGCTGACTGCAGAGATAATTTTTAAGAATACCGGGGCTGACGCTGAATCTGTATGAGAATGACGCTGGTTCCTATAACTTCATCTAATACCTTAAGAAATATGTTAATAAGAAATTAGGAATAACCCAAGAAGGAAAAAGTAATTTTTCACATTTTTTTGGCCAGTGGAAATACCCTTACCTTCATGAAAATGAGTTAAGGCAGTAACAAGTTTTTGATAACATATTGCTGTTATCATAATTATGAACTTTAAAATACTGGAACTGTTCCTCAGATGCGGATAATTGTTCTTGCTGCTTCATTTCCACAACACTGTCTAAGTGCTGGCGTACATGACTTAAAGCAAACCACGTGACCATTTAACTATCCATTTCTCCTCATTTTTTTATTTTTATTTATTTTGTTATTATTAAATTTTGTCGCAAGCTATTAACAGAGTATCAAGTCGGAATAAACTGCTACCTGCTAGCCATTCTCTCAATGAAAGTGGTGCTTATGGGAACAAGAAAACAGTTTCCACCCTCCCCAACAGAACATAACAAACCCGCAGTCCTAATAATATATACATAAAAACGAATATATTGCGCTCGTAAGCGTAAGTAGCAAACGCGATATTATCACACTATAAGTCCGGCCCTGAACAACCACAAGGTCATGACCGACTAAAACGGGTGAATAAAAACTCAGTAAAGATGCTTGTTCTGGTCACATGAGAGTCATAAACTATGAAAGGAAACGGCTTCCTGGCAGAAAACACACACCGGTTATACCAAAATACACCGCTTTGGAAAAACAATTGGAGGATCTATTGAACAAATCCAGATCTTTGTTGAACTAGAGCAGTGCGCATAGGCCACATATTTCCCCACAGGCCTCCCCACCCCATCAGTTAAACACGGCCATCAACAGTCAATCAAGTGATGAAATTTTATAAGTCCAGCTGGTCCATTTTCCTTAGACGAACCTGGCCCATTTGCAATACCGATCTGTATTTATTCCCATAGAAGCTACATGCCAAGTTTCAGGAAAATCCTTGCAGGAATTTTGAAGTTATCGTGTTAACAAGCTGTTGATGACAGACCGACCGACAGACCGACACACGGTCGATCGCATATATTCCCCTTGTGGGGAATAAATAAGAGATGCTCCGTGTGCCATGCCTTCTTGGTGTCACGTGATTTATACCCGGTCACGTGACTGTTCATATAGCGCTTACGGGGCGTCGTGTTCTCGATCTCGATTCCTCAGTCGAATTTTTATTTTCATTTATTTTATTCTTATTACAATTTTTGAAAGGTAAAACGTAAGATAACAAACCTTCAGTCCTAATAATATACACATAAATTTTCATAAAAACGGATATATTGCGCTCGTAAGTAGCAAACGGGTTATTATCCCACTATACACCGAGCTCTGAACAACCACAAGATCCTGACAGACTAAAATGGGTGAATTGAAACTCAGCAAAGATGCTTCTGCCTTAGTCACATGAGAGTCATAAAATTAGTACTACAACAAAACTATGAAAGGAAACGTCTTCCTGGCAGAAAGCACACAAAGGTTATGCCAATATACACTACTTCGAGAAAATAGTTGGAGGATCTATTGAACACACCCAGATCGTTGTCATGCCTTCTTGGTGTCACGTGATTTATAGCCCGGTCACGTGACTGTTCATATAGGGCTTACTTGCCGTCGTGTTCGCGATCTCGGTTCCTCAGTCGATTGCGCCTCTCAGCTTGTTCGTCCGCGCAGCTTAACACGACTGACGACACAAAAATTGTGGCTATCAACTCAAATGCCAACATTGTCTGAAATCAAAAGTGAACAGACTGGATAAATACACACAGATGAATTGGACAAATACACACAGATGAATTAATTTGTTATTAATACAGGACAAGTGCCACCCGGACAAGTGCCAGCAGGAAAAGTGCCCCCGGCGGACAAGTGTCAGCCGGAAAACTGCAACTCGGACAGCTGCCACACAGAAAAATATCATTTAAAATAAAAGAAAAAGGCGCTACCTTCAAAATAGTAAAGATAAATAACTGACAAATTAAATATATTTTCTTTTTACCAGTGTTGCTGTATGAAGTTTAAATTTATCTTTCAAGATTTAATTACATCTCTTTCATGTGTGTTTCAATTGTCCAGCTGTGCCGTTTGATTTAAAATTGCAATTAGGGTATTCCTGTGATGGATGTGCTCAGGGCACTGATGTGCAATTACAATTAAAGTGCATTATAATTGGGCAAGACAATGGTAGTCTTGTGAAGCGTTGTTTTCCGAAGTAAGATGGTTTCGACTTGCATTGGGCTCCACAGCAGCGCTAACCTTCTCAGCGAGGTCATACGAAGATCCTCCTAGACAGGTATTTATGCTTAATAAACAAATCTCTTGCCAACGGATTTGTATCGTAGTTGTTCTCTAGGAAGGCCTCTTTTGAAAATTTTTTTTGGCGATATGGTAAAAATTGGCTAAATACGGGGCATTTAAAATTTTTTTGCTGGCAATTTTTAAAATGCTTCTTGAACAATTTTGATCAGATTTTCTCCAAATTTTGTACGAATGTTGTTAACATAGTCTTCCCTTAAAAGTTTACTTTTTTGGCGATCCGCCACAAATTGATCAATTGGGGGACATTTTTTAAATTTTCGGTTTCTTATTTTCAAAATGCATCTTCTCCCACAATTTTGATCGGACTCCTTTCCATTTCAATCAGTTGTTCTCTAGGTAGGCCTCTCTTGAAAATTACCTTTTTTGGGGATCTGCCAACAATTGGTTAAATCGGGAACATTTGTAATTTTATGATTGCCCATTTTCAAAATGCCTTTTTTCACACAATTTTGATCAGAGGTTCTTCAAATTTTCTACGATTATTCCCTATGTAGTGCTCTTTTGAAAAATTACTCATTTTGGCGATGCGCCAAAAATTGGCCATATGAGGGATATGTTTTTATTTTTTTTGGTGTCTGAATGTCAAAATGCTTCTTCTCCCACAATTGTGATCGGATTCTTCTCCAATTTTAGACATTTGTTTTCTAGGTAGATCTCTCTTGACAAATTACATTTCTTGGCGATCTGCCAAAAATTGGCTAAATGGGGAGCATTTAAATTTTTGTTGCCAATTTTCAAAATGCTTCTTCTCGAACAATTTTAATAAGATTTTCTTCAAATTTAGCTTGAATGTTCTCAATATAGTCCTCCCTTGAAAATTTACTTTTCTTGGCGATCCGCCAAAAATTGGCCAAATAGGAGGCATTTTTTATTTTTTGGAATCTAATTTTAAAAATGCTTCTCCAACAATTTTTATCAGATTTTCTTTAACTTTCGCATGGCTGTTCTGTAAGTAGGTTTCCCTTGAAATATTACTGTTTCTGGCCGCCAAATAATGGCTAAATAAGAGCCATTTTTTAATTTATTGGCGTTTAATTTTTTTATTTATTTATTTATTTATTTTTTCACAAATAAAACAGGTAAACGCACACAAATATCTCTGGACAACAGAAAATGCCACATAATGAGCACCACAGCACTTACTCTTACCCAAATATACTACAGTCTCATTTATGCCATTATTTACAGACAGTCACAAACCACATAAAACATTTAAAAAGTCAGTCACAACATTTCCTCTTGTTTGAGTTAAGACACTTTTACTTTTAATTTTGAAGATGCTTCTTCTACCACAATTTTGATTGAATTCCTTTCCAGTTTTGTACAATTCTTCTCCAGTTAGGCCCCTCTTGAAAAATTATTTTTTTTTTGGGCGATCCGCCAAAGCTTGCAAGCTCAATAAACATGCGCATTGGTCCTAAATGCGGACCAAGCATCGAAGCAAGTTTAGTAAACATGCGCAGTGGTTCGAAATCGAACCGCGCATCGACGCAGGTTAAATAAATATACGCTCTGGTCCATAATGCAAACAGCGCACCAATGCAAGTTAAATAAATGCGTAGTGGCTCGAAATAATAACTGCGCATCAACGCAAATTAAATAAACATGCGCACTGGTTCGAAATGCGAACCACGCATCAACGCAAGTTAAATAAACATGCGCAGTGGTCCGAAATGTGAACAGCGCATCAACGCAAGCTAAATAAATATGCGCACTTGTCTAAATTGCGAACCACTCATCAACGGAAGTTAAATATACATGCGCATTGGTGCGAAATGCAAACTGCGCATCGACACAAATTAAATAAACATGCGCACTGGTCTAAAATAAGAACCGCGCATCAATGCAAATTAACTAAACATGCGCACTTGTCCGAAACGTAAAATGTGCATCAACCCAAGCTAAACATACATGCGCACTCTTCCGAAAATGCGAATGGCTTATCAACGTAAGTTGAATAAACATGCTCACTGTCTGAAATGCGAGCCGCGTATCAATGCAAGTTAAGTAAACATGCGAAGCAATGCTTATTAAATAAACATGCGCACTGGTTCGCTTTGCGAACCGCACATCAATGCAAGCTAAATAAACATGCGCACTGGTCCGAAATGCGAACAGAGAATAACGGCAAGTTAAATAAACATGCGCATTTTTCCGAAATGCAAACCGCACATCAACGCAAGTTAAAAACATGCGCATTGGTCGGAAATGCAAACCCCACAAAATAACACATACCAAAACATTAAAACTTAAGTAATGATGTTTTAGATGCGACGTTTTCTTCTTTTCAAAAGGCACATGTGTTTGGTCAGTAAGAGGAAAACGGCAGTTCTGGGCCACTCCCCCCCCTAAGAATTGACCTTGACCTTGGCCGACCTCCCCTAGGACATACTATGTGAGGACCCCCTCCCCCCTCCTTGAGAAAATGTTGTGATTTCAGCATATTTATCCGTTTCAGACGATTCTGAACAATTTTGGTTTTTGGACGCCGCTCGGTAGGAACATTTTCCGATTTCAGCATATTTATCCCTTTCAGACGATTCTGAACAACTTTGGTTTTTGGACGCCGCTCGGTAGGAACATTTTCCGATTTCAGCATATTTATCCGTTTCAGGCAATTCTAAACAACTTTTTGCCTTCCCCCCGTGGGAAATTGTTTTGCCATATGGCTAGCATGACAACTTAAACAGCACATAACTTTAAAACTACTTTACCGATTTGAACCATTCTTTCACTAAAACATTCAGCAAGACTTGATTGGTTGGTTGGTTGGAAGGTGGGAAGTGAAAATTTGAGGTAAGTGAAATTCTTTGTTATGTATATTTATTTGTTATTGTTTTCTTTGGTTGGTTATGTAGGAAGACCGCATGTTGTTGTACAACATTTGTTCGACAACAAGTTGTATGCTGAACAACATGTTGAGCATGTTGAACATGTTTAAAATGTTGAACATATTGTTGAACATGTTGAACATGTTGTTGAACATGTTGAACATGTTGTTCAACATGTTCCACATGTTGTTCAACATGTTCAACATGCTGTTCAACATGCTGAGCAGGTTCAACAACATGTTGAGCATGTTGAACATGTTTAAAATGTTGAACATATTGTTGAACATGTTGAACATGTTGTTGAACATGTTCAACAACATGTTCAACATGTTCAACAATATGTTCAACATTTTAAACATGTTCAACATGCTCAACATGTTGTTGAACCTGCTCAGCATGTTGAACAGCATGTTGAACATGTTGAACAACATGTGGAACATGTTGAACAACATGTTCAACATGTTCAACAACATGTTCAACAATATGTTCAACATTTTAAACATGTTCAACATGCTCAACATGTTGTTCAGCATATATAACGTGTTGTTGAACATGTTCAACATGTTGTTCAACATAACAGCAGAGAGTGATGGTTAACATTCGTGAATATATTACGGATCATACAACTGAGAAGTTATATCCTACCAAGAAGGGAATTTTGTTGTCATTGAAAGATTGGCAAATGCTGAAGAAGCGTTAGTGGATATCATGCTTCAGAAAACTGATGTGTATAAATGCAGTGATGGTCAGAAGATGGTTGAGTAGAACTCGTTTATCATCATGAATTCAAACTCTAGATTACTTGAGTGAATTGACCATCTGTTATCGTGGAACTTATGCCTAATATGTGGACTATGATAAAGACTATGAATTAACTTTATCAAAGCATGCTGATGTGAAAGAGATTGGATTAGATTTAATGTTAAGTCAGTTTTCATAATATTTATACTTATGTCAATTTAAGTTCTTGTAAGTGGGCTAATATGTTACGTGTATTAACCTAATATGTATTTGAAATATTTTTGTTTTTATCATAATTGTACATAAGTGTAAATGGTTGTAATATTCAATAAAATAAAAAAAAACCACCTATGATGCTTTTCAACTTTTTATTTTTCTCATACAACAGCTGACTATAATACATAATATATGATATATGGTTTACGGGTGAATTAGCATCTTGGACCTTCGCCTCTTATGACTTTAGATGTTTAACATCAAAAGCAAGACATATATTAATACACTTAAATACACAACGCTGAAGTTAATAAAATATTACAGCATTTGTTCATTTATAAAGCCTTTATTATAAAGTTTAGTCAAATAAGTCTATTTTCTGTTTCACTCTGTTGCACCTCACTGTCTGTGACACTTTCTTCATCACTGCTGTCATCCTCCCCCTCCTTATCTAGTAGCTCTTCAAAGAATACATTGTTTTTCCTTATAGCCGACTTTAGTGCCTTTGAATACTCATAATGTTTTTCATCAACAAAGTAATTAAATACATGTTGAACAACATGTTGAACATGTTGAACATGCTGTTCAACATGTTGAGCAGGTTCAACAACATGCTGAACATGTTCAACAACATGTTGTTTAACAATTATTGTACAACTTGTTGAACAACGTGTTAATCAATACCATGACGCAATATGTTCTAAAAATAATTTGAACACGTCTTTGAATGGGCTGCTCATTCGAACATGTGTTTGAATGGACTTGCCATTCGAACACATGTTTGAATGGGCGCGGTCTTCTTACATAACCAACCAAAGAAATATAAATATACAACAAATAAACATACATAACAAAGAAATTCACTTACCTCAAATGTTCACTTCCCACCTTCTAACAACCAACCAAATAAATCTTGCTGAACATTTTGGTGAAAGAATGGTTCAAATCGGTCAAGTAATTTTAAAGTTATGCGCTGTTGAAGTTGTCATGTTAGCCATATGGCAAAACAATTTTGCACGGGGGGGGGGGGGAAACCAAAAATTTTTAGAATTGGATGAAACGGATAAATACGCGTAAATCCGAAACTTTTTCATCCCGGGGGGGGGGGGGGTCAAAAAATCAGAATGGCCTGAAACGTATAAATATGCCGAAATTACAAAGTTGTTCAGAATCGTCTAAAGCGGATAAATATGCTGAAATCACAAAATTTTCTCACGGAGGTCGGTGGGAGGGGAGATCCTCACATAGTATGTTCTAGGGGGTGTCGGTCCAGGTCAATCCTGGAGGGTGGCCCAGAACTGTCGTTTTACCCCTGCTTTGGTCGTTTCTGCTACTTGAACAAATTGTGTATGTCCAACAGTACATGTCAACAGTACAGGTGTGCGCATACAATTTCGATGTTGTTATTTTTCTGGGAAACAAATCTTTGTATGTATTTATCGGTCTATGTTCGGGTCCGTTGCTAAATTAATTATTTGGCTGGCTCATTGCCATCTAGTCCTTTGAAGCCCAATTTTCAGGGAAATTCCTTTGTTCATGCACGCTGGATTTGGTCTTCTCGCTTTTCGTAAGCTGGGGCTTTGTCCTTGGTCAAACTTGTACAATGTGACTACCACTTTTGACCACAATGTCCCTGAACATTCTTGTTTTTCTTAAGGTTAGAATTCACCTGGCTTATTTTAGCGTGTAGAATGTCATAAAAAGTGATCGAGGTTCTTTCTTTTTATTTATATCTTAAAATAAACTAAATTTTACACACCACAATTCTGCTACTGCAAAATGCATATGAAAGCCGATTTCGGTTAACATCAAATTCCTTAAAATGTCTTAAAGACTAATACAACTGCTTGATGTAGGGACACACAACTCTTACAAAAATGGGTAAATGTTTTGTCACCCATCCAACAGCCTTGAGTAGTTTTGAAGCGGATCTAAAATAGAATAATAATAAAACATGGTGCCGAATAAACCCAAAAAGGGCCGAATCATCCAAAAAGGGCCGAATCAGTAAAGGGGCGAAACGACCATACCCTCTTGATAGTTCCATAAGATGGCATTGCCTGCTTGGTGCGGTTCAGGTGATGTGCAACTTTCTGTTTTGTTTGAGAATCGGGCTTAGACTCAATTTTTGCATTTTTTTTATTTCTAGCGCGACAGTTACAGCCTTTAACACTGGGGAGGTGTGGGTGAAGCGGGCAGATGGCAACCCGTTAAAACTGTTCATTAATCAACTGCAAAAAGGAAAATACACGATACGACATGTGCCTTATTGAGAGACGTCCGCGAATACCTTACATTTCTGCTAGCTTCTTTCACACAAGAAACACCGAAGGGATGGTCGTTCCTTTCCGGAGAGGACAGTTCTGTCCGAGGTGGCCTCGTGTTCAGAATAGGCCAAAGACCATCGGGTGTAAAATGCAGAATTGTCAGTGGATGGCATCTCAGTTAAGTGGTTTGCGAGACTTGGTTGCCGTTGGCTGACATGTGGTATGCAGAGACACCCAGCCAGTGAGGAACAGTTGCTGCTGTGTGGCGCGACTCGTCAAACTGGTTCAGTTGTCAAAGCCCGTTTTATGCAGTTTTTCAACCCAACCGACTTTGTCGGACTGGGTTAGTCGTATCACTGTAGGGGGCTTGAATGTATTGCGTACGTGCGTATGTTAAACTTTTTCTTTCAAATGCTACTCTTCCTACAGTTGTGCTCCAATCGTTTTTATATTGTTCCTTGGGTGGGCCCCACCTGGATATTACTTTTTTGACGATTGACGGAAAACTGACAAAATGGCGGCACTTTTGAGCTCGTTTTGACCCATTTTGAAAATGCTACTCCTCCTACAGCTTTACTCCAATCGTTTAGATGTTACGCAGGGATGTTTCCCAGCGGTTCGCCTACCAAGCTATTTTTTTCGCGGTTCGCAAAAAAAAACTGCCGTAATGGCGGAATTTTGAAGTTTGGCAAAAACTGGAATAAATGGTAGTAAATAACTGAATTGTCAAACGGTTAATTTCTCTCAATCTTTTTAACTCAGGAGACTTTGTCGGACTGGGTTAGTCGTATCACTGTAGGGGTCTTGAATGTATGTGCGTATGCGCGTATGTTTAACTTTTTCTTAAAAATACTACTCCTCCTACAGTTTTGCTCCAATCGTTTTGATATTACGCAGGAATGTTCCCTGGGTTGTCCCCCAATTGGCTATTACCTTTTTCGTTTGATGAAAAACTGACAAAATGGCGGCACTTTTTGTGCCCGTTTTGACCCATTTTTTAAATGCTACGCCTCCTACAGTTTTACTCTAATCGTTTAGATGTTACGCAGGGAGGTTCCCCAGGAGTTCGCCTGCTAGACTATTATTTCTTTTCCCAGTTCGCCAAAAACTGCCGAAATGGCGGAACTTTGGCAAAAACTGGAATAAATGGTAGTAAATAACTGAATTGTCACACCATTCATTTCTCCTAGTCTTTTTCAAAAAGTTATAAAATTTTAATCGAAAGTTTCTTAGGTGCTTCTTCACCTGAACTTTTTTCCGCAAATGAAAAAAAATGCCGAAATGGTGATGTACACAGCGGCACGACTGTGCGGAACTTTCCAGTTCGTTTGTGGGGGAGGATAGAGCAATCACGCGCCTCTGTTTCACTTCTTTATTACCGACTACGCGCGAATAGCAATACGCACATTGACAAGCAAAGCGAAGGAAAGCAAATCGAAGCGGTTATCTGTAAACAGAGATATTTAACATAAGTTTAAACCAAAGTAAAAAACACGCACATAAATAACGGAACAGGTCGACGAACCAAAAATAGCGATTACTCGATAGACAACAACCAAAAAATAATCTTATTTACGGTTCCATCAAAGACATTTATAGACGCTCGGATTATTAACTCAATTTTAACCATTACGTAATTAATAAAAGAGAACAAACAATAAAATTGATAAACACACAATAAAACTCAGAACGCTTATTTTTTATATATAAATACAATAATAACACTTACTGCTGTTGATTAAATTTCCCCTCAGATATATCCGTGACTACGCACAAGATCCTTAATATTAATTTCTTTTCCTTTATTTATTTTTGCGTCCGTTCGCACCAAGAACCAAAGCAACTCTGACCCCGAAGTTTTAGACGCCAAGATTTGAATTTTATCTAATTACGGAACTGACCATCCAGATTGGTTCCCTGGGCGTGGGAAAAGATAGAGAAAAAAATGGAAAGGATAGATAAAGAAGGCAGGTGTCAGATAGGAATGGAGCTAAAACTAATCAAAGTTTGACACTACTTAAAAACAGGGCTCAATTACCATCGCAGGAAATTCGAGTTAGTTTAATTCAAATCATCTCCAGGAGTTCACTGATATGGACTCAACAGGTGGAATTTTAAACATTTTGTAAAATTGTGTAAATGTCGGTAAATCGTCAAAAAACCACCTCTCCAACATCCCTTTTCGAGTAGCTTCCACCCAAGAAAACTCGTTTTTGTGTATTAAAATTTTGAGAAAGTTAGTTCAGGAACAAAGTTCTCCATTTTTTAAACTAACAGTATTCGTTTCAGAGTTTTTCTCTCTTTCCTTGTTTGGCAACTCGGCTGGGTCATGTCCTTGGACCAGGTTGTTTTTTTTTTGTTCCGTGGGTTGTAGCGCATGGATTGTGCCGGAGGAGAAATGATTTTATACAGGAATTTAATACTGCTTGTTTTGGCGAAACATTATGGTTCGAATCAGTATCTCAGTTTCAGTTGTATTGATATTAATATAATAAATGTATTATTTTTCAAGTCAAAAATAAGAACTGATCCGTTTAAATCTGCCCTTGATGAAATCATGTTTTTGAGGGTGAAAATTTATTATTATTATTATTATTATTATTATTATCTCAACTCTTATATAGCGCTAATTCATAGTGAATGCTCTAAGCGCTTCAAATAGAGCCTAAGGGAGATATTACTACACTAAAATATATTATAAATATTTATAAATAAAAAAAAAATAAAAAAGATACAAATAAATAAATATGAGTAAAATGCAAATATAGATATTACTTAAAAAAGTAAGATCTGGCAGTAGAGCAGATATTTATTTTGGCATTGACTAGAGTTAAGTGACTAATACTAATGAAAAGAAAAACGTGTCCGAACCAGTAAAAGACGTTTTTAAACGGTGCCTAAGAATCTGGAAAAGCTAATTTAAAATTGTGTGTCTTGAGATGTTTCTTGAAGGTGTCAATAGTCGGCATTGTTCTGAGGTATTCCGGGAGACTATTCCATACAGCAGGAGCTGCAGCAGCAGACGATCGATCACCACCTGATTTCAGACAAGTTTTCGGCTTTTTAAGCAACATATTATCCTTGGATGAACGGGTAGATCTTGTTCGGTTTGAATTACGTAGCACAAGTAGGTTCCGAATATATTCAGGAGAGCCATGGTGAATTGCCTTGAAGGTTATCGTGGCAATTTTATACAGGATCCGATAGCGTACTGGCAACCAATGAAGAAATTTGAGCCCTCCCGTGATCATATCGTTTGAGACCGAGGATGAGCCGTGCTGCAGCATTCTGGACCCTTTGTAGCTTGTTTAATAGGTATTCAGGCATGCCATACAGGAGACTATTGCAGTAATCAATGTGCGATGTGACCATGGACTGCACTAGCGTGCGTGTATTATCACGAGTTAAATATTTACGGATGGACCAAATCTCTCGAATATTGCAGTAGCAGATCTTCACAAGTCGGTTTACTTGATTGGTTATTTTGAGTTCAGGGTCTGACGCCCAAATCACGAACGTGCGAACTTGCTAAAATATCTTCTCCGTCAACAGTTATAGAGTTAAACCTGATCTTATCTGTTTGGCACTTTGTTCCTAAAATCATAAATTCTGTTTTGTCACCGTTCAGTTTCAGTCGATTCACCGTCATCCATTTGGATATTTCAAAAATACAATCTTCAAGCTGTGATTTGGTTGCATTTTGTGCAGCTATGGAGTTAGGATTCACACTTTTGTACAGCTGTGTGTCATCAGCGAACATGTGGAACAAAAACAATAACGACTGAATAATACCTGCCAGTGTGTTGGTGTATCTGGTGTAGCCCCAAAGACCAAGTGTTGATCCTTGAGGCATACCCGTATCAAGTGCCTGTGGTTGTGAGAGGGCTCCGTTAATCTGTATCTGTTGGGTGCGGCCTTCGAAATAGGACTGGAACCATTTTAACGCTGAATTGCTGATTCCAAAGGAATCGCGCAAGCGTGCCAAGAATAGTTCGTGTGGAATCGTGTCGAATGCGGCAGTGAGATCTAGGAGCGTCAGCAAGGTCACTTGTTGTTTTTCCTTGTTAGAAAGTACATCATTTGTCAATTTTAAGAGGGCAGTTTCTGTACTGTGTCCACGCCTGTAGGCTGATTGCAGCGGCTCATCGAGGTTGGATTTTTCACAGTATATGGTTAATTGGTCCACGACTATCCTTTCGATTATTTTTGATATATAAGTCAAGTTGGATATTGGTCGAAAGTTTTTAAATTCACGTATATCCGGTTTTTTCGGGACGGGTGTTACCAACGCCTGTGTGAACGCTGGGGGCATGTGACCTTCTGATAGTGACTTGTTGACAATAGCAGTTATCACTGGTGTCAATTGGTCGACGTGTTGCTTTAGCAGTGAGGTAGGTATCGGATCAAGGGAGCACGATTTAGATGGCGATTTCATGATGTATTTTCTGACATCATCCTCAGTGACCAGTGCAAACGATGGAAACGAAGTGATATGTTTAGGATGCTCGGCAGTAAACCGAATGGTAACTGTGGTGTCAAAAGATTTGCTAATGTTCTTAATCTTAGCTCGAAAAAAATGAGCGAATTCATCGGCCAGATCAGTGTCGGTTTTGGAATCGGGGTAGTACAAGTTTGACTGTTTGTTGCAGATTTTCTTCACTAGTTTAAACAAAATCTTTGGTTCTTTTTCATTTTCTGAAATAGCTTTGTTGAAATATCCAGCTTTAGTCTTTAAAATCAAAAAGCTAGTTTTTTTTTTTTTTTTTTTTTTTTGTTAAATGTACTTGCTTCTACTTTCAGGAGTGTTCTTTTTCAGAAAGACTCGTTCAAGTCTACGTCGCTCGATTTTGGCATCATTTATCACATCATTGTACCGTGGTTGTTGTGGTTTTATAGAAATACGTTTGGTTTTTAGGGGAGCATGTTTATCTATAAGTTTTACCAGTGAACTGTTGTATGAAGTTACCATGTTATCAAGATTTGAACAGGCAGCCACTTTACTCATTTCGGGGAAGAGATCTTTGTTAAAAGAATCAAAGTCAATGTCCACAGTTTTCGGAGTTGTGATCGTTTTCTGCTCGAACGACCGCTTTGCAATGAAGTATACAAAGTGAACTGCCATATGATCCGATATCAGATATTTTGCAGTTGGGGCAGAAACATCCGCACCATTTAGATTTATCGGTTATTTTATTCAGTAAACAATAAATATGAAATCTGTGAGAAAATTTGACCCGATGAGTGAAAGCATTCAAGTGGTAATCAATGTTTAGAATTGTGGTCCGTCGTCTTCCATTATCTAATAGCAGAAAATATTGTCTTATTCCATCGAAAATTCAACAGAATCGTTCGAGTATTAATACGAATATTGCAGATACAGTTGGGCCATGAAAAAAGCAGCCTTGTAATGCATTCAGAAATCAAGAAATTGGCCCTGTCGGTCTGTTAAATGGCCTAGTCTAGAGAAGCCAAAACAGAGCAAATTTTTTTCGTAGTGTAAAACACACATTTTTCTTGGTCTTGTTGAATAATAATGCCCAAATTAAAGATAGTTTTAAGTAGAATATAGAACAGAATCTCTATTTTACACACCATAATCTGTTCATTGTACTCATTCAGGTTGCGGCCAGGCACAAAACAAAGTCTCGAATTGTGGTGTGTAAAACATACACGGCGGACAGTTTGATTGTTTTGTTCTCTGACCTTCAGTGAAGTTTTAAAATTCTTTTGTGTCCTAAACGGGGACTGGACATCTCGGCACCTGTCAAACTCGGCATCTACAAAGTCGGCACTTTTTGGACAACTCGGCACCTAAAATTTTTGACAACTCGGCATTTTTGTTTTTTGTTATTTTCAATTTTTATTTTTTATTTTTATGGTCTTAATGCTGTAACAACAATTTATTTTTTTATTAAAGTTGCTCATTTTTATACTTTTTCTTTTTAGATTTATCCCTTATCGCTTGAACAAAGTGTTTCAGCTAACAATTCCAGAGCACTCTGGACACCACAATTCATTGCAATCACCATGAAAAGGAGCCTTTTGTGTCAGTGTACTCTGAAACCTTTCGTGTATTTATTGTTTTGTTCCCTATGATTTTGCGCTCAGAGCCTTTCATTTGACATCACTCACTATTGCTGAGAACTCTGGACACCACAATTAACTTCAATCGCTAGAAGAAAAAGCCTTTCATGTCAGGGTACTCTGAAACCTTTTATGTATTTATTATTGTTTTGTTCCCTGCGAACATAGGTTGGATTGCACTTGCTAATTGCAATTGTTGTGATCAATGTTTCGGAGTATCATAAATTACAATTAGGACCACAGTGCGAAAGAACGGAGCACTGTATTACTTTAATAGCAATTATGAAACTATGTTTGGGCGAATAGCCTGGTTGCTTTAATTTTTTTGCCCAAGGAGGCGCCTAACTCAACAGTCACCTCGTTCTGATTTCTCTCGAAGATTGAATATAAAATTGAAATCAAATCATCTCCACAAATTAAATCAAGAAGGAAACGGATCATAAACAAAGAGCAGGAAATAAACAAAGAGCAGAGGTAACTTTTACATGTTTACATTTTGGTGTCATGACACGTAAAATGCAATTATACACTTGAGTAATTACAGTGAGTGATGTCTTTTGCTCTTTCAGCGCAAAATCATAGGGAACAAAACAATAATAAATACATAACAGGTTTCAGTACACTGACACAAAAGGCTCCTTTTCATGGTGATTGCAATGAATTGTGCTGTCCAGGGTGGTCTGGAATTGTGAGCTGAAACACTTTGTTCAAGCCATAAGAGATAAATCTAAAAAGAAAAAAATATAAAAATGAGCCACTTCAATTAAAAAATAATCTGTTTTTGAAGCATTAAGACTACAAAAATAAAAATTAAAAATAATAAAAAAAACAAAAAGTGCCGAGTTTGAAAATGAGGTGCCGAGTTGTCCAAAATTTTAGGTGCCGAGTTGACCAAAAAGCGCCGACTTTGTAGGTGCCGGATTTGACACGTGTCGAGTTGTCCAAGGACCTCCTAAACGGATGCGTTCATTACAAATGATACTTTGGAGTAAAATACACCAATCGTGAAACGTTGCTTAGTTGAGAATGTCTTCGTAGCAATGCTAAGAGATAACGTAGTGATCTTTATTACCGTAGAGCACTCAGTCGGTGAAATGTCATGTGGTAGAAGTATTTCTTAGTTATGTCATAAGCATTGGCGTGTTATGATTGATGAGCGTTCGAGAATTTTAATTCTCAGATTTGAAATAAAAGGAACGAAAGTACACACATCACTTTTAATTAAAAGATTTTGGGACTTAGGTAGAACTTGATATGAACGTGTGCATCACACTTTTTATTTTCGCCTACGATTTCGTTTTATTGTTTAAAACGCCATGTAAAAAGAGTATTTTTTGCAAGTAAATGCCGAGCATTTAACGAACCGCACAGAGCACACAGTTGCTTAGCTTTGTGCGAGCTATCACTGCGTAAATAGACAACACGGCGTATGCCTGATCAGTCAATAAAACTTTAAGTTAACAAAAACCAAACACTACTCAGCTTATAAGACGTATTCCAGCTGTGTTGTTTGCAATATATTATTCAAGAAATAACCCGCTGAAGGAAGTATTTCTGCCTTTTAATTTTTGTCAAGTGTTCAACATTTCGCTAGCGAAATGAGGTTCCAGTTGAATATTAAAATGAAACGAAAATTAAGGAGGATTTGGTTGTCGGTAAACTACTTTTCCTTTTATGAAAAGGACTGTGTGAGGTTACGAAAATGCGATCGTTAAATTTATTCTTAAGTTGTTTTGTCATTTAGATTAAATTACCTCTATTTTTTTTATAACATCAAAAACAAAAGACCGTTTCTGTTTGGATGGTTTTATTTCTTGTTTATAGATAGACAAAGTGAACGAAGTTCTCAAAACTATATGTTTGTTCAATTTCATATTTTAGAAGATAAAGTCATAAAAACATTTGCGGCACCACAATTATTCACTTGACTATTTCTTCAAGTGGTTAAAGGGTTTGTTCCATAAATCTGGCAATATTTATAAATAAACACAGCTGCTGTATATGAAAAAAATGAGCAAAAAAATATGACGTAACATTGTCAGTTCAAACTGAAATAAAGAAAATCCGACCCAAAAAGTATGAACGCGAAAACGTTTCTTGACGAAAGCTGATTCGCTTCCTGATTAACATTAAAATAGCAAAACAAGTTCTGTCGCTAAAAAATACCTGGCTTTCAAATCTTACGGGTCATAAACGTTTCTAGCATGTTTCCACCTGCATTTGTTCCCAGTGTCAACGGCAGCATTAAGGCAGTCTTATTTCGTGGAAAGCAGTACTGTTAAATCTGTAATCAAACTGCTGAGATTCGTACTGAAAACCAAATAAAAGACGGGGAAGGAGGAAATGTGATAAAAATGACAGCATGAATACAACTAACGGAGACGGATACCACTCGAAAGTCCTTTGCACTCCTTGTGATTATATAATATATATATATATATATATATATATATATATATATATATATATATATATATATATATATATATATATATATATATATGTGTGTGTGTGTGTGTGTGTGTGTGTGTGCGTGTTTGTGTGAGGCTGTGTGTGCGCGCGCGCGTTTCCCACAAACACTACTGGGGGAGTGTTCTGTGTCCGTGTTAATATGGCCTACCCACCCCCACCCTTCTACCCAGAGCACATCTCTACCATAGTATTAGCTGAATACCTTTATAACAACATAACTTCATGGACTAAAAAATAATATATATTTCTATTTCTAAGTACGAAATAAACAAACCTCAAACGAACGTCAAAAAACACCACCTTTCTGAAATAGGTTCTACAATATTTCATAAAACGTCTTTTCTACAAACTAAGCATTTCACAAAAACATAAAGCATTTGACTAAACGATGACAAGAACCGAATCAAACAATTTTTGACAATAGCAATCATTTTGACATTTCATGGGCAGTGTCTCCACCTGCAGCAGTTATCACATATTATATACTCTTGTTTCTTGCACCCTCCCAATCCCTTTTTAGAAAGCCTAGTACAACCTCTCCCGTTTTACAATATATGTCTTATCACCTGGTAGAGAAAACAACCTATCGGAGGTCAAGTAGGCTGCCTCAGGCACTGTGTTTATTATGAATCTTGTAATAGTATGTTTCCCAAACTCTAGCACAGCTTAATCCGACTTCTCAAACTAAAGGACAACACTTCCTTGACACTGTCAACTAAGCAGCATTCGGTTAAGAAGCCGTTTAACGCGTGCGAAAAAAGCCCCTACCCCACCTACTTATCACTTTTTTAAAATAAAAAATGTTAAGTCGCCTGAACCCGTCATTTTACTGATTAAAAGAGAATGGAGTGTTAACCACGCTGTGATCGCATGAATTCAGCGTAGTCTATATAACCGTCATTATTGGGATCATCTTCACGTAAAATGGTGTCCACTAATGATTCCAGATCTCCATCTGTCAAAGGCTTCGCGTGTTCGGGATCTTCTTCTGCAAGTTGAAGCAACAAAAATGTTACCATAAATCATACTAGCCAAGTCTACAGCCTTTTTTAATGCCAACCTGCTCAAAAGCGGACAAATAGAAAGAAATGTTGGAATTTTTCAGATCAACAATATTTTGAACTACGTTTCAATGTCAGTTCAAATAACATTTTTATATTCAGAAAAACAGTAACTTCCCGAACATACCAAAAATTTCGAGTTAAAAAGATTCATTTAGTGTGGATGATTCATTTGTGTTCCCAAAGGAACGAGTGTTTCTTTTGGGTTTAGTTAACAATTTTGTCCAAGGACAAAATCCCAGCTTACGAAAAGCTATAAGACTCATTCCAGCGAGCATGAGCAAGGAAATTTCCTGAAAAATTGGGCTTCAAAAGATGAGATGGTAATGAGCTAACATGCCCAGCGCAATCAAGCGTTCTTCACTCGATAAACGCGGCATAGCTAACCGTTTTCAAGTATCTCAATCTTAATTCCTGTTATCCCTTTAAACCGCTTTCCTTTGAAACCAAAATATTGAGTATTGCTCAACTTTCGAGTAGCAAATGGCCAAACTGTTTTTGGACGAAAGTCGGTCGGTAGAGTCAGCCATGCGTGACACTGTTTGGCAATATTATACATCGGTGTAGAATCTAGTACTCAATACTTAAGCATTGTTTACAATAAATGGCATAAAGAAAATTGTAAAATATACCAATTTTTTACCCGGAACTTTTCATTGACGCTCAGTATATTTGAAAAAGACGAGAGAAATGAATGGTTTGACAATTCAGTTATTTACTACCATTTATTCCAGTTTTTGTCAAACTTCAAAGTTCCCCCATTTCGGCAGTTAGTGTTAGTTAAATGATTTGGTTAACGACACGACCGACCTTTAGCGGTTACATTGCGTAAGAACATGTCAGTAATCATTGACTAGAAGCCAATGCTACAAGTTAACATCAAGGTAAGCTAAAACCATGTGTATTCTAAAATCATAAAGTAAAGAAAAAACGGAATACTGATACAGGTTGATTTCTTTTAAAAATTGTACAAATTTGCTAAGTTCTACTTCATCAAACAGCTGCCTCAAGGAGACAGCTCTGAAATGACGTCAGCGGGCGTCTTGGAAATCGATACAGTCTATTAAGATATGTTAAACGGTGTAAGGTTCCTGACACCCGACACATGTCGGAAGAACCGCGAAAACTAGAGCCTTGGTGAGGAAGGGTCCCCCGTGTAACAGGACATTAAAAAACGTGCTACATGTTGCCTAAAGAAAAGTTCATAACAGCGTATTTTTCAACCTTGCACCAATTCTTCCTTTTTAATATTTTTCAAAAAATAACCTGACGCTGCACATTTACAATTAATGGTCTGTTTATGCGTACAATATAAAATGCCTCGGGTATATCGCACTAACAAAAATGCGGGCAGACAGACGGACAACTTCATAACTATATCCCACCCTTACATGGGGGATAATTACCTGCCGTTGCACAACGTCATTATATATACTTTCTGTCTGTAAGGTTTGGTTTGCTTCCGATAAAAAATTACAGAGATATCGCGCGAACAAAACTGATACAAAAACAAACAAGTCCAAAAATATAAAATCGTCGAATATTCACATTTTTTACAAAATCCAAAACTAACGTGCTCTTGCCCAACTTCACTATATATACTTTCTTCCTGTAACATTTGGTTTGCTTCCGATAAATAGTAACATAGATGTCGCGCGAACAAAATTGATACAAAAACAACTAAGTCCAAAAATGTAAAAACGTCGAAATTTTCACTTTTTTTTACAGAATCGAAAAATAACCTGCCTTTGCACAACTTCACTATATATACTTCCTTCCTGTAACATTTAGTTTGCTTCTGATAGATAATAACAGAGATATCGCGCGAAAAAACTGGTACAAAAAGTTCAGAACTTTATCCCACCGTTACACGGGGGATAAAAAATAATAGCCTGGTAGGCAAACCCCTGGGAAACATCCGTGCGTAACATCTAAACGAATGAAGAAAAACTGCAGGCGGAGTAGCATTTTAAAAAATGGGTCAAAACGGTTAAAAAAGTGCCGCTATTTTGTCAATTTTTCGTCAATCGTCAAAAAAGTAATAGCCAGGTGGGGACCACCCAGGGACCATTCGAGCAAAACTGTAGGAGGTTTAACATACGCACATACATTCAAGCCCCCTATAGCGATACGACTAACCCTGTCCGACAAAGTCGGCTTGGTTAAAAAAGCACAAGCTATATACACGACCCCTTAGGCGTGCCTCATACCAACACTGACGTTTTAAGAAATTAAAACACATTGTTATTGGAGTTTAACCAAGCAACGCTGCCAATTTGATAAAACGAAGGGTGTAAGTACTTCGGCGCGCAAATAAAAACAATGAAACAACTTCCACGTGTTTCTTTTGTTTATTTCTCTTCCCAACGAGATTAGGTTAAACTACCACAAAGGACGTGACGTCACATGTAATGTTTGTGGTTGTAGAAGCCACCTTTCCCCGCTCAAAAGACTATCGTGGGGCAGGCGTGCAGGGATGTTATGCTTGACAGTACTGCTTAGGTTAAACTCCAATAACAAATAAAAATGCGTTTTAATTTCTTAAAACGTCACTTTTAATGTATTATATTGTTCTTTAGATCCCTTTCAACTGCTATGGTCATATCGGGATCCCCCTGCCACATTATACTGAAATGGGGAATTCCAGCCCCCCTTCTAACCCTTACATGTGGAGTGCCTCACAGGGTAGCAAGGAGGAGTCCCAATTTTAAAGTCTTAGGTATGACCCGACTTTTAATGTACTTTGGAGCTACTTTAACCCAGCAACGCTGCCAATTTGATAGACGTGAAACAGGAGGTGGGTGTCTTTTGTTTTGACATGGAATAATTTTTTCCTCATGTCACACGAATTCTATGTTCCGCGAATTTTCTGTCACGCGAAGCGTGCATCACCTCCTGTTGGTATGAACGACAACATTTCTGGAGTATTTGAACTCGTAATTACTCAGCTAATCAACCTTACTCCCCCTCGCCGTTTCTACCCAGTTTCTTCCCAACTCGTTACATGCCTCCCCCCTTTTCTTTTCCTTCTCTTGCCTTTTTCTTGACATTTAGCTGTTCTGTCTATTTAGGCGATGAGAGAGATGGTGTCATTACCGGAAGGTTTAATTGAGTCATGCTCTTACTCTAAACGTAAACAGATCTTGGTAACACAGTCACTACAGAGTAGTGAAATTAGAATGGCTGGACGACGCGCGGTCGCGCTGCGAACAGTCAAATTTAAACACATTTCGAGCAACACTCATGAATATGCAAACTGTCCGTAACGTCCAAGTACATTTTGACACTTAAACTGTCTGTTATTACATAACGTCCCTTGTCATGACAGCTCTAGAGTAATACAGCGTTGTCATTTTAGGTTGTCATGACAAGTCAGTTCGTCAGTACAGAATCACTGCGTTGTCTGCGGCTTGGGAGCTTGCTTCGCGCGGCTTTTCCCGTTGTGCCGATTCCCTCTCCCGCTCTTGTTTGGCTTCCTGCGAGAACCAAATTAAGAATGGTCAAGTACACATTAGTTCTCAGGCATTGATATCCTTCCCCCCGACGTGAATGGCCACAGTCTGTGCAAACCCGTGGAGGAATCGGTGGAAAAATCTTGTAGATAGTGGGAAATGAATGCATTTGGCGACGTCCATGAGCCCGCCCGGAACAGTTCTTCTAGTGATGCAGTGTGCAGAGTCTGCAGTGTGTTCGGTTCAAAGCCAGACTTCTGATATGCCATTACGATCGTATTCTTTATGTAATTTGATCCTTTGATCGACCTGCTACGTGACAGATTATTACACGTTTCTGTTCAGAGTGTCTGTACTAGCCCGACGCGTCTAGGTAGTATCGTAGCGTGCGTACTGGACAGAGTGCCTTTTCGGGTGTATCGTCTGGCGAGCATACGTCATCCAGTGCCTCCAGTGTGATCTCTTTTAATGCTCCTGTACCGTTACTGCTCAAATGTGTAGCGCAACACCTTGTTCTCCAGGGCGTGTATCTCGCCTCTTCGCTTGCTCGTTGCCAAAGCTAGAAGGAAGGTACATTTCAACATGATTTCCTTGGCTGAGAGCTCTTTCATCCGGAGGAAAGGCCCTTTTGCAGGAAGTCGAGCACAAGCCGGATATCCCACTGAACGACCGTGCGGATGGCAATCGGTCTCTCTTGCTTGAAGTTTCGTAGCAACTGGCCTAAGTCGGTCCCAGCGTCAAATCCCGAATATATATTTAGGAAAAGCGAAACTGCCGAGCAGCAGCCCTCAATTGTAGGTACAGAGAGCCCCCGATCTTCAAATAAATACACTAGGAAGTCGGCTATCACTGGTGACGTTGCTGCGATTGGATCGAGTTTGCGTTGTGAGAAAAATATTCAAACAACTTCGTGGAGTCTGCATGTATCTTGTCCAGCCGCGTTTGTACCTTCTCATAAACAGAGCAACAGAGGGAACCAGGGTTCTCTGGTAGCAGGTGATTGGCGTCTTGTATCTTTTGGACTGTGGGCAGGAGATGTTGGGGGAATGCATACAGGATCTCGTCCGGCCCCTCCCACTGCAGGGCATCCACTGCTGTCGCTTGTTCGTCCGGACAGGGAGATACGTATTGTGGGAGTTGGATTGTGAGGCTGTTCGCAAATAGATCCAACTGCGGGGGCCCCCATGGTGACTGCGTCTGTATCCACCAGAATGTTTTTCGGGCCAGTGTCCGTTCTGTCGCTACCAGTCCCCTGACGAGAGGCCAGGTCTGCTATTACATTGAACAGGCCTCAAATGTGTTTGGGAACGATCTGAAATTGATGTTGCTGTGCAAACAGCAGTATGTCCCTGGTCAGTGACATTAGTTCGCGACAACGTGTGCCTCCTTGGTGTTTCAGATAGGCCACGGTCGTCGTGTTGTCGATCAGAAATAGCACTGTCTGTTTGTGTAATTGTCGATACAGCTGTGAGCAAGCATGCTTGACTGCCCACATCTCTTTGACGTTTATGTGTGCTTCGCGGAGGTCGTCCTGCCATAGATCTGGCCATCTCTGACCTTTGAAGAACACCCCAACCCTGCCGTCGACGCATCGGTTTGCACCTGGCAATCGATTGATGGCGTGGTGAATGGCTCCCGGTCAACAGGTTGCGTCGGTTGCTCCGCCATGTGAGGTCTGGCATTGCTTCTTTCGCCAGATGAAGTCGGCGTCCTCTCGCACGGCCCTGAAACAATGCCCGGCCAACGAGGGCTTGAAATTCTCTGAAGTGGAGAGAATCACAGTCTTCTCTGAGTTTCCGTATCCGGTTTTCGGTTGGAAAGCACATACCTTGCTGGAATCGAATACATCCCCTAGGAATGTGATAACCTGTGCGCGTTGTAGTTCCGACTTGGCGAGATTAAATTGCAGCCCCACCTCTAGACATTGCGTGACGGCGGTTTGTGCGTGCTCTGCGACCAGTTCGCGGGACAGTGCGGCAATGAGTCAGTCGTCGAAGTACTGGAACAGCAGGATAGATCTTTCTCGACCCCATTTTTTCAGTACGGTCATGACCACTGTAAAGATCCATTGCGCTGGAGCTAAGCCGAACGGCAAGGCAAGGAACCGGTAGTTCTTTCCTGCAATGCTGAAGCATAGGTAACTCCAGCTGTTGCGATGCATGGGTATGTGAAAATAAGCGTCGATTGACGTTGCCCACATACCTTTTCTTAATGCCTCGCGAATGACGTGGTTGGTGTCCATACGAAATGTCGGTACGAGCAGGAATTGATTCAGTGCTGACAAGTCTATGATCAATCTCCAGCCTCCTGTTTTCTTCGGTCGTAGAAACACTCGGCTGTAGAAGCCTGGCTCTGATTTTGGCACCTCCCCACTAGCCCCTTTGCTCAGCAATTCCTGAATCATTGTATGCAATGCAATGCGTTTTCGCTCCCAGGCGGGTACGTGGGCGTCAGACAGGGAGGGGGTAGAGGTGTGAGAGGAGGGCAATTATTTATTCCTTTCTTTGAGGGAGTATCCGTAACGAAGCCATTTTACCACTCTTTTCGGGGCCCTCACGACCTTCCACCTCTCCCAAAAATGTTTCAGTCTTCCCCAAATGGGCCAAGTGTCTGCGCAGGTTGTGGGCGGAGTGGAGAATGAGAGATAATCCCTCGGAGTGCGATGTATACAGTAGTTGCTACCTGGTCTGATTGGCACCGCGAGGCTTGGTCATCTCCTTTTGGTGTGGCTTCTTTGATTGTGACCGTTGCCGCTTTCCTTGTGGTGAAGACCGTTTGCCTTGCTTGCTCCCTGCTGTGGATTTCAATTCTGCTGTCGGATGGCTTGTTGCATAAACTTATCCTTAAGGGAATCATTGAATTCGCGCGTCAGGCCGGCAACAACATCGGGCGGAAACAGCTCTGTTTGCCCTGCCATGGGCTGGCCTCACATTGCCGCAGCATCTTCCACCGGCAGATGTGGTGAAGGATGCATCTCTCCGTAGCCCTACAATGCCCACCACAGCTTCGCTTTGCAGTTGCGCGACGTTGCATGAGGCTCTGGCGATCGAGTAAATGAGGTTGTCCACCACTGGGGCGTCTTCGAGTACTGTTTGCATGACTATGTCTCGCAGCGTCCCCCAGCCCGAAGTCTTGGAAGGGCAGAATGTTCAATGAACGGCGAGCCCATTCTTCAAACTTCCTAGCGTCTGCATCCACTAATGGCACATCCGTATCGGTGTGACCCCGCTGGACCCATGGTAGGCGTTGCTTCAGCGGTTGTAACGCTGTCATGGGGAGGAAATGATTATGAGTGACATAAGGCGCAGTCCTCACATCCAACAGCCGACAAGTGGAGATCCTGTGGTATGCGTGATTGTGTTGCAAAATTTTCTCGGTGTGGTACTCAGTCTTCGAGTTAAATATTTGCTTAATGCAGTCCGCTAATCGGTAGTGCTAATTGGTCAGGGCGGGGTTCGATCTCCCTTCGTGACGGGAACCGAAGATGGCGCCGCGTGACACTAGATTGCAGCGGTTGCAGTTGCGCACCACTTTTGTCATGTGCGACAATCATGGGCAACAAGTCAGTGAACTGCATGTCTGTAGGTTCCGTCGACGGTGAAGAGTCATTGTCGTCGGCCCCCGATTCGGGCTCGGTGTCTGATTCAACATAATTAGGCGGGGAGGGCGTGCGTTCTCCTCGACGTCCCGCGAAGTCAGGTGGTGTGAGAGACTGAATCTTGGCAGGCGAGCGCGCAATGTCCAAGTGTCGCACTGCAGGAAATAAAGATGCCATGTCTTGACGAGATGGTAGGCGAGGCATTCTGTACGTGCCCGAATCCCTCCCCGTGTGGGGTGGTTGCATACATTTGCTGCTCAGGCGAGTTCTTCAGCACAGGATGCATCTTGATCGGGATCATAGTCACTGTCACTTTTACTTCCACTGTCATCCCCACATGTGTATGCCTCTATGGCAGGGCGGTGGGGGTCCTTCGGTCGACAAGTTTGTTCGGTTACAGCCAGGGGGTGTTGGTCTGACACAGTTCCTTCTCTCCGTTGTTCATCCTGCTGTGTGGCTGTTGCATTGTCAACGCGGGATTGTTGTATTTGGACCGGGGCTACCCCTGCCTCATGTGTCTTAACGCTGTCGGACTCAGTGTGCACTTGATTTCCGGTTTTCTTGTCCGACGACTTTGTAGGTTTGCGGCACGACCGCGAGGTTGCTCGCGCGATACAGCTTTTGGCGCTGTCACGCGCCCTCCGGTCTTTACGGCGGCGGCTACTTTCCCGTCTGGCCTTGGATGTGCTCTGCACTTCCTTTGCGTCACGTGCCTTGAGAGTGGTTTTTTCTAGTTTTTCCAGGGCAGACAGTGGTGCCTCTATGGGGGAAGCCTGATTTGATGACTCCACTATCGTTACTTCCGGTGAGTCAGTCCTTTCTTGAGCCGCAGGTATAGACGAGGGGGTTGTTCCCTTGGTGCCCTTTCTACCTCTTTTATCCTGATTTAACTCCCGTGCGGTTACCGTGTTTGCTGTGGCATCCATCATTACGGTGGCAGCCCTTGAGCTATCCATGATGGCCTGTATAGTTGGGGCAACGACGTAAACATATTCCAGTTTCTGAGCAAGTCCCTGGGTGGCAACGCTGTAGCGACAGGGAGTGACATCGACGCACTGGGTGTGGGGAAAGGCGCAGCCGTGGTTGGAGCTGGGTCCAGCTGGGTGAGGCCTTGTAGAGACTCTACATTGGTCATTGTAACCACATAAGGGTTCAGTATGACAATGTTTGACAATGGCGTTACAGTCTCTACCATTGCTCCCAGCTCCTCTGTCCGCATGACCAGTTCAGTATTCGAGCATGTGCTAACAACTCAGTCTTTCTCGTGTGTACTGCGCCTGCCTGCATTGTGTTGTCGTACTTTCAACAAGGAGTGCCACTGCCCTGGCGTAAGCCCACTACACTCGTCGCATGTATGTTCTGGCGTACACTGCGGCAAGCCTTCTGTCGCACGTTCACGGTACTTAGGGCATGAGCTGTTTGGGTCGAGGTGTGACATGCGATGTCAACATACTGGCCTCACAGAGTACGACTTCTTCCCCGTCTGCGACCTGAAAACCAAGCACAGATTGCTCCAGGTGAGTTTCAGCTTGTAGTTACACTCGTTTCGTCATGACCAAACCCGTTGTCGTGCGACACTTTTTTGCCACGACGAAGACTAACCTGCTACTCTGCAGTGTTACAACGTGTGCGTGTGTTGCTGTGTCTGTGTGTTTTTTTCCGGCCTGATGAAAACAAAAACCTTTCCAGCCACACACCTCCTTATTGCTACATGAAATTCCCGCACTACCACCCATGGCAAGCTTTAACCCGTAGCTACACTGACTTTGTCATGACAAGACCCCGCTGTCCCGCGAACCTTGACTGTCACAAGCCTGGAGACTGTAATTTGTGGCATTCCGGCAAGGGTGTTCGATTTAATCCCGCATCTAGCGATCTGTAAAACGACAATTTACCGGAAGCATTTCCTTTTACTGCAGCCTGACTCTCCAGTACCTAGTACTTGAAGTAAATTTGACTGTACATGCACTCATTTTGTCAAGACGGAACCCTCTTGTCGTGACAAGGGAATCAATGTCTTACGAAACTTGGAGCGGAACTCCCCGTAGTTTACCTATTAATTCTATGACTACACGAGGGTGTTCCAGGGTAGGATGAAATATGTGTTAGATAGGACTGAAAGGCAACTAAATCCCTGTTAGTCTGACACCAATCCCATTGTTGTCGCCGTGCGAGCGCAAAACCGCCCAGAACGTGTCCTGCGGGGCTCGAAAGCGCGTGGACAGTGGAGGGGGGGGGGGGGTACGCAGCCTTATTCTGCCAGGCAGTAAGCGCCTCAGTCGCGCCAACTTTGCCTGTAAGGCTTGGGAAACCCCTTTTTCCCCGCCGCGGTTGATGACTCCATGATAGTTACCGTGACCTAGATACTGTCAGGCGACAAAAACCGCCCCCAAACGGCGAATAACCGCAGTTTAGGTGTGGATCCTGTGGTGAGCAGCAGGATCAGAGTGTGTAGAACGCACTGTCAACACAGGCTGTCCCACCTGAAGGGAGGGGAGTGAGAAAAAAGACATCGTACGCAGGCCCCCCTACACGGCGTGCGAGAAGTCAGACAGCTGCGAACAAAAAAAAACAACTTTTCCGGACTCTCCCAGCCCCGGATCACAAGGCTCTACGCTGCCTAGAAACGTAATCGAACCTAGCATAGATCCATTGACAGAGTGTAGCTCCGAGCGAGACGATAGCCCCGATTAAGCAAACACTGGATCTGGTAGGCTCCGAAGCACACAGTGCCGAATTGTGCAACAACTACAGCAAGAAACCTAGGTTTCTAGCCACCAAACGAAGCAGAAACTTACATTTGTAAAGTGTGTTGAACAATCCAGTAAGAATATCCGAAATTCTCGCGTGAAAACGAAAAAAGATATCCTAATTAAAAAGTGCTTCTGAAATTTTGCACGCAAAAATAAATGTGAAGTCACCTCCTTTGTGGTAGTTTAACCTAATCTCGTTGGGAAGAGATATAAACAATAGAAACACACGTGGAAGTTGTTCCGTTGTTTTTATTTGCGCGCCGAAGTACTTATGCACTTCGTTTTATCAAATTGGCAGCAATGCTGGGTTAAAGTAGCTCCAAAATACATTAAAAACACATGACATCGGATCAAATTTGTTGCAGGAGATGCATTTTGAAAGAGTCGT
The DNA here is from genome assembly GCA_949752745.1 of Protula sp. h YS-2021. Lineage (NCBI taxonomy): Eukaryota > Metazoa > Annelida > Polychaeta > Sabellida > Serpulidae > Protula > Protula sp. h YS-2021. The sequence continues at coordinate 16,862,812 of OX457024.1, read as the reverse complement.
CTGCAAACCGAAAGGTATACCCCAGCGTACGTAAGCTAAGCTAAACATATAAAATCAACGCCCCCCCCCCCCCCCCCCCCCCTGCTAACATACACAAAATTTGTCTATAATATTTTATGTGATGGTTATTTCTTATCAGCATACATACTGAGAAATATTTAACCCTTTCATTATGAATTGATTTTATTTTTTTTGTTTTGTTTTTGGGTGGGGATGGGAGGGGGGGGGGGGTGAGCTACATGTCGTCATCCCCGGATTTTAGAAAACGATGCGAAAATCCTTTCTGGTTGAATGAGATTAAGGTTCGTATTGGGAGAACCCGACCTGAAAAAAAATTGGCCAAAGTTCAAGTTGGTGGAATCAACGTGAAAAAAAAAAGCAAAAAAAAAACAAAAAACAAAAAAAACAAAAAAACAAAAAAAAAAAAACAAAAAAAAAAAAAACAAAAAAAAAAACACTTGCATATTATTTTAAGCAGGAGAACTTAAAACACCGTATTATTTCAAATAACAATTCTGAAGCAAATAAGAAACCAGATATTTTTGGTAGGCTATTCCGAAATAGACTACGGACAATTCGAATGTTACAGAAATCAATAATGCTTATTTTTTCTTATCATAAAGGATGAAAACAATTGAACAATGTAAATTCTTATCTTTTGGCGAAAGGAATATAAAGATATTGAAAAACTGAACTGAGATTTGGCTGCTTACTAAATGCCGGTAGTTCAGTACTGAATAACTTATTGAAATTTAAAAATTAAAAAAAGTATTAAAAGTATTTGTATTTTCAAATTTTACGTATTTGCTATTTATAAGGAAAGAAAATTTATAGTCTACAATTCAGGGTTCGCGCTGGGTTCTCAGGAAAGTGAGTCAAAAAGGAAAGTGTGACTCAGTTGGGTCCAGAAAATTGAGTCACAACATCCTGCAACGACACCTCTACCCCCCCCCCCCCGATCCCCACCCATCCCATACCCCTCGCCCGATCCCACCCATCCCATACCCCCTCTCCCCCCCCCCCGATCCCCACCCATCGCATGCCCCGTCCCCCAACGGCGTTCTTTCTTATAAGAACACACCTTAAACTTGATTATTTATTTAACGTTGAAACATTTGAACGCTTTAAAACAAAAGTAATTGTTATGCCTACTCTGAACACAATTATGCAATGGCTGTGCTATAATTTGACCGAAAAAATCCGAAATTAAATACTGCGCTACAGAAAATATGGGATTCTAATTATGAATAATACTAGAATGATAAAACAGATTACGATTTCATTGACAAATAATTCGTTTTAAACGGATCCATAGCTAATCTAGCTAATCTAACGAAAAAAGTGGTGTGTATAATTTTGACATTGAGCCGACTTTTTCACTGCAAAAAAATATTATAATTAATTTATTTATTACAATTTGTTTTCTTGTCAAGGTGTGACTCGATTGGTTTTAAAAATCTGAGTCACAGTGACTCGGTGGGTTCCGAAAAAGTGAGTCATTTCGTAAAAAATGCCCAAAAAGTGGACAAAAACCCCGCCAACGCGAACACTGCAGTCTACAACATAAAATGATGAAATGAAAAAATTTCGATTTCTGTGACATCGGTATTCTATTCCGGAATAGCCTACCAGAAAATGTCTGGTTTCTTATTTGCCTCAGAATTCTCATTTTAAATAATACTGATAATAATAATAGTGAGTTTTTATATACCGATTTCCCAGATAACCTGCTCAAACCGGTTTACAATGTGCGCATACATGTATATTTATTTATTTATTTTCCTTACATTTTTTAACTCAGAATTACTATAATTTCGACATGCCGATATAGTACCTCTGGAATCCCTGTCTATCGGCACATACGCCTAACAATAATGCACCTCTAACTTTGTATCAGAGGACTATATAGGCACACCGGCATCCCTGGGGGTTTTGCAGATTGTCATGATTCCCGACCACGAGCGGGATTCGAACCCGGGCTACAGAACCACAACTGCATGGCTGGCAAGCGTCTTTAATCACTCGGCCACCGACCCCGCCCCCCCCCCCCCCTAATACGTTGTCCTAACACAAGTTTTCCCTAAACAGAGGAACCCCACGCATAATTCGTGTATGACTTATCATTGAGTTTGATGAATAATAATAAAACAAAGGCATCAGAGATGCAAAGCCCCCATCCAGCGCTTTTATGTTCATTCTTTCACTGTGCAAAGTTTCAACGCCTTATATCAAACCGTTCATGTCGAAGTGATACGTACAAAGTCGCCTGTATGACAGTGCAATACACGAAAAATTGCCTGTTCAGAGGGCCACAATTTCGACAATTTTTGGGTGATCAAACTGAAACCTTGACGTTGCACACCTTTAATATATTCTTTCACTGTGTTAAATTTGAAAACGATCCGACCACGGAAACTTATAGCAATGGCCCTCAGCCAAAATTTGACTGGGGGCTAAAAACTCAATGTGGATAGTTGCAGAAGCCTTCGCTTTGAATTATTATTCAGTCGCTTAAGCATAAAAGTGATTAGAAATGGCTATTAAATTGCAACTACTTCCGGGACAACTGTTGGCAACACAATAACTTGCATGGGAGCTAAGACAAATACGCGATTAGTTAGTGAAATTCAGGATATTTGATTTATTATTTTTATTATTATTTGTGGAAGTTCGTGTAGTTTCTCCCTCCATGTTTCAGTCGCGTTCGCTTCAGGCTGCGTCCTCAAGCACAGTTTGCAGTATTATTTTGTAAACAAAAACCTCCCGCGTACGTTGCACACCACAATTCGCACACAGTTTTACGCATAAATGCGACCATGCACCCACGCTTAATTGACACGTTTCGCGTTTCATTTCAAAATTATCGAGTTCGGCCTCGGGGCTCTTGTAGTCTAGAGGCCTCAACAGAGTGAGCTGCCATTGTCCCAAATACTGAAACAGTTTAAGAAGTGTTTCGAGAGATAAAGGGTCGATTGTTTCGTTTTTTTTTTTTTACCGGAAAATGGTTGACATGTAGACCGACAATAAAAAAGCTTCAACACCTGAGAAGTTATCCTTTCAAATCATTCCTGTCAAATTTGAAAGATTTGTAGGAGGAGCAGCATTTTTGTGTTTCCTGAAATTCGACCGTTTTTGGCCGAGGAGGGGGGGGGGGGGAGGAGACGGTGGTGACTCAGGATCCGCCCATCTCCCTCATTCCCAAATAAATACAAATCCAGTTTTTCTTTTTATCATAAAAGCTTATGCAAATTTTGTTGCCACTTGGAAAGGCCAAGGGTTTTTTATGTGCAGACGGGGGAAAGCGGATGTTGCTATATTATTCATCCCAAACAATGCATTCTATTTTATAAAAAATCTCATTTCTTAAAAGAAAGTATTTCAGATATGGTAGTTTATTGCGTTAGCTTTTTTTATGCACAGCTGCCCCTTCGATAGTATGTTGATGGAAAACTGCAACTGTGTAGTAGTAGTAGTAGTAGTAGTAGTAGTAGTAGTAGTAGTAGTAGTAGTAGTAATAATAATAATAATAATAATAATAATAATAATAAGCCATCGTCGAAGGCCCAGACCCCAACCGGACACAAGTCGCCATTTTGGCAGTTTTTGACCAATTTGAAAAATAATACGACGTTGCACAACTTCAATACCTATATAGTCACAGTGCAAGGTAGCATATGCCCAGGATAAATAGTTTCACAGAACTCTCGTGGAAACCACGTAAGTCTCACATTACAGTTATCTAAAAAAAAGCACAATGTTTGAAAAGTCGCCATTTTGGCAATTTTTGGCATTTGAAAAATAACAGAACTTCAATATATTTTCACTGTGCAAGGTTACAGATGCATAGGGTAAATAGTTTCGGAGAACTTGCGTGGAAACAAAACAGCATCCAAAGTGTGACACACGGACGGACGGACGGCGGGCAATCCTATAGACCCCTCCCCTCCCCGGGCTCGTCCGGTTGGGGTCTAATAATAATAATAATAATAATAATAATAATAATAATAATAATAATAATAATAATAATAATAATAATACAGACATGAAATCTGCTTAACCTTAACTGCACATTAATTCCAAGAAAATCTTTTGATATCCCTTCCTTCGTCCCAAAATATATATTCCATTATACCTTCCCCGGGAAGTAAGACTTACGAAGGTTCATACTGTTCCCATAAAAAAAAAACAAACAAACAAACAAAAAACATCAAAACAAAAACTCTACTTGTTTACTACCGTAAGTAATCCGATTTTTTAAATACCACATTCTAGTGTTTTGTTACCGTATAACTACACCTGTGTGAGTTTGCTCAGCTTGAACTCTTCTTGTTTATTTAAAAGTATCCAGTTCGGCCACAGGGCAGTTCTGCCCCATGGCCTTAAATTGAACAAATGAGTACCGCTGTCGCTCTAACTCAAGCAAAACCAGTAACAAAAGAAGAGTTTGTTTGGATTAAGCTAGTCCCAAGACCGACAGATAGCAACACCGAATGCTTCTGTAGGTCATTTACGTAACCTTTTTTTTTGAGCAAGGCAAGTTTTCCTTTACGGTGCAACTACCACATGTGAAAAATATACTAATTTTTCATTTGGTGTTATATTTGATAAACCTAAAGTCGAAACTTGTGCCCATAAGACTATTTTGGTTAACTAGACTGTCCAGTGTTTTTGTTAAAACAAAAACGAATATGTCTCCCCCGCCCCCCAATGAGTCACGTGAAAAAAATTCCTTGCTTCCAAGGAAAAAATTCCAAGTACAACATTGGCGAGCCAAAAAAAAAATTGAAAAAATCGCCAGAAATACATTTTTACAGAAAATGAAGAAAACCTTCGCAGTAAACATTTCCACTACATATGGGTTCTTCTTGCCACGTTTCAGCCTAATCGAATAAACTGTTTCGGAGATATCGCAACAATTTGATCAAAAAGGTTAAAAATCAAAAATTAAAAAATTCGCCAAAAATATATTTTCCACGGAAGTCAATAAAAACTTCGCAATAAACATTTACACAGTTTTTGAGTTTCTCTTGCCTAGTTTCAGCCTAATCCAACAAACCGTTTCGGAGATAACGCAACAAAGTTATAATTCAAAAATTAAAAAAATCGCCAAAAATACATTTTCAACGGAAATGAAGAAAAACTTTGCAGTAAACATTTGCACTATATGTGGGTTCTTTTTTGCCACGTTTCAGCCTAATCCAACAAACTGTTTCGGAGATATTGCAACATTATTGCCAAAAAAGTTAAAAAGCAAAAATTTAAAAATTCGCCAAAAATACATTTTCCACGGAAATGAAAGAAAACTTCGCAGTAAACATTTACACGTTTTGTGAGTTCCTCTTGCCAAGTTTTAGCCTAATCCAACAAACCGTTTCGGAGAGATCGCAACAATATGGCAAAAAAAGTTCAAAATCAAAAATTTAAAAATTCGCCAAAAATACATTTTCAGCGGAAATGAAGAAAAACTTCGCAGTAAACATTTGCACTATATGTGTGTTGTTCTTGCCACGTTTCAGCCTAATCCAACAAATTGTTTTGGAGATATAGCCTGTCAAAGTGAAAAAAATGCACGAACCCCCCCCCCCCCCAATGTTAAAAAATTTGCCAAAAATAGAATTTTTGAGGAAACGAAAACAAAGATAACACGGGCATCATCTAGACATGTACCCCAATATGTATGTATGTTTTGAGAAAAATCGACTCATTAATTTCATAAGAACTCACTGCGGACAGACGGACGGACACACCAAATGCTATATATGTCTCCCTTAGGGGGAAGACATATAATTAGGGAAAGTGTCACATTTTGTATTACGGAAACACAAACCGTATTTGTTGCACTTTGAAAAAAAAAATAAGGTAGTCGTGCTCAGGTGATAAGTTAATGGTGTCCAACGTTTCTCAGACTTGTTCAAACCAGTGACTTTTGCTTCGTACAGAAGGAAAAACTGACTTAAAGCACCTAACGTTTCGGCGTATGGGCTGCATGGCTAACACCGCATCTCATGTGTTATCACACCTTTAATTGAATAACTTTTCACTGTTTCTCTTCATCACCCTTAAAGCTGATACGCAAGTGAAGATGTATGCTTTGATGGTTCGCAGGTGTAGCCAGAATGTCCAGGGACATTGTCAGCAGCCTCGACTTACAATACAGCAACAGTCACCAAAATCCCATACGAGTAAAATTGGCGCTATGTCATTTTGAGTAAAGCCAAAGTTTGGTCGGGCATCACTTGGATTTGACGGTGCTACTTTATTTGCCCCACACCATTTGTGATATCGTTGTACATGTGAAAAATGGCTGGTCTGATGCCCTGTGAATATTTTTGAATGAAGAGATACAATAGAGGTTTACGTAGTGCCTGAAAATTTTCTGAAAACCGACTGTAGTCGTCTATATATTTTTAAAGTTTTCAGCTGCAGGATTTTTATGTTTTAATTGTGACTTCAAACCAGTTCTTGTTTTTATTGTGTGTTTGGGTTTTTGTTTGTTATTATTTGGTTTCCGAAAGCTGCCAGTGCAGAATCATGTATAGATGGTATAGATTCTAACAGTCGCTCCGAGCTGGGGTATCTTCTGTAAATAGCCTGGGCAGTGTAGCAGGGTCGGGTCTGCACAGCGTCTGAACCTCCTCCATCTGGCCAACTTTTACTCCAGAGCAGGGGCAGAGCCAATACGTCTGACGCTGGGTCTGTGGTAGCGGTCTCGCCTAAGCTATTACTCCTCTCCGTGCTTGGCAACAGTTTATTCACATTCAGTGGGAGTTTTCTCTCTTAGTAACTCTCGTGAACGAGTCACCCGTGTGACGACGGGGCTAATTATCCCATAGCTGCCTAACATTTACGACACAGGCAGAGGGTATCCACACGCCGGTGGGCCCCCAAAGTGCACCTCATAGTGTGGACTGCACCGCTTTGACGGCTGTGTACCCGCCCAAGCCCAGAGCCTCGTTAGCGTTCTCTCGTGACGTACCTCCAGAGGTGAGGTTGGCAGGTGCGTGCACAGAATATAACCACTTAAATAGATGGCTTCCATATACGGCATCTTGTGTGACTGACTCTAAATCGACCATGCCTCACAGGAAATTCAACGTCCGTGGCCGTATTTACAAAAGTTAACGGTTACCTTATTCCGTTAATTACTCCGTTGGCAAACCAGAACATCCGAAAGTAAATTAATAAATTTACCCTGTTTACAAAAATCCACCCAAAATGTTTGTATGGCACAGCTAGATCATCCGAATTTCGCTTCTTGAAATACAGCTGACTGGACAGATAATTTTTATGAATACCGGGGCTGACGCTGAATCTGTATGAGAATGACGCTGACGCCTATAACTATAACATCTAATACCTTAAGAAATATGTTAATAAGAAATTAGGAATAACCCAGGAAGGAATAAAGTAATTTTTCACAAATTTGTTTCGTTTTTGTTTTTTTGTTTTTGTTTTTTTTTTTTGGCCATTGGGAATTCCCTTACCTTTATGAAAATGAGTTAAGGCAGCTACAAGTTCTATTCCATCTAACATATTGTTGTTATCATAATCGTGAACTTTAAAATACTGGAACTGTTCCTCAGATGCGGATAATTGTTCTTGCTGCTTCATTTCCACGACACCGTCTAAGTGCTGGCGTACATGACTGAAAGCAAACAACGTGACCATTTAACTAATCAGTTCTCCTCATTTTTTTTATTTTTGTTTATTTTATTATTATTAAAATTTTTTCACAAGCTAGTAACAGAGTTACAAGTCAGAATAAACTGCTCGCCATTCTCTCAATGAAAGTGGTGCTTATGGGAACAAGAAAACAGCTGCCACTCTCCCCTACACTGTGAAATCTACCCCATTCGCTAAAAACACTGTATAGCTTTTTTATAGCCCGCGCAGGAAATATATTTCATGAATAGTCCCTTACGACGCCTTTTGAAAGGTAAAACGTAAGACAACAAACCCTCAGTCCTAATAATATATACATAAATTTTTATAAAAAAAAAAACGAATATATTGCGCTCGTAAGTAGTAAACGCGATATTATCACACTATAAGTCCGGCCCTGAACAACGACAAGGTCATGACCCACTAAAATGGGTGAATCAAAACTCAGCAACGATGCTTGTCTTAGTCACAACGATGCGAGTCATAAAATTAGTACTACAACAAAACTGAAAGGAAACGTCTTCCAGGCAGGAAACACACACAGATTATGCCAAAATACACCGCTTTGGGAAAATAATTGGAGGATCTATTGAACACATCCAGATCTTTGTTGAACTAGAGCAGTGTGCATAGGCCACATATTCCCCACAGCCCTCCCCTCAACCCCATCAGTTAAACACGTCTATTAATAGTCAACCAAGAGCTGAAATTTTCTAAGGCCAGCTGGTCCATTTTCCTTTGATGAACCTGGTCCATTTTCAATACCGATCTGTGTTTGTTCCCATAGAAGCTACATACCAAATTTCATTAAAATCCTTGCCGCAGCTTTTTTTACGTTATCTCGTTAACAAGCTGTTGATGACAGACCGACCGACTGACACACGGTCGATCGCATATATTCCCCCTTTGGGGAATAAATAAGAGATGTTTCGTGTGCCATGCCTTCTTGGTGTCACGTGATTTATACCCCGGTCACGTGACTGCTCATATAGCGCTTACTTGGCGTCGTGTTCGCGATCCCGGTTCCTCAGTCGATTGCGCCTCTCAGCTTGTTCGTCCGCGCAGCTCAACACGACTGACGCCACCAAAATTGTCGCTATCAGTTCAAATGCCAACATTGTCTGAAAACAAAAGTGAACAGATTGGATATCGCACAAATACACACAGATGAATTAATTTGTTATTAATATGCATCCAAAACATGGAACTTTCCTATTTTGGAGACATGTGTATTGCGACAAAAATCTCCCAGCTGAGTGTCTTCAGAATACTGTGTACATTTTCAGGGATACGGATTAAGTGGACCCGTAACCCTAAAAATAGATGTATGCATATTATTTACGCCACAAATTCCGAAGATTTACCCCTTCGGAAAGCACGCCTTTCGTGTAATCTATCAGTGATATATAACACGACTATTCGGGCACCTCTAGGCACGGCAGTATTCAAGTTTGAGAGAAGTACGTGTGAAGACTTGACCGAAATGCGAGGTTTCCGAGTTGAGGTGCAGCCGTAGCCTATTCTACACTGTCGGGGCCGCGTATGAGAACGGCCGTCTATCATAGTTTGAACGAGTTTTTGGTACAGTTGAGTTATTCAGAGAGGAATATGGGAGGCAGTCTGAATCACTGCTGCTATGTAATTTGACGGCATGACGAACCAACACAAAGCAGCACTCACAATAAAGTTAATTTTCATAAAATCGATTAAAAGGATTAGCAAATTCTGATTTCTCAATGTTTTTGTTTACACATAAACAATGTTTTTCACTCCGATCCGCAATTTTTGTTAAAATCTTTTTTTAGGGGTTTATTCTGAAACGCATTGAAACTGGTATTATCGCCACACCCCGCAGACAACAGTTATCCGGAGATTATATTTTCTTCTATCATCCCAGCTGACTGCAGTTGGCCTGGAATTCTGCAAGCAGGCCATGATTTGTGAAAGCATTTTCCTCTATATTTTTAAACCTAATAAAAACACCTGTGCAATGTTTCCTGTTCCACGAGACTCATCTTCGGGACGACAGATGACGGTTTAGTAGTGCAGAAAGGTGACTAAAACCTATTTCTTTGAGGAAAAAACTTCCAACACCCAATTATTGTTTTAATGAAGAAACCTGCTATTTCGAAGTTCGATGCACTGAACGGTGCGCCGGAAGATTCATAGCCTACAGATTTCTTAATTAATGGATCAGGGAGTTTTCTGCCATACGAAGATAGGATGGGACTAACCATCTGGTAGCCCACAGTGGCTTGCTATAGATAGTCTGACAGTATGTAGATTGTGCGAATCACCCACACCACGAAAGTGGTCAATTGCATTAAAACCAGTTTAAACCATTGGTTTTAAATATACAGCGTGCCCACGCAGTCCTTGTAGCGTCTCTAGCTTGTAACCTTACAAATACAAACAACGGGTTGGGATGAATTGATTTTATTTCATATAAAATCGTACTCAGTTAAAACGATTTACATTACAATAGTTTGATATGTCTACACACAACTACATGTAAACAGGCATACATGTATAATTATTTAGAAACAGCGAGCATATAGTTTATTTAGATACGCGAACAGCAATGGGGTGGGGTGGGGGGGGGGGGGGTAAAATTTTGAAATTTGAGAGCAATATTTTTTTGTGTTAACGCAAGCGCAGCTAGCAAAGTTCTGAATTAATTCCTCTGAGCAGAAAGTGGGAGAGGCCGGCGCTGTTTGTAATTGGCCAATAAGGTTTGAGGTATGTGTGTGTACAGGAGGGGTAAGGAAGACTCCCGTCGCCGTGGAGTCTAGAACACATGAGTAATTTTGATATCTCAAGAGCAAATATAAAAGTGACACAACTGCCGCCCCTAAGTCTGAGACAGAGCACGGGGAGTAAATATTATGCAAGACTCAAGGGAATGACATCTGTTGCGATAACACCTGTTTAAACAAAATTAACAATCTTAATTTTCCAGAAAGAACAAAATGTCTTTCAATGTCTCCATCGAATCCTGACTATAACCGAGTCGCTCAGCCCTTCGGACACTAAAACAGATGTAAGCGAGGAAGTTGCTCGGAGCCACTCCCTGACCATATTCTTCTTCCAAGCCCTCAGAACATTTCAACTTGCTGTTGTACATCTGCTGTACTCAACGTGCATAAGGGGAATAGGAACAATAATTGGTTATAGTAGATCATAATTATTGACAGCAAAGTGTTAAATGCTGAGTACAATTAAGCCAGATTCAAATTCGGCAACCCTCTGAACTAGAATATTCCTTATTCTGTGGTACGTGTATATTGTCTTCAGCCACGATAGATGTTTTTTTTTTTTTTTTTTTTTCATTTCACAGATTTGGATCTCATATAATCATCCGTTCTCCTCCCCCTCAGGCTAGCCACTTCGTAGTCCTAGCTGACTCTTCCGGTCTTCCTAAGACAGCAAAATAACAGATCGTACCTTGTTGTAGACACGAGCTAATGGCGTTATTTTAGAAGGGTGCATCACATAAATGACTCCATCATACATTATGACACATAATTTTTATACTCAAATAACAATTTTTGTTCTGGAAAAAACAGGCCTTTTCGTGGTAAGTATCTAGAAGCCCATGTTATCAACCAAGACAATAATAAATATACAATTGTAAAACCACTCCTCTAGGGCTTCGTCGAACCCGATAATAATGCCCTATGATTCTTCTCAGTGTGCTTTTCTAAAAAAAATTTGCTAATTTGAACCTCGGTGCCCTGAACCGTGCATCGAAATGATGACTACCACCTACCGGCAGAACATCAGTGCTGGTAAAAGTCTGGTACTGCAATTTTTATCCCTGAAAATTTCATTTATAGTACCCTTTTTCGGGAGGCCCTTAGTGTGCACGTTGAAAGACATTAGAATTTTGATTTTTTTCCTTTATCATTTCTTACTATCTAATTCAACAAAAAAAATTGCAGTCGGAAAGATCCGAAAGTACGAAATGGCTTATTGTAGTACAACTTGCCTCTTAACACGCGCCAAGCAATTTTCAGTAACGAAAAACAGAACCTACTTTTTTAATGAAATGACTTTTTAGTAGTTTGCAGCTGTTTGGTATCAGAAATCTGAATATGATTCTTGTAATGGAACAAATTATTTGAACTAGATGCTCGAGAAGCATGAATCCGCCGGGTTCGCGCAAATTGCATACCTGATTATGATGTTCCTGTGAACAACTGTTCCAAAGAACACCATACAGCCTTGTGGTCAGTGAAGTAGAGGTTTGTAGAGCCAGTGGTACAATGTTGATTTGGTGTGAAGATAATATCGATACATCGACCAGATGGCATTGTTGCTTCAAACGAGGTTGGCAGAAGATGAAATGAATTCATAAGATCTAGTAATGGCGACTGCTTCTGTGAAATGTTTATGTTAAGTCACCAAGCACGATTGTTCTTTTCAATGGTAGTTGGACGTGAAGTTCCCGAAGATATTTACAGAACTTGTTTACCGGATAGATTGGCGACTTGTAGATGACACAAATTACAGTATCAGAGGTTTCTTGTGGAAACCTTATGTTCACACAAAGAGCTTGAAGCGTTGTGTCAACGTTAATTTTTCTACCTTTCAGTAACGTATCGGTATATAATGCAACACCGCCTTTAGTGAAGCCATCGTTTCGGAAAACATCATGTGACGGAATGTAGAAATTGCTGTTGTCATGATGTGATGTCAACCATGTTTCACTCACAGCTATAATGGCTGCATTTACAAGTCGCTGATCAGCACAAATGTGATGTGCTACAAGCGATCTGGTGTTTAAAGAAACTGCATACTGCCCCTCGCAGAATGTAGAAGAGAATCGGCCTTCACAGATGTATCATGCAGACGCTTCATTTCATTGACAACTAGAGGATCGCACTTGATTTTCTTTTCATCGAAGTAGATGATTGACAGGCCATCGATAGTTCTGGCTCGCTTTAAAGCAACATAAGCCATTCCACATTTAGTCCAGTGTTGCAGTGATACCACCACTCTGTCAAGAGTTAGGCCCTGGACTTTATGAATTGTTGTCGCAAAAGATAGGCACACGGGGAATTGAATTCTTCTGATATTTTGTGACACATTATTAGGCAGAAGTGCCTCATGACGTTCAATCCTAGTCGCAGTTTGGAACAGTGGATGCTTTATGTGAGATCTGATATTTTTTTCCCACTGTGACAGTGTCAAATTGAATCCACAAGCAAGAGACCACACCTGCTTCAGTCATTGTTATATCAACTACTGTTCCAACGGACCCATTACAAAGGCCATCTGCAACATCGACATTCATAACAAGCATTATTCTGCAACCAACTTTCAACTCTAAATTTTTTTGAAGGTTGCCAATCTTGAAAGAAGTGTTCGAGTTTTGAGTACGTTTGAACGATTGGTCCACGGCAGGAATTCGGATCAATTCAGCATCGATCGACTCAAGTAGTCTGCGGTTGTGTTCATCCTTTGCATCATTGGTGGAAAAAATGTGCAAAGCTTGCAAAGGGTATTCTGGATTGGACAAATCGTAAGTAATTGTTCTGCTGCGAAGAAAGGAATAGTCATCCTTTGTGCACGAGTTTGTCCTGAGCCGATTCAATAATTGCGCGAAGGGCAAGTCGTCCCTTTGCCGCATGACTGCATTAAGTTCGCACAATTTAAATAAATCCTTCCACAGATGAACAGATAAGGCTGCATATGGCTGAGAAGGCACGTTTTGAAAAATATATTTCTGCCGAACTGGTGGTAGTTGATATAGGTCTCCAACAGCAAGAATGGACACTTAAGGGCAGCCATGGGTAAAATCTTAAATCAATCCACCCACTAATGCGGCCTGTAGGCGCGTGAGACCGATATGTGTTATGCTCATTCCTAATTCATTTCTTCCATTTTTTTAAATTTTGTCATTTGGACAATTTTGCTCGGATCCGGTCGAATCCTGGTCACTGCACTGCGGGATGCTTAGGAGCAGCCATGGGTAAAATCTTAAATCAATCCACCCACTAATGCGGGCTGTAGGCGCGTGAGACTGATGTGTGTTATGCAAAGTCCTTATTCAGTTTCTGCAATTTTTTAAAGTTTTGCCATTTTGGCAATTTTGCTCCGATCCCGTCGAATCCTGGTCACTGCACTGCGGGATGCTTAGGAGCACCCCTGGGTAAAATCTGAAATCAATATACCCACTAATGCGGGCTGTAGGCGCGTGAGACTGAAATTGCACAGACGGACTGACGGACAGACGGACGGCTCGACGGACGGACAGACAGACGGACAGAATGAAAACTATATCCGTCCGGTTCCCGGCGGATAACAACTCGTGCAAATTTAAAAAAAAAAACACTTGAATACATCTCAAGGAAAACGTCTATCCCCCGTGGGCGATACGGTGTGTGTAAGGCTGTTGCGTATTGACTACGCAAAATTGAAAAATGGATGGATAGGTAGACGAAGTGTCTAACATTTAAACGAATCGATCCATTAACCAGTAGGCGCGTGAGACTGCGGCAGGTACGTTAAGTAAAACGAATCAATCTGTCAATACGGCCTGTAGGCGCGTGAGACTGCCGTATATACGGTAAGTCCAGTGCCGATTTTCAAGTCCGCCATTTTGTCAATTTTTTTTTCAGATCCGGAAAATTCTTGTCACTGCACTGCGAAAGGGTCCAGAGAAGGCGCGTACAAAATTTGAAACAAATCCATCCATTTTTGTGGCCTGTAGGCGAGCGAGACTGTCGTATATACGGTAAGTCCAGTGCCGATATTCAAGCCTGCCATTTTATCAATTTTTTTTTCGGATCCGGAAAACTCTTGTCACTGCACTGCGAAAGGGTCCAGAGAAGGCGCGTACAAAATTTGAAACAAATCCATCCATTTTTGTGGCCTGTAGGCGCGCGAGACTGTCGTATATACGGTAAGTCCAGTGCCGATTTTCAAGTCCGCCATTTTATCAATTCTTTTTCGGATCCGGACAATACTTGTCACTGCACTGCGAAAAGGTCCAGAGAAGGCGCGTACAAAATTTGAAACGAATCCATCTATTAATGTGGCCTGTAGGCGCGTGAGACTGAAGTATTATTGGGCGGAAAGGTCTTGGAGGGACTTCACTTGCTTAACCTCTCACGGGCAAATGCCGAATTGTTTGCTCATAAATAATAACAGGCCTTCCAGCGCTCCTCGGGAAAAAAGGGTTATTTTAATAGGTCCTCAGTTAAAAAAATAGGTTTTTATAGGTTTTTTTGGCGTAAAAATTAGGTTTCAATACATTGTTGGGGCGTCCAAAAAGTAACTTTTATAAGCTTCTAAAATAATAGTTTTAATAGGTTTAAGGGTTTTTAAACATATTGTAATAAGTTTTTCGATTTTAATAGTTATAATTTATATACAATAAATATATTAATCTAAACAATACAGATATTCTGTTAAAGTAATCTAAAATGTAAGTTTTTTTGTAATAGTGTGTGTAAGAAATGGATAATACAGTATTAAGAAAAGTAAATAGGCAAAAAATTATAATGATAATAATTAGTAGTTAAAAGATGGGTTTTAATAGGTTTAATAGGTCATGTTCGCAAAAATAGGTCCATTTTGAAAAAGTTAAATAGGTTTTAATAGGTTAAACAGGTTCCGCTGTAATAAGTACTAGTGAAAACCTTATCATTTAAAAAAAGCAGACTTCCATAAAGCAGTTCATTTCACACAAGAACTTCAGGGCATAAAGTTCACGGAGTGCCGGGGTCCCCTGATAATCAGCTCGGGATCCCTGAAGTTTGACCCTGGGGTCCCGCGGGCGCCAGAAAAAAAGACGGTGTTCTTTTGCAACTGTTCTGTATCACAGCTAAGTTCGAAAATGGTTGATTTTTTTCATTGTTTAATGTAGCATCTTTCAGTGTTTCTTTGTTGTTAGAAGAAGTAGTTTTGTGATTTGCATGATATCACTAATCGCGTTTATTTTTGTTGCAATCAGGGCTGGCATGATTTAAATCAAGTGATTTTATATCACGATTTAAATCATGATTTAAATCAACGTAAAAAAATCAGGTTTTGGGATTTTTTGATTTTTTTGATTTTTTTTAAACAATGGTCTGTGTTAAAGGCCTTCATGTGCTGTTACGAGCATTTGTTTGCAACACCTTCTGTTTGAAGAAAGTATTCATAAAGTACGCGAGCAGCACTCTGTGAGAAGTCAATACCGGTGGTGTCTGAGAAGATACCCTACAGTATGAGATGATTATAAGCAGTACCATTATACAAACATTAACTCGGGAGTAGACATTTAGGCGTCCAGCTTTTATTTGGAAAATCCCGGCAGCATCTCAAACTGTACTTACTCCGGTGTTGGAAAAGCGTGTCTACCCCATGTGCTTGCAAACAAAGTATTATATAGTTACACATCATGCAAGGTGTATTTAAATCCCTCAAATCGACTGCTTCTTTACTTATTCATTGAGAACCTGAGACAACAACAACATTGGAAGCTTTGTTTTGTTACCGGTCCTTAAATAAGCTTTGAAAAATTAAAGTTATCACAGTTTTCACCTATTTTGTGAACTGAAAATGTGTTTAGAAATATCTTACAAGAGAGTGTAATGAGTCTTCAATAAACTGGTAAAAAGGTGGTGCTTTTTTATATTTTGTCGTTTTTTTTTTTTTTTTTTTTTTTTTGTGGGGGGGGGGGTGATTTAAATAAAAAAAAAAAATTAAAAAATCCGATTTAAACCAAATAAATCCAAAAATCATGGTTGCAATAAAATTGATTTTAAAGAAGTTAACTTTTTTTATTGCCCAAAAATGTCGGGACCCCACCACTTTACCTCGGGACCACTGGTTTCAGAGGTCGGGGTCTCGCGGAAACTTTTTGCCCTGAACTTGTTCACAAAAAGTTATTACACATTTATACTATTGTGTATCAAAAAAAGAGCTCAAAGCGTGCCCTCACTCTAAAAAGGGGTAGAAACGAATTTTGGTTCGGGACAGAAACTAATTTTATCACTCTTTCATTGTAAATCTACGAACAAATTTCCCCATTATCAGAGGATTAATAACACGTTCTTGTCAACGAATGCTTTCCACAGATGCTCTTCTGTCAGATATATAAAAATGCCTTCAGATTTTGTCTCGGTAACAAAAAATAGTCTTGTAAAGGATAGTTGAAAAATACTCCAATTAGCTTTGCCCTCTGCTTCGGTTTGGAATTTCACGAAGGGCAATGACACGCTTGGAAAGAATTCTTTTGTGTGTTTATGGTTCATCTGTTTTGCATTCTGGGGATCCCTTAGCGCCCCCCCCCCCCCATCCCTCCTTATGCACCTACCTTTATGGAGATCTTTATTATGTATATGTATATTAATGATTTTTGTAATGTTTCTGAAATACAGACGAAACCAGTTAATCGCATAGCCAATTTGCTAAGCCCTGTTATGCCTTTATCCGTAAAGCCACCCATCGCCGCACGTGGCTACTTTACTCCAATTTTCACACTAAGTAGCCAGGGCTGGAAAAAAATCATGATTTTTGATTTTTTTTATTTAAATCTGATTTTTTTGATGTTTTTGATTTAAATAACACTGAAAAAACCGACAAAATTTCCAAAAGCACCACCTTTTAACAGTTAATTGAAGACCCGTAACACTCTCTTGTACTACAAAAACATTTACATTTCACAAAATCTGTGACAACTGTCCTCAATTTTCAAATGTTCAGATAACTGTCTTCAAGTTCAATTCTTAATTTATTGAGCGATCGGTAGCAAAACGCCAGTTTCCAGCCTTTTCCACTCCGAGGTTTGTTCAATCAACAATCGAAAATGCAGTGATATGGGGGGGGGGGAGATTTAAATAACCTCGCTCGACGCGTAACACTAATACTTTGTTTTCAAGCACACGCGGGAGAAAGGACGGAGTACGTTGGAGATATCGATGCTACCGGGAGTTTCTGAAGATTAGTTTGCCATTACATATCCACTACAGAGTACTTGCTCAAACAATCATAAAAAATACTATGAGACTAAAGGGTTTCTTTTCAAACATCAAAGGCAGTTACCTGCTTAAGGCGTGCCGCGCCTAACTACTTATCCCCACCTCGGAGGCTCATGTGGACTAATAAGCGTACCATATGAAATGCCTTGTTTAAACAAAGGCGTCTCCAAATGCCTTCAGTGAAACAGACTAAATGACACACATTTTAAGTAGAAAAAAAATCAACAAATTAAAAAAATAAAAAAAATAAAAAATTGTGATTTTTTTACGTTGGTTTAAATCACGATTTAAATCATGATTTAAATCAACTGATTTAAATCATACCAGCCCTGTAAGTAGCCACGTGCGGCGATGGGTGGCCTAAGGAGAAAAAGACGGGAGAAAATATGGAAATTCGTACGATGTTCAAACACTGTAGCGTTACACTGATACGAATGGAAAGAAGGGTATGTGAAAAGCCACGTGCGGCTAGGGGTGGTAAAAAAAAACACAACAAGGAAGAATGTCGTGAAGCTGGTATCTATAATGTGTGTTGTGAAAATGAATATATAAAAACATGTAACTACATGTATATTTGTGCTGGGCTGTTTCCATGAATTGCAGCTTTTGGCTTAGTGGTTAGTACGCTCGCTTATGAAGCGAAAGTTCCCAGTTCGAGCCCCGCTTGCGACTCACATATTTTCACAACAATATCCTTATCCCAATTGAATTCAGTCAAAACGCGAGAACTTTTCGACAAAAGCCAAATCCGCTTATACGAGGGGTAGGGAACTAATATTTATAGAATATCAAAACTTATGAAATTGAAAAGAACAGCTTTCGCTGTAGTCCCAGGTGACTCGCACCTCCACAGAGGAGTGGTGATGGACTAGGGTCACTCGGGACTACTTTCGCGGCTGAACACAATTATTTATTTATTTGTCAATTATCGCAAAAGAATGGACATTTGAGCCGAAAGGGCTGGCAAATTTGCATCATGCTTATGAACTATATCTACAATTGAACATTTTGTTGTCACCAATTACGGTCTACTCTGACCAATTCTATCTCCTCTCTCTCTCATCTTGGCTGGCAACAAGACACTGGGCGATAATGTAATTTTTACTATGTATGCGTTTTTGACGCAATTGCTTGACTATATTCCTTTGCACAAAAGCTACCTTATTAGTTAATTAATTGCAAATAATACACCTTGTCAAAATTTAATGGACAAAATACAGAAAAGAAAACAAACCATCTGTTGACAACTCAGGTTTATCATTCATGTAAATTTTACCGATTTCTAGTAAAGTATGACGAATGTTTGCGTTTTTTAGCGTTGCGGTTAGTGTGCCTGGATACTACCTAGCATGGTAGTTTATTCTTTATCCTCAAAACAGGAAAAAACTGTATGTACCAGAAGCTAACGCTTTATATGGTTCTACTATCGAGGATAAAAGGGGACGGCTAACCTGGTTAGAGCGTTTGTCTGGTGATACCAAGGTCTCGGGTTCGAATCTAGCTCGGGATTGGAAACCAGCTAAGCGAATACATTATTTTATTTTAAACGCTATTTTTTCTTTACTCTTTGCATTCATTCATAAAATAGACGAGTAAAATACCTACATCCTGAAACCTGTTTTATGAACTTTATGATGATTGTGCATCCGTACCCCATCCACCGGTCTGTTTGTTGTCTCCGTCAAGTAGCAATGGCATTTCAGGCAAAGATAATGGAAATTCCATTGAAAACAATATACAGTTCAAATAAAAGTTCTGATTGCGAAAACAACGCTGTAAATGGGATTTATTCTGTAAGAAAAGAAATAATTACCAGAAATTGCATAAACGTGCGGTAAGGATATTAAGTGGTGCCATATAGGGCCATATAGGGTGCAAAAGTAGAATATTAAAGTTATGTGACATTGTTAGGTTTAAAACTTTGATTGCAATAATCAAGGCAAAACAAATTTTACTACCTCCAAATACAGCGTTATTTTCAGATGGTTGACAATACTCGAGTAACCAGACAACAAGGCAATTTTAAACATGTTTATTCACGTACTACTTTAAAAACACGTTTAAAATTAAGGGGCATTCAATACTGCAATTGTATACCGGTGGAAATTAGGAATGTGAAAAATATCTACTCTTTTAAAAGAAGTCTTAAAGCTTATCTCATCTCAAGTTATACCGACTAATCCATAAAGCTAAACCAGATAAACAAATATGTATATATTTCTGTACCAATCTAATTACATCGACTTTGTTGTCATGCCTTGGTTCTACTGACTTGTTTGGCGTTGAACAATTATTTACTCTTCTAGTATTTATCTTTTTAAGAATTTAAATTATCTATATCAAAAGCTACGTTCAAATTTTTGAAGTGATAAGTAAAAATAAGGTCTAGTAATGGGAAGTTACTAAGTTAAAAGTTGTTTTATGTATGTGGTATTCTTCTCGTCTATTTTTACATTGCGCTTTTTGTTGCTTTGAAAGCTCAGAAAATAAACTTACTGAGTGATTGACTGAGAAATAAAACTGAACAAACTAACAGGAAAAAATAAATAGCAAAATCATCCAAAAATAAAAAAGTAATTACTGTTAAGCATATAGAAATAACTGAAATGTCATAAATATATTTTAAAACTATTCTTTAAAGCTAACAAAATAAAATTATCTGATAATCAAATAAATGTTCGGCATAGCTGAATTGCAAAAAGAAACCAAAAAAGAAAATGTACTAATACAAAGCAAGATGTGCAATAGATTCAATGCCATAGTCACAGCATTGGTTACATAGCAGTAAATGGGAGTAATTCGCTTCATTCCTCAACTATGAATATTAGATAAACATTAAGAAGTGCTGCATTTGTTTTTCGCTTCCAATTTCTGGGGAGCATTCCTGTAAAATTTCAAAGCGATCAGATCTGAATTGTGGGATGAGTAGTATTTCTTTTTGAATTGTGACCGTTTTCAACCAAAATGTTAAACCAAAATACAATCTGGGTGGAATGTTGCTGCCAAAAATCAAAGCAATCGAACCAGAAATCTAGCACGTCTAACATTATGAAAAATGCTGATAAACACATAATAGACGACGAGCAGCCCCAAGTAAAGGAAATAGCCCACCAATGTGTCATATTACTAAAGAAGAGTTTATTACACTCGATCCCACCTTATTAGATCGGGAGAATCAGTATGTTTTTTACTTAAGGATCGATTTCAACCATTCTTGCAGCAAAATGTTCAGTTCAAATTTTAGTTTTGAATGATGACGTCATTGATGTCATTTATTAAAATTTCAAACGAGCAAACCTGAGAACTACTGGACCGATTTCCACCATTTTTTTACCAAAGGTTCAGCAAGACTTTATCTTTAATGGAGTGTAACCGAACATTGCGATTTCATATGCGAAGAATGTTGAAACTGCATTTACACCTCAAAAGCAATACATACATTGAACAGTTTTATTGATACACTTTGAAGAATATTACAACGTTTGTTGATTTATACAATTTAGTCAAATAAGTCTTGTTTTTCATCTGTTTCACCTCACTGTCCATATCACTTTCTTTGTCACTGTCAGCGTCCTCCTCTTATCTAGAAGCTCTTCAAAGAATGCATTATTTTTGTCTTATAG
Source organism: Protula sp. h YS-2021 (assembly GCA_949752745.1). NCBI lineage: Eukaryota > Metazoa > Annelida > Polychaeta > Sabellida > Serpulidae > Protula > Protula sp. h YS-2021. The sequence goes on along the minus strand of OX457024.1, from coordinate 16,841,556 downwards.
CCGCATTTAATGCCTTTGAATACTCATAATGTTGTTCATTAACAAAATGATTAAGTGTTCTAAAATGTTTTGACAGTGTTAGCTTTGTTCTAGACGTTGGGTACATATGAATTGCCTCATAAACAGTCGTTTTGGTCGACGCTTACAAATGGGTTGCAGGTCATCACTTGCTCTTTCACGCGCAATTGCAAGCCCTTGCTCTTCATATTCAAAAACCTGTCCTAGAAATTCATCATCAAGTGTCATCATATATTTCTTGGATCATATTGGATCATATCTAATTGTCAGAACTGCTGTCATCGTCACCCTCGCCACACTGCCTCATATGTTTGAATAAAGCTTCTCCGCTCTTGTATGACGCACCGCATCCTATAGAAGCATTTGCATTATTTTCATCCATGTTGACTCTGGCGTTCAGTAGAAGACTCACCTAAAGTTTCCGTGATAGGCGTTTTTATAGGGCGCTCTATCTCTACCTCCCTATATATCCAGAAGTCTCCTGGGGCTTCTGGATATATCCACTTATCTCTTGAGATTTCTGGATGTATGCAAAAGTCTCACAAGACTTCTGGATATTTTCAAAGGTCTCATGAGACTTCTGGATACATCCAATTATCCCTTGGGACTTCTGGATAGATCCAGACACCTCCCGACCTTTGGATATATCCCAAAGTCTCGGGAGACTTTTACAGAAATCTCCTTTCCTATATCCAGAAATCTCCTTCCCTATTCATATGATGACCTCTCGGATTTATAAGATTTTTAATGTCCTCGAGAGGTCAGTCAATGTTACCGATTGACCTTCAGTTTTGTATATTTGAACGCTTTCGTTTATGCGAATGTTGCGTTTCTTATGAACCCAATCAAGCGTCGATTTAACATTTTTCCTGATTTATCCAGTTGCCCGGGAGTTGCGGTTTCGTAAACACATTTCCGGTTGGTCTTAATACTGTAGCAATCACAAATACTGTTTATGTTCTGGCTCAAAAAAAAAAAAAAAAAAAAAAAAAAAAAAAAAAAAAAAAAAAGGAAGCAGAGTCCTTGACATTTGAAGATTTTGAAATTATTTTGACTGAATGGATTAGAATTTCATTTAGAAAATATCAAAATATTGGCGATACCATATGACAATGGGTTAATATTATTTATGCAGGCACGTGAAAGTTGTATAACCAAACAAGAAATAAAACACGAATTGAATGTTAAATTTTTTCTTATTATCAGAATAATAAACAACATGTCAAAAACTATTGAAACAGGTCTATGGAAACAATAAATATAGAATAACAACATATAATTGAATAAAACAAGAAACAAAAAAATATTTAGGAAATACACATGGCTCCAACCCTTACAAGATATAATTCGCAGACAGAATCGCCTAGAAAACATTAACAAGTCCTAATTTGGTCAATTTTTGGCCGATTTCAACAATAATATGAAAAGGCACATCTGCAATATATATACATATTTCAACTATGTGGGGTTTCAGAAGAATATCCTTTGTAGAAATAGAGAACTGTCGCGGACACAACTCAACTTCTATGCCAAGTGAATGCATATATTTTATCAATTTCTAACAAATCATATTCTGTTCCATTTTTGGCCGATTTCAACAATAACACGAAAAGGCACATCTGCATTATATATATTTCCACTATGCAAGGCAAAAAAAAAAAAAAGCATGTGCCTTTATAGCTTTGGAGAGCGGACAAAACTCCATCTATATACTAAGTGAACGCATAAATTTTGTCAAGTTTTAACAAATCCAATTTGGTCAAATTGTGGCCGATTTCAACAATATACGAAAAGGCACATCTGCAATATATTTTCACTATGCAGTATGTGCCTTTATAGCTTTTGAAAACTTTCTCGGACAAAACTCCATCTATATACTAAGTGAACGCATAAATTTTGTCAAGTTTTAACAAGTCCTAATTTGGTCAAATTTTGGCCGATTTCAACAATGGTACGAAAATGCACATCTGCAATATATATATATTTCCACTATGCAAGGTAGCAAAAGCATGTGCCGAATAGCTTTCGAGAACTGTCGCGGACAAAACTCTATACTAAGTGAACGAATAAATTTAACAAGTCCTAATTTGGTCAATTTTTGGTCGATTTCAACAATAATATGAAAAGCCACATCTTCCAAAAATAATAAATAAATAAATGAACAAATAAAATAAAATAAATAAAAAAATGCAGCCATTTTAACAATTGTTCGCAGATCAACACAGAAAGTGAGGACTACATAGTTAACAGCCATATAAAATTTGATGAAAACTTGAGCTGAAGTAGCATTTTGAAGAAAAATTCACACACGTACATACAGAAGAATGTCCCTGCGGATGTGACCAGACCAGCGTGACGAAATCGGTTGGTCTAAACCGCAATTGAACATTGTTTTAAAACAACATGGGTGCACCACTATAATTTTCTGCACTGGGTGGCAATTGTTTATATAAAAAAATCTTTGCCTGACAAAGAATACCACAGATCAATATTCATACCATTATGCATGAAAAAGTTTGATAGCTATTTCTCAAAACTGACAAATCTGTAAATTTATTGTCATAAGAACAGAAATACTTTTCATACTTTCGTTGATTTTAAAAAATTCAACTCTTTGCAATTTACTTGAAATATGGATCAATCAGAATTACTTCAATGAAAAGGATAGTTTAAAGGCCAGTCACAGAATTAAGCTACAGGCACTGCTATAGAAAGATGTAGTTTAGGAAAACCTATATTAATTCATATTGGTTCAGGCCAAATTATTCTATATGATGTTATTTAAGCAAAGGAAGACATATTTTATGCAATTTTTCAATATAAAGACTTTCTACAAGAAATTAACATTTGTTTCCTATCAACCGAAGTTTAATCAGTTATCAGATATGTAAAGGGTGTTACCACAGTATTACTATGTTCACGAGATTTAAACGAAACGTGCTTAAGCAAAAAAAATTCCTCATATACATACTTGTTTTGTACACGTTAGATAATTACGAGGGATGATAAGGGCAAAGCGAGAAAAACTGGAAACATGAGCTAACAGTTTGGTGCTTCAGAAAGCTATTAGATTGAGACCTAGAATGGTAACAACTGGAGCATTATAATGCCGAGTATAAAACGATGCAAGAAAACCTTTTTTACATTTCTCCACGAATTATTTTTTTTTACCTGAGAAATAAGTTAAGTCCCCTTACCCCACCCCGACCCCCCACGTCCTAACGTCATTCCAATTTCTCACCGGATTTGCATCGTTCTCAAAAATGACCTTTAAAAAAAAAAAACAAAACAAAAAAAACGAAAGACTGGTAAAAACCGGAAAAGTTTCATCTCTGAATTACATAAGAAAGCTTAAATTAAAAATTGGGACGGGAAACCTGCACGAGACCAGGATAAATTCTCCGTAGAATTTAATGACCTGATGCTTCTGGTGCAGAAAGTGATAAACTGGAGCAGTGTGCATAGCCCACATATTTCCCACAGGCCTCCACCACCCCCCCCCCCCATCAGTTAAACACGGCCATCAATAGTAAAGGGCTGAAATTTTCTAATTCCAGCTGGTCCATTTTCCTTGGACGAACCTGTCCCATTTACAAAACCGATCTGTGTTTGCTCCCATAGAAGCCACATACCAAGTTTCATTAATATCCTTGCAGCAGTTTTTAAGTTATCGTGTTAACAAGCTCTTGATGACAGACCGACACCCCGACCGACCGACCGGCAGACCGACACGCCGTCGATCGCATATATTCCCCCCTGTGGGGAATAAATCACTTCTTTGATAAAATGTAGCCAATATGATTTTTAGTACATTTTTCGTCTATTTCAACAAAAATCATATCGTCAATACTAATCTACATAAACACATAGCTTGGCTGGCCATTGCTTCCTCTGCACTAATGTTTTGACGCCAGTGGAGCTAACTAGGCAATTTTAAGCTTGACTCTGGGAGAAGCTGTTTCAAAGTGGAGTCGCAACCTCTCACCCGACTGTCCCTTGCCTCTTCCCCAGGCATTGACAACACTCGAACCAAGCTCAGGGATTTAAACACCACATTTCTGTATAATAGTTCTCAGTGTGAACGAAGACTGCAGATTCAATTTGTCCAAATTTATTGTTTTTGATGATGGAATTGGGCGTCAGACTTGCAGTAAAAAACCTGCGGTATTTCCCAACATGACGTCATTGCTTTCATATTAGGATTGTTTCACCTCGTATCTTTCATCTTAGGTATCCGGACATAACGGCGACGGCCAAAACGGCGACGGCCAAAACGGAGAAGACCAAAACGGCGATGGCCAAAACGGCGACAAGTGCAACCCCGGACAAAACGGTGACTGAGTTTTTTTTATAAAGTTTATTGTTTAAAATGCTTATTAAAAAAAAAGTAACAACGTTGACAACACAGTTTATTTAACCATCAGAGATAAATAAATTTGAACACAGTGCAGCATTTCTCCCGACGTGCCCTTCCTGCCCTCCCTAACCACCTCCTTACTGTCACCAGTCACTGTCTCAGTAATCTGTTCAAGGAATGACTTACTCACTTACCTTTTCTCAGGTAAAACTGAAAATTATTTTCTCAGGGAAAATAAAATTTAATGTTATCTTTCATTGGCGTGGATTCGTATATAATAACAGCATTTCACATAACCGATACAGATAAGGATTAGCTCATTAAGGCGATTAAAACATCGTTCTTTCATAGCTGATAATCCGAAGTCTTTTTTAGTGGCATTTTTATTTTTCCTTTTATTGATGTGGATTCACGTGCACCAGAGGATTAGTGGGCACAGTCGCCAAATACATTATTGTCTTTCAAAATGTACTTATTTACCACCCCACCCCCCCCACCCCGACACACGATGGATTATCGTATAATTGCAATTAGGAATGTATGAGAAAATAATGTTAAATTATCCATTTTATTTTGCCTTTTTAAACATTGGCTCAAATTATATTTATCTTCAAGTAGAAATGAATTGATTTATCTGGAAACACTATTCTTTGTATTTTGATTGTCAACATTAAATTATTAATCTTAGTCGCCGTTTTGTCCAGGGTTGCACTTGTCGCCGTTTTGGCCATCGCCGTTTTGTCCGGGATTCTTCATCTTACGGTGTTGATGTACAAATTATTCATCCGTTTTTTTTTTCAAATCCAGAATTGGGGTGGTTACCAGCCCACTTCGGCCGAAAGTATGAACACTTCATGAACACGCGAACTCATTTCTTCAGGATAAATTTTAACCCTGACCTTGCTTTTCTAGCGAAGTGATTTTATGATTAAACCAGAAGATCTTTCCTACGACATGAAGCAAAATTCTTATAACGTGGAAAGCAGTACTTGTAAATCCAGAATAAAACTGCTGAGATTCGTATTGAGAACCAATGGACATAAATATTTACGCCCCCACCCCCCCCCCTACACTCCCATGCACCGGATTTCTACCACAGTCTTAGCTTAATGCTCATATACCAACACACGTCGTCAATTTAAAATATAACGAAAAAAATGTTTTCTTAAATACACAATAAACAAGGCTCCAGCGAACGTTAACACATACCACCTTTTTGACAAACGTTCTACTGTTGTACTACTGACAATTTTAAAGCACACCAATAACAACTGAAAACTGAGTATTTTACTGTCAATATAACAAACTTCACATTTCACAAAACGACTTAGGACAAATTTTGACCCTGACCTTGATTTTGAGGTTAAGTGGTTTTATCACTTATCTTTTACCTATAAACTTTGATTTACATAATTTTACTGTGCCTGCGCATGTTTACCGTATTTTCCCGTGGCTATTGCGCTCCTAAGTATATTGCGCACCCCCAGTTTGGGCCTCCAAATTGAAAAAATTCTCTATTCTTGTGTATAATGCGCACCCCTAACTTGAGACTCATAACCCTCAAAATCATTTCACCAGTAATAAAGTGTCCTTTCATTCGCTTACTCTAATTAGCCAATCAGTGCCATTGTTTAAGAGTGTTACATTATTAATGACAAATCATGTAAACTGTAAAGACATCGTTCACCCAAGCTGCTCCCTCTTCCCCTTTTCTAATCGGCTTAACGAGCAACTTAATACTCACTCCGACGTCTCAATCACTCTTTTTACAAACAAACCGCCTTACAAAATGGAAGAATCGTATGTAAATCGTATGTCCAACACACATGAATATTTGTGATATTACTAGTACTGTTTTTAATAAAGCTCTATTAGATAGTTACTTGTATATCACAATTTTAGTTTACTTATTGCAGGCACTTAGTGTTACATGAACTCAGAGCTCAGTTTTAGTATATTGAAACTTTGGCAATTTTGACAGGTTCTAGTTCTAGGCAGAACAGTTTATAGTATTTATCAGTTTACCACACATTACACAGTTACAAGCCATGACATCAATAAAATATTTGAGGTGAAAAAAATTGTTTTAATTTAATTCCGTGTATATTGCGCACCCGTAACTTTTGGCCAAAAATGTTATAAAAAATCGTAGTATACACGGGAAAATACGGAAATTTTCAAATCTTACAATTATTTCCTACGACATTTTTTTCAAATTTGGTAAAGAATTACTCTCCACTTCCCGGCGATAAATCACTATGGTGCCATTCTTGAAGAAAGTACTTCTTTACGCCAGTAAGAACTACAGATCTACGCTTCTAAAAAATTTCCAAATACATCTGTTCTTTGGGTAAAAGGTAACATTAAGCAAAATTCTTATAAGGTGGAAAGCACTAATTATAAATCCAGAATCAAACTGCTGAGATTCGTACTGGAAACCAATGGAAATAAATATGTACGCCCCCACCCACCCCCCCCCCCACCACCCCCCCCCCCCCCACTCCCATGCACCAGATTTCTACCACAGTCTTAGCTTAATTCTCGTATACCAACACAACGTCGTGAATTAAAAATATAACGGAAAAAAAAGTTTTCTAAAATACACAATAAACAAAGCTCAAGCGAACGTTAACACATACCACCTTTTTGACAAAGCTTCTACTACCGATACCTTTATAGCACACTATTTACAATTGAAAAGTGAGCATGTTACTGACAGGTAACAAGCTTCACATTTCCCAAACCGTGACATGAACCGGATCAAACGAGTTTTTGACAACGGCAACCATTTTGACATTTTATTGGCAGTGTCTACACTTATAGGAGTTATCACATGTCACACAATAACTTTTCTTTCAATATCACAATCTATTTCCAAGAAGTCTAGGGCACAACCTCTCCCGTTTTACAATATATGGTCTATCCCCTGGAAGAGAAAACAAGATAATTTCTGGGTGAAATCTACTGCCCCCCTCGCTCCCCCGCCCACCCTCGTCACGATTATTTCCAACGGTGAGGAATTTGGTTCGCAAAAAGAAGCAGAACTTCGGGATAAGATCGTACTTCGAAAACTCAAGGCCGAACACATTCCTGCCACTGACAATTAACCTTCGGTTAAGTAGCCAATAACCACCCCCCACCCTCACCCCAGCCCCACTCCCCCCTAAAAAATCAAACCAATCTACACGTTCTGTATAAAGTATTTGTTACATCCCTTTAACGCAGCACTTTTACTGACTGGGGGAGACTGAATCTTCAAGCACGCTGTGATCGCATGAACTCCAGGTAGTCGATGTAACCGTCATCGTTCGCATCCTCGTCGCGTAAGATGGAGTCCGCTAGCATCTCAAGGTCTTCCTGTGACACAGGATTCCAATCGTCAGGATGCTCTTCTGTAAATAGACACATTATTGTAAACTAGAGCGGCCAATGCGCACAAAACATTTTTTTCCCACTCTGCATTTTGTCGAAATTCTCATTTGATTTCACTGACCAGTCCGTTGTGATTTTTTTTAAAACTGACAGGAAGTTTCTGGTAAAATATCTGCTCAAATAATGCGCTACTGAAATATGTCTTATTCTCAGAGGGTTTACAAGTTAATTTCTTTAATTTGTTTAATTTTCATAGGTCGGATGTGACATGTGATTGCCTTTGATAAAAGCAGTAATCCATTTTCGATTCTTTACTGCGAAGAGTAAAGGAAACACATCGGGTATATATAGGTGGAACTTTAGATCTACTTTGAAGTGAAAAATTGCGCTCGTTTTTCATATTCGTCAGGTTCGAATATTTGTCATATTTCTTTTTTTATTTTTTTTTCATCATATACGACCGTATAGATATATATAGTTTATAAATTGCGTACTTCGACTGGTCAGTCTGTTTTGTGACATTTTTTCATGATTTGCACACCAAACATGAGTACAGGTTTGTATCACACACTTTCAATCGATATTTATTCAGTTTCTCGTTTTTTGTAAACAAAAACAAATGTCTCCCCGACTAAACCAATAATTCCTCAAAAACCATTTTCCATTTTTCTTTTTACTAAAAAGATAATTTCTGCAAACATAATCACAATTCATTGTCAAAAATTCAAACCATAAATATATCCGAATAAACATATCTTGTGTGCAAAGAAGTCGGGTTGCGTATTACCTTTATTCCATTACTGGAAGGGGGTAGGGGTATGTAAACTGACTTGTGGGTAGCTCTTTTTGTAGGTCTGGAAAGTGGTCACCACAGATTTAAGGCACGCCTCTTTATCCGGGTATAGAAGATGGTCACTAAAAGAGGTTTTACCGTACGTCTTTCTTAACCGGATCCAGATGATGGTCACTACGAACAGGTTTTATTGTACATCTTTTTTTCGGGTATGGAAGGTGGTCACTAAAACAGATTACACTGTACGCATTTTTGGTGCCAGTCTGGAAAGTGATCGCCAAAACAGATTTACTGAATGTCCCTTTTATCTGGATATGGAAGTTGGAAGGTGGTCACCACAAACAGGTTCTTCTTTACGTCTTTTTATCATGTTCTGGTAAGTGGTCGTAACAATAGGTTTTACCAGTCTGTCTGGAAAGTGATCACTATATCAATTCCCTACCTTTTTAGCTAACCGTCACCCCCCCCCCTACCCCCACAGTGGCCATGTAATGTGGGTACGACTCTAAACGCAACCCTCATCCTTTTACCCAACGTTACGGTAAGGGTCTATACGCCAAGTGCAATTACAGCCATAATATACACCTTGTCTTCTTACGTTCAGATTGACGAAAAAGCATTAGAAAGGCATTCTTCATAACTGTGCAAAAGATGACTCACCTCAGTGGGATAGGGCGCGGGGGAAGGGGGGTGGGGTGGGGTGGGAAGGTGACATCTTGGTGCCAAAATGATGAACTGCTTGTCGTAACACAAGATATCAGTTGCCCCACTTCAAAAGTGAAAAAATACTTCCAGGTACTGCAAACAATGCTAACCCTCCCGGATTAACTTCCAGACGAAAGAAAATCAATAGCCAGACCTGCTGAGGCCTACAATTTCTGTGGCCATAGTTTTATTTTTGGAGTTTGGACAAGGCACCATAATGCCAACTCACAACACCCCTCCTTAACCAAGTCACCATAGGCAAAGTCACCATACTTTTGAAAATGCTTACCAACTCACCATGAAATTTAGCTTCAATCTGCAGACGCGTTTTGTTAAACTCCAAGAATATTAGAATTTTAGATGCTTTAAACCAGTGAACTTACATAAGCCTGGTATCGTTTAAAAGCTTATGACCTCGCGATTGTGGATTTTGATTCATTTTAGAATTTTGAAAGTAGTTTTATGTGAAAAGACAAATTTTTTATTACAAAAATTGGGTAAAATATGACAAAAGTTCTAGTATTCTTACTACTCGGATTATTTTTAACAAGGACACTGTTTGGCAAATCGTGGCAACCATTTTACTTGCGACCAGTTCACCTCTGGAGGATACATAACCCATCACGTTCCTCGCCATGGAAAAAAGGTGGTGGAGTAGGAATTGCTACGAATTCTTCCCACATGCTCAGTACATCAAGATTCCCAGATATAACGCGTTTGAACACGCAGTAGTAACACTTAAATCTCAATATTCATACTTTACGGCAATCGCTGTTTACAGACCCCCAGAATATGTGACCGATGATTTCTTTCGCAAAATTACACAGATGCTAAAGGAAACTGCACTTCAAAAGGATAGCCTTATGATATGTGGCGACTTTAGTATTCATGCAGACCAATCTTAAGATTCAACCGTTTTAAAATTTTTAGGAATTCTAAATATTTTTGGGTTGACTCAGCATACCAAATCGCCCACCCATCTTTCCAGTCACACGCTCGATTTGGTGATCAATCGCTCTGAGGACGATTCAACCCACCGACAGCAACCGAGGTTTTTTTCCGACCATCTCGCCGTTGTATTTCAATATCGGATTAAATCGGACTGTGAAAATAAACCTGTAATTGAAATTGGAATCAGAAACTGAAAGATCCAGACACAGGTCAATTCAGAAACGAAATATGATGTTTAAACTATTCAGAACACACAACAATGGATATTGATTCGCTGCTGGGTGCTTATGATTCTACCATGAAAGATGCCTTGGACAAAGTCGCCCCCTCTGCATAAAAAGCGTGTGAAAAACCAAGTTCTGAAACCTTGGATTGATGAAGAAGTCATGCATGAAAGGACAATTCGGTGAAAATTGGAAAGGAAAATGCTTAAAAACAAAAATGGTGAAAATGTGAATAATTTTTTCAAACACCAGAAATCATGTTTTATTTCAAAAATTGCCAAAACAAGCAAGGATTATAACCAACAGGGCGCCGATTTTCCTGTCATGACCTGCAGCAGTAGATTTGACAGCTTTCCACAAATCATACAAGATTGCTTGGATATTGCCTCCCCAATTTTGGCTGATAATAGTAAATAAATCATTATCTACAGGATGCGCACCCCAAAGTCTGAAACAAGCTATAATTACGCCTATCCCGAAGAAACCCAAAATCACCGAGTTTAGGAATTTTAGACCAATTTCAAATTTATTGTTTCTGTCAAAACTTATTGAACGCATTGCTGCAGACAAACTGTCGTCATACTGCTGTGAACATAACCTCAGTGAGCCCTACCAGTCAGCCTACCGAAGGAACCGCACCTGTGAAACCGCTCTGTTAAAAGTTACAAACTGCATCCTAACTAACATGGATAATGAGAAATTACACTCCTCATGCTTCTGGATCTTTTGGCAGCCTTTGACACTGTCCCAAACGACCGGTTTTTAGATCGTCTGGAAGCAGAATACGGTATTACAAACGCTGCCCTCAGTTGGCATGCCTCTTACTTCTGTGATCGTAGCCAAAGTGTCAGTGTTAATGGGCACTATTACACTCCAAATCTCTTACTACAGGTATGCCCCATGGGTCGGGGCTTGCCCCTAGGATACACCCAATACACGGACCCTCTCGGCCTTCCGACGCGGATTTTATGTATACCATTCCACATATTTGCGGATAACACTCAGCTCCACGATGCGCTTAACCCTTACTCGATTGAACATCAACTGCAAGCTTAATTGTGAAAATTGTATCTCTGAAATTGCCAGTTGAATGACTGAAAATCGCTTAAAACTAAACTCAGATAAGACCGAATTTATAGCGATCGGCACGAAGCAGCAGCTGGAAAAAATGTAATATTAATCACTATCAATCTCTCACGAAACAATTCCTGCTGGGGTCTGCATTCGTAGTCTTAGTAAATATCTCGACTCCGAAATGAAAATGGATAAACAGGTACAACATATTGTTCGTGTTTGCTATAGAAAATTATGCGAAATCGCATCCTTTCGTAAATATATCACGAAGAAGGCCCCTCGAGCCCTAGTTCAATCGGCGGTGATTTACAAATCAACTATGAAAACAGTTTGTTATATAATATCAGTCAATACCTATTGGACAAGCTTCAACGTGTCAAAAATACGGCCGCTCGGTTAATCCTCGGATATAAGGAAGTATGACAGGATATCTGAAGGCATGGTCCAGCTGCACTGGCTACCAATTCGATACCGAATTCGTTTTTAAAATAGCAACAATAACCTATAATGTGCTGTCTACCAACTAACCTGCCTACCTACGTAATCCCCTGGAGTTTGAGAGATCTTTACTTTATTCGTGCCACAATTTAAACCACGTTTGTAAAGTGTTAAACCACTTTTATGCCAAAAATACTCAATGTATTCAATACACAAAGACACTGAAGACTTTCTGAACGCACAAATACACGAAACAGGGTTCTATGAACAAAAACCTGTAACCTGGAAAATTTTAGGGATCGATTTCCAGACGTTTTCCAAGATTTTTTCAGTTTTTTTTTTTCAAAAAATTTCTATTACCAGGTTTGGGTTTCCATTTCCAGGTTTTTTTCAGGTGCGTGGCAACCCTGTATTATTAGTCTTAACTGTTGACTTTTCTATTTCAAAGCGCTTAGAGCAATTCCTTAGTTGAGCGCTATACAAGCCTTCTAATTATTATTATTATTATCATTCATAGGTCTTGCCAACCCACCATACTTTTTAACCCGATTTTACACAACAGGTTTCGATGGTGGCGAAGTTAGATAAACTAAAGAGACACCGCCGCTTAGTAGGTAAACTGGTTACTACTGGAAAATAGTGTTTAAAATGTAAGAAATAAAGGGAAAAAGAAATTTATGTATCTGTTTTATTTGTAAAGTCATTGTTGTTTGTTAATTCATTGTCACACAAACGCAGTGCGCAACACACTCACACCTATCAGAATGTTGTCCTGTCCTTATCTGAGATTTGCACGTCACATAAGACGAATCAGCCATGTCGTTCTCACATTGCATTTGCTCAAATGATTTGTTGAACTCCTTACTGGAATGTTATTTCGGAACGAACACTTGGGCCCTTTTTATACAGGAAAACTTTACTGTGTCATCCTAGATTGAGTCCACGTTTCTGTAGTCATTCTCCTAGTCTCATTGGAAGTCTATGGATTAATTGGATTGGTTACTCGAGTTGTCCAATGACACGTTTCTCTAGTCATTCTACTTGTCTCATTGGCAGTCTGTGAATTAATTGCATTTTTATGAATTACAATCAATGTTTTATTTGCCCCCCCCCCCAAAAAAAAAACAAAAACAAAAATAAAGCCAACGTCAAAATGCTTCTTCTATCGCAGATTTTTTATAACTAACTCCCTTACCGTGATGGTAATGTAAGAATGCGGATATCAGTTCTATTCCATCTAACATCTTGTTGTTATCGTAATCATGAACTTTAAAAAACTGGAAATGTTGCTCATCGGCGGATAATTGCTCTTGTTGATTCATGTCCACAACACCCTCTAAATGCTCCCGTACATGGCTGTAAGAAAACCACAGATATGCGAATAGTCACAACAGCGTTGTGGATACAAGTGAAAAAATGCCCCATCCATTAATGCAGTTGCAAGATAAAAGTTATTGCCATTCTCTTATAATTTTCTTACTTGAACACTGTCATCACTTTCTTCGCGTTATTGTTTTCAAACAATAGCAGAGATAATTCTGGAAATCGATTTAACCATTATAACTAAGATTCTATGCAACGAAAGCCTTTACATAACATTGATCATGTCAACGCAGCCCTTGCAATCAGTCTCATAGTCACTGATCGTGTGAGTGCAGCCCTTGCAATCAGTCTCCTAGTCACTGATCGTGTGCACGCAGCCCTTGCAATCAGTCTCCTAGTCACTGATCGTGTGAACGCAGCCCTTTCAATCAGTCTCATAGCACTGATGGTGTGAACGCAGCTCTTGCAATCAGTCTCCTAGTCATTGATCGTGTGAACGCAGCCCTTGCAATCAGTCTCATAGTCACTGATCGTGTGCACGCAGCCCTTGCAATCAGTCTCACAGTCACTGATCGTGTGCACGCAGCCCTTGCAATCAGTCTCCTAGTCACTGATCGTGTGAACGCAGCCCTTTCAATCAGTCTCATAGCACTGATCGTGTGAACGCAGCTCTTGCAATCAGTCTCCTAGTCACTGATCGTGTGACTGCAGCCCTTGCAATCAGTCTCATAGCACTGATCGGTTGAACGCAGCCCGTTTACCAGTCTAATGGACAATGGGCAGCTTTTAAGAGAATAGTGAGGACTCTACATGTCAATAATGGCGCATTATACATATGGTCAAAGGGGATGAAGTTTATTTTAATTAGCGCGGAGAATATCAACGCTGTACATAAGTTAACCATAACATTCATATCGGGTAGTAATATAGATTAGTCAGATATAAAATCAAAGATTTTGTGGGGCAGTTTGCTGGAGCGCAATCTTTCCTTGATTGGGTTCTAGAGAGCTGTAATGGTTGGAAATAACTTCACTTTTGAGTCCGGGAGATATAAATATAGATGATAGCAGATCGACTTTAGACGAAACAAAAATCCGCACATAAATTCGCTGTGCGAAAGAACACGGAAAAAATTGATCAGGAGTAAAATTATTGTGGCATTTATACTGTGTTGTTCACTTCTTCTGAGACCGTACGACTGGTTGCCGTATGCTGGGTCAAGCGATTTTCCGTTTGATGTATGGTGGGTCGAGCGATTTCCAGTTTGATGTATGGTGGGTCGAGCAAGCTGCTGTTCACTGCACGCTCGGTGATCCAAGGCAATGTTCTTGAATGATGAATCTGACCAGTCCCTGTCGCTTGTATGTGCTTGGATACCATAAACTCATGCTGTTACCCCGATCGTGCACATACTACGCTGCACCTGACTAGTCAAGTCGTACGTGCTTGTGTATCGTCAATTCATGCTATTATCTCGATCGTGCCGATGATACGAATGTGCATGCAAGAACTGTGCTCCCACGGAATAAGGAGGTTGCTACTGGACCTCTACTAGAGATTTATTTTTATTTATACTGTTGTGTTATAAACAGACAAAGTTGCCAATAAATGTCTGAGTTGGGACTTCATTTATCGCTCCATTTCTCTGGCACAACTCGGAGATAGATTATAAACAAAGCAATTCAATTTCGTGGAAATCGAATGGTAAGCCCTAATGCAGCATGGTGCTGAATATCGTGCGCCATCTGTCCGCTGTAATGCCCCACAATTCCTTTTTGGGGAAAATCTGCTGATGCACAGATAAAATTACAAATTTATGGAGATAAATTAGAAGATTTTGGAACGAAATGTATGTTTAAAAGAAAGATGTGAAATCATGCAAATGTTGAAACTGCACCTGCCAATGGCATCAGTTGTCACTTTTCACCAAACCTTTTCAGCGCCGTTTATTTGGGTAAAAATCATCTATATCTGCTGAATAAAGAAATCAAATTGACAATTACCAGACAAATGGCACGGCCCCGTTCGCAAAAATATCATTCTTCAATTTACAGCAGGTGTTTTCTTTAGTGGGAAGCGCTCTGTGAGTTCACATACGGCTTACCTGGCGTCGTGTTCGCGGTCTCGGTTCCTCAGTCGGTTGCGTCTCTCGCCTCGGGACTGTGCATCCACACGGCTAAATACGACTAACGCCACCAGAACAGTCGCCATCAGCTCCAATGCCGACATTGTCTGAATACAAAAGTTAACAGGCCTACTCTCTAGCCCACATAAGGATGGAGATGGTTCGGGGATTGTAGAAAGCGCAAAAGTTGCACGTAGTAAAGGTCAAATTAAAATGGAAACTACTTAGGTTGGGGGGGGGGTGGAGGGGGGGGGTGGAGTAAAAGATTTTTCTTCACATGTGTATAAATAACAATCTATGTCATTAAACCTAATGTACAACAGATTTATGCCTCTTGCAGTGGTACAAAAGGCATAAAATACTTCAGGGGAAGTTTTAAGCAAGTTGAAAGATTCAAAAGAAGTGCATTCCTTTGTCGCAAAACTCTGGTTGCTAAACAACTCGGTGTTTTCTGACAACAGAATACACTGCTTTTTAAACATGACAGAAACGTTTTTCCCGAATAAGTTGTAAAGTGCAGAAGATACGTCAGTTTTTTTTATATTTCTGAATTCGTGGCTTATTAAAATTCAAGGTGCGAATTGACGCATTCGTACCTACATGTCATATAGATGGGTGCGTCATTTCAAACGCCAACCGATACGCAGTGGGAGAAAACCTCAAAAATGCTCCTCCCATATGCGTTTCAATAGATATTTGAATATCAGTTGGGTTGATGTAAAGTTTTCCAAGTTTATACAGATAAATATACCTGAGCGAGATTAATTTAGCCCTTTGTTACATATCCATGCAATCGATTGATTTTTAATATCTCTGTCTATTTTCATAGACGGGTATTCTTTGGTTTTTCTCTGTTTATTCCTAAAACTTCCACTGTGAAATTTTTTTCAATGTTTCATGTGTGTGACAGTTTTTAAAAAATCAGAAGAATAGTTTTGATGGCACTCAGTTTAGACGATAAATTCAGTTATACAGACAAGTTACCTGGTATATCATAACGTTAAGTTTTACAAAATGTCAAACACATTTTGATAATTTTTCATGTAATCGGGCAAAAATATGATGCAGCACACCTACAATATGTGTTGTGGGTGACCACAAATTTCGGCTCAAAATCGACGGATTTCCGTCGATCGATGGGATTTCGACGAAAAAAAAACCACCCCGGGGATACACGTACACACTCAAAAGCATTCATTTGAGAGATGCATTTAGACTGAATTGCAATTACCTTACACCTTACAAAATTTCTTACCAGTAACTGCAATCCTCCAATCGAACAAGTTGTACATTAAATAAATAATGTTGTAACCACCACGAACATATTGCAAGCTGTTCAATACGCGTATGGTACGCTTGTACACGTACTGGTACCATACGCTCGAGTAGGTGCATGTAAATCTGTGCCTACCTGTACCTTAATTGTCATATTTCTGCGTACCGCATTAAATAAATAACACGCAAAATAAAGGAGAACCCAGAAATTAGTTACCGATTACAGTTCGTTGGTGAGCAGCGTCCTACAGGAACAATATGTTACTTTCACCGAAGTTCCTGTTGGTCGCCGAACTACGTTGTTATCCAACAGCCAACCTCTATTGCGTTTCAGTCTGTTGTTTACTCCTCAGACCCACTAGTGATTCTGCAAAAATAACATTCATAAAAAACAGGAATGCTGTTTAATATATCCTTTGGCTCTATCTTTAAACAGATGAATTTTTTTAGAGGTCAGCTATTTTATAGTAACGCGGAGGACCGTTAAGTGCAACTTGAGTTTACCATTCATGTAAATTTTATGGATTTTATTTTCAGTCGTTGGCATTTAACAGCTAACCTCTATCAAATCTGACCATTTAACAAAAACTGGAGTGATTTTTTTTTTAAAAAAAGTTCTCATTTTCGGGGGTACTTAATTTGTTAAATCTTGAGGAACAAAAGCAGCCCGATTCACATAAAACAGCTTGCATCAGATTGAATTGTTGCAGAGGTTAGCTTGTAGACAACAATGGTTAAAGAAATGGCCATATTCGCCACGGTGGTGTATAAACTTTGTAACTTACAACATTTTTTAAACAAGAAGAAGAAAGATCCAAAGGTTGATTTCGCTTGCTAGGGTAATATATTTTTCGCTAGAATAACAGCACAAAGGTTAGAGTAACATAGGCACTCGTCAAGTTATTCCACTAGCAGGTATTGTTCGTACAGCCTGTTGCTGCTACCCATTGTTTACTTACCTGTTCTGCCGACTATCCACTGCTTTGGCCAGGAATCAAACCGGGACTCCAGCTCTTAGAAGCAACGATCAGTACATTTTAACAAATGAATGACCTTAAGTTAAGTTCTTAGCGCATGGGCCCAGTAACTATAGAAAACTGCTAGAATCACTTTTGAATTCTGAATAATACATTTTGAGTAATGTAGAAACGTGAGTTCCAAGTCACTTTGTGACGTCATAATGAAGTCAGAACCCCCTCCCCCTAGGAGACATAACCCTAACCCACCACACCTGTCAATCATCGTGACGTCATCAGTCACGTGACCCCCCAGGAGGCATAACCCTAACCCTAACGCTAAACCTATCCTTACGTCCTGTGTAGCGCAGTCGGTAGAGCATAGGACTCATGGTCGGACGGTTGGTGGTTCAAGCCCACCCATGTTCGGCGTAACCCTAACCCTTAATGAGGACCCACAGGACATACTATGGGACCCCCCTAGGCAGCAACCCTACTGCTATCTGTCTGTCATATCATCACTCAGTCACTTAGTCACTCAATCACTCATCACTCAATGTGTCATACTATGTGAGGGCTCCCCTAGCACATGATTCACCAACCGTCATTATAAGGACATTGCGTGTGGCAGTCACAGTACTGTTGTTGTTGGAGACGTGCATATGAAGAGGACGTGGTAAAACATTTGTGGTAAGTGACATTCTTTTTTCTTTTTTTGCGTTATAACCTTATGTTAAATTTTTTCCATATCATTCTCCAGATGTGCTCTGTCGCGCAGTCGGTAGAGCATAGGACTCAAAGTCACATGGTTGGTGGTTTGAGCCCACCCATGGGCGGCGCAACTTTTTTTAGCATATTTTAGTGACCATATTTCTGCGACTTTTTTCACTAGTAATACGTAATTGGTCGTATTTCAGTTGTCCTATCACAGTAAACATATTATTGGCCTCTCTCTCTCTCACACACACACACACACACACACACACACACACACACACACACACGCATACACACACACACACACACACACACACACACATACAGCGTGGGAATAACTACATGAAAGACCTCAGAGCATGGGAACAATCAATAAATTTCAGAGTGAAAGACCTCAGAGCGTGGGAACGATCAATAAATTTGAGAACATCAAAGACCTCAGAGCGTGGGAACAATAAATAAATTTGAACAGGAATGAGATTTTCCCACGCTAAGTCTGATGATATGTGTTATGTCATAGTAGTGGGAAAATGGTGGTATTAAACCAACTTAAGCAAATTTAGTTTTTGAAAACATATTATGTACAAAACAAGTTTTAACATTTTGCCACATTTTGCTACTTATTTGAACGCTCTGAGGTTATAGTAGTGGGAAAATTTGAGTTCTAAAGCAACTATAGCAAATTTAGTTTTTGAAAACATATTATACCATGGTACGCGAGAAAATTTGAGATTTTTGCATATTTACACGTTTCAGACTATTCTGCCACTTGGTTGCTGGTTGCTAGTTCGTTGCTGGTTGGTAGATTGGTTGGTTGTTGTTTGGTTGGTTGTTGATTTGTTGTTGGTTGGTTGTTGTTGTGGATTGGTTGGTTGGTTGTTGTTAGTAGGTTGGTTAGTTGGTTGTTGGTTGGTTATTGATTGGTTAGTTGTTGTTGGTTGTTGTTGGTAGGTTGGTTGGTTAGTTGTGGGTTGGTTATTGGTTGGTTGGTTGTTGTTTGTTGCTTGGTTGGTTAGTAGGTAGGTTTGTTGTTGGTTGGTTGGTTATTGGTTGGTTGGTTATTGGAAGATGGAAAGTAAAAATTTGAGATAAGTGAAATTCTTTGTTATGTTTGTTTATTTGTTATATATATGTATATGTTTTTCCTTTGGTTAGTTATGTAGGAAGACAGCGCCATTCAAAGATGTGTTCGAATGGCAAGCCCATTCAAACCTGTGCTCGAATGGCAAGCACATTCAAACATATGTTCGAATGGTAAGCCCATTCAAACATGTGGTAAAGTTATTTCTAAACATATTAGGACATAGTGTGTCCAACCTCGAGTGTGACATCTCCCTATAGAGCATAAAAGGCACCCGCCCTCAGACGTAACAAAAATTCTGTATCAAGATACTGAAAAGTGAACATGTCTGTAGCGAGTGAACAACAACTACCATCTATGGCAATGCCTGCAGAAAATTTTACAGCAAAGCCTGACACAATACCTACAGCAAAGTCTAAGGCAATGCCCATGGTAAAGTCTGAGGTGAAGTCACTACCAATGCAGCAGCGTCAAAAGCGACCACATTTTAGAAAGATAAAAAGAGATAAGTTACCAGCTAAGACGGCACCGTGTAAAAAAGCGACAAATTAAGACAGAGCCTATATGAAGCGAGAACCTGAGCGTAAAGCTGCTACCACAAAGTCCAGGAAGAAGATGCGTGTAGACGATTTACCGGTTATGATACCCAGTAATGGAGAAACATGTATTAAATTGGCGAAATATCAACAGAAAGTGATGGTTAACATTCGTAAATATACTACGAATCATGCATCTGGGAGGTTATATCCTACCAAGAAGGGAATTTTGTTGTCATTGAAAGACTGGCAAATGCTGAAGAAGCAAATAATGACGCCAGTGGATTTCATGCTTCAGAAAATAGATGTATAAATGCAGTCAGAAGATGGGTCAGTGAAACTCATTAATTATCATGAATTCAAACGTGAAACTATCTATAGATCACTTGGGTGGACTATGATAAAGACTATGAACTAACGTTATCAAACCATGTCGATGTGAAAGTGAATGGATTGTATCACGGTTAAGTCAGTTTTCATAACATTTATGATACTTATATCAATTTAAGCTCTTGTAAGTGGGCTAATATGTTACATGTATTGACATAATATGTGTTTGAAATATTTTTGTTTTTATTCTCGACAAATGTTAATATTTCAATTTCGTGTTTATCATAATTGTACATAAATGTAACTATTAATATTCAATAAAATAAGAAAAAATGCATATGATGCTTTTCAACTTTTTACTTTTCTCATACAATACTTGACTATAATATATAATAATACAATACTTAATTATAATATATGATACATGATTTCTGGTTAACGGGCGAATTAACACCGCGTCAGGGACCTAAGCTTCTTGCGACTTCATATGTTTAACATCAAAAGCAAGACATATATTAATACACTTAAATACACAACGCTTAAGTTAATAAAATATTACAACATTCATTGATTTACAAAGTCTTTATTATAAATTAGGGTCAAATAAGTCTTTTCTCTCCATTTGTCTCACTCTGTTGCACCTCACTGTCCATGCCACTTTCTTCATCACTGCTGTCATCCTCCTCCTTATCTAGCAGCCTTTAAAAGAATGCATTGTTTTTCCTTATAGCCGCCTTTAGTGCCTTTGAATACTCATAATGTTTTTCATCAACAAAGTAATTAAAGTCCTCTAAAATCTTTTGATAATGTTGGCTTTGTTCTAGACGTTGGGTATATTTCAATAGTCTCATAAACAGTTGTTTTAGTCCATGCTTATAAATGGGTGGAAGGTCATCACTTGCTATTTCACGCGCATCTTCAAGTCCTTGTTCTTCATATTCTAAAACCTTTTTTTGAAATTTGTCATCGTAGTCATCGTAGACTTCTTGAACCATATCATGTCAAACAGAGTCTATTTCTGACTCGCTTTCAGAGTCTGTTTCTGACTCACTTTCAGGACTCCTGTCATCGGCATCCTCACCACACTGCTCCGTATGTTTGAACAAAGCTTCTTCGCTGTTGTAGAATTTACCACATTCTGTACAAGCATGTGCATTAATTTCAGTCGTGTTGACGCTTTGACTTTCCATAGAAGAGTCATCTAAAGTTTCAGTGATAGGTGGTTTTACAGGGTTTTCCATATCTCATTCTTCATCCACTTCTGAAGTGTATGCTTGCTTTAAATGCCTTTTAAGACTTTGTGGCCAGTCGTAGGATTTCGAACAAATGCTGCATTTATACATTTTTTGCGATTCCACATCCACTTTTCAAATGACAAAAAAAAGTCTTTGAAGGATGATACCAGTGTTAGTCACCTGTGGGACGTGGAAAAAGGGAGAAACGTTTGACGTCTTGTGTGTGTGCCTTTTCTTTCTTTTTTTTACTTAATGGGGAATGAGTGAAATAACAAGTGGCTTGTTTACACTTTATTCACACTCCATCCATCCACAGCCACGCCACAACTCTTTCACGAGACCACTGGAGTAAGGACTAGCGTTTCTTCAAATTTCAAAGGGAGCTTGATGTTTATTGAACTATCCTAGACAACGGCACGACGAGTAATATGCGAATGTGGCCTGCTGCCTTTCTGGCAAAAAGCTCTCTGACACTACGCTGTCGGTAACACGATTCTCTTTTAACAGATAAACAAATAAAGGGAATGTTAATTACATGTTCTATCACAGTGCAAAACTGAACGCACTCACAGCCTTTTAAGTGTTTTAAAATCCTTTAAATAATCTCGATACAATCCTATGATCCGTAATCACGACAGCTTTTATCTCCAGATAACAATGACACGCAAATACTTCTGCACACAACACAAATAACATTGCAAACTTGACGTTAAATTGTTCAAAGATTCCACATTTTACTCCGTAATGCTTCAGTAATCAAATGCTATTATATTCCCCTAAACAAACCGAACTATGGGCGCTCTCGCCCTTTGTTTTCACCCTCTTTTCTCGTTCAATAGCTTTTAGTACTCTCGTGTGCTCAGTACTCCAGTTGCTGCTTTCACAATGCTTGAGCACACCGTTAAAATCCGACTATATATACACCCCACGTGATCCCCTTAAACGCGACGCTCTGATTGGTAAACTTGCGGCACCGTCTTTGTCCCGAAAACTATATTTATATGCAAAGCCGGATGACGTAGCACCGTCGTAAAGCTTGTTTACAAACGTTTGTTTGCCAACAATGTTTTCCATGGCTGACAAAGGCACTAAATTTAGCTCATCTTTAGCTAATAAACAAAACATAGCGACAGTAACTACGGGCAGCTCTGCGATGATGAATTTATCCCCGTTTATTATTCATCCAAAACTCGTCTTTCTATTGGCTAGATTATCAACCTCATTAAAATTTTCGCTCCCTCACTGCCAAGAAAACAAATAACAATAATTTTGCTTGCTTTATAACAAAACAAACATTTTTACAAACACACTATCCCAAAGGTTTCCTCTCAGTAATTGATTCACCATCAACTTATTAAACACAAACACACAATGAAAGCTTTAAAACGAGTTAAAAGGAATAATGAGAAACTAGTCTTCCCACTGGTTGAATGATGAAATATTTCGCCCCCTTAGAAAATTTCGCTCCCTTTCTGACACAAAAACTCCAGAAGGAAGCGAATTTTTAAAACACTCAGAACTTAATTTATTTTAAAACTTAAACCTTTAAAACAGCAGAGAGACATACCGACAAAGCCCTCATCACATATATACGATAAAATTTGACTTTGATGACGGATACAACGTAATTGTAACATAAAATGGAGTAACACTTTACTTGCTGCTGCTGACCATTTCAAAAGAGAAAACTGTTCCTTTTAAGCGAACAACCTTCTGAGCAATAAAGAAATTCCAAAAAGGACGTTTTTTAATCCGCCCAAAGGGTAAAATACGTTTAAACAACGTTAAATACACGTACATGCTTTAACCCTAAAAGGAGAGTTACTCAAACTCAGAAGAAACTATCATTCCTTCTCGCGCTGTACGCACCCGAGACGAAACGTTATAAAACTAAGTACACCCAGAACAGTGCTTTCTGGGAGGCGATTGCGCTTTTTTATATCAGGACACAGCATACACATAGAAACTTAACATATATACACATTTTTGCAACAAACGCTTCAGGTGTTTACAACCAGTTTTTTTTCTTCATTTATACCAATTTAATTTCCCAATTTCGTAGGGAGATGTCACACTCGAGGTTGGACATACTATGTCCTAATATGTTGAGAATTAACTTTACCACATGTTTGAATGGGCTTGCCATTCGAACACATGTTTGAATGGGCTTGCCATTCGAACACATCTTTGAATGGCGCGGTCTTCCTACATAACGAACCAAAGGAAAATATATACATATACATAACAAATGAACAAACATAGTAAAGAATTTCACTTCCCATCTTTCAATAACCAACCAAACAACAACCAACCTACCTACTAACCAACCAACCAATAACCAACCAACAACCAACCAATCAACCTACCAACAACAACCAACCAACAACAATCAACCAACAACCAAAAATATGTACATAATAAACTATTTGACTTACCTCAAATTTTCACTTCCCATCTTTCAATAACCAACCAACCAACAACCAACAAGCCAACAACAACCCAACCAACCAACCAACCAGCAACTAACCAACCAACCAACAACCAAGTGGCAGAATCGTCTGAAACATATAAATATGCAAAAATGTCAAATTTTCTCGCGTACCATGGTATAATATGTTTTTAAAAACTAAATTTGCTGTAGTTGCATTAGAACTCACATTTTTCCAAAATCTCATTCCTTCTCAAATTTATTGATCGTTCCCACGCTCTGAGGTCTTTCACTCTCAAATTTATTAATCGTTCCCACGCTCTAAGGTCTTTCACTCTGAAATTTATTGATCGTTCCCATGCTCTGAGGTGTTTCATGTACTTATTCCCACGTTGTATGTGTGTGTATGTGTGTGTCAGGTCAATAATATGATTACTTAATAGAACCACTGAAATATGACCAATTAAATTATTACCAGTGAAAAAAGTCGCAGAAATATGGTCACTAAAATATGTTAAAAAAATTGCGCCGCCCATGGATGGGCTCGAACCACCAACCATGTGACTATGAGTCCTATGCTCTGCCGAGTGCGCCACAGAGCACATCTGGAGAATTATATGGAAAACATTTAACATAAGGTTATAACGCAAAAAAAAAAAAAAATGTCACTTACCACAAATTTTTTACCACGTCCTCCTCATGTGTCTCCAACAACAACAACAGTACTGTGACTGCCACACGCAATGTCCTTATAATGACAGTTGGTGAATCACGTGCTACGGGGGTCCTCACATAGTATGACACAATAAGTGATGAGTGATTGAGTGACTAAGTGACTGAGTGATGATATGACAGACAGATAGCAGTAGGGTTGCTGCCTAGAGGGTCCCATAGTATGTCCTGTGGGTCCTCATTAAGGGTTAGGGTTACGCCGCCCATGGGTGGGCTCGAACCACCAACCTTCCGACCATGAGTCCTATGCTCTACCGACTGCGCTATACAGGATATAAGGATAGGTTTGGGGTTAGGGTTATGCCTCCTGGGGGTCACGTGACTGATGACGTCACGATTGACAGGTGTGGTTGATGTTAGGGTTAGGATTATGTCTCCTAGGGGGGTCTGACGTCATTATGACGTCACAAAGTGACTTGAAACTCCCGTTTCTACACTACTATTTTGTATCAACCAAAATATCTAAATTGATTTGAAAACCAGTTATTATAATTTCCAAAGCAACAGCTTATTCGACACCAATGGTTTTAACATTGAGATGCAATTATGGAGTCTTTGTACAAATTAAATATGTTGTCCATTAATAACACTTAATACATTCAGTGCTCGCAATCAGTTGAAAATTATGTGTTCTTATCCTTCACTTTAAGAAGAGCTACATATCGTTTTGTTTAGAAAATTGTGTGACAGGAACCAAACTTTACAAAGAATCTCGTTTATCAGTGCCAACTTACAGCTTTTTGGAACCACAGTGTATTCGATGGAGCGACAGGATTACAATAACAACTTGTGGTGTTTTTGTTGGGCCATTGTAGCTCATAGCAAAGAGCCAGAAATTCATAATATGTTGTTTCTTTCAACTCTCAAAAAACTTTAGCTCTACTGTCCCATCCCACCAGTCTTCGTTGCAAAAACAGATCACCCAGGAGGGTCACACGTGCACTAGCGATCACATTTCTAGCTTTATAGTTTTATTTTTGTTCTTCGTAATTTTTATATTTTTAAAGGCGTACATGAATATAAATTCAATATAATAAAGATGTGAATTGTAAAAAATACAAGTACAAAAAATGCAGCTTTTCACGAGGATCTGTTACTTTTCCTAACTAGCTAACCAGGTTTTACGAAGGAATAGCTAAAATTTGTGAAACAAAATTTTGCATATACCTTTCTAAAATTAAATTAACTGTATAATATCAAGAATTTACACAGTTTATTTTGCTCTATTTATTATCAAACGGTTTGCTAAACTGCGTTCAATAATTGCAAGTCGGTTATTTATAAGGATTTGTTGTGGATTAGCAAAAAATATAACGTAAAAAGCATCTTCTTGTTGAAACTATGCTAGAAGTTACCGTGAGCTGCAGGAGCCATGTGGCGTTGCATACTGAAGCATGTGATGCCTGACTCATGGCGCTGCTTGTCATGCGAGTTGCCGATGCCGTCTTTAAACAAACCCTTTAAATGCCGTCTTTAAACGAACACAGACATCTTTTCATGTGTACAACAACCACTTTTTAAAGTTTTTTCTTTCTGAGGGGGTTGAGTGTGTGTCAAAATAGGTAAAAAAGAATATTTGTGGCATATGGGCGATAATATAAGATGTAGCCGTTGTTGTTCAACAGCCAGCCTCTTCAGTGATTTGGTCTGGTTTTTCTTACACCTTTTTACTTCGCACACCCACTGGGGATTCCGGGATCATTGGTTAGCCTTTTTCTTTTACTCGATTTTTGTTCGGGCAGGAGGTAGCTCCGAGTCAGCTCTGACTTGTTTAACATCGTATACCTGTCTGTCAGAGCTACGAAGCCTTCCATTGTTCCACTAATAGGGGTCAACTTCATATGTTCTGAAGCACGAATCCTTTATACCAGTCCCTTTTATTCTAACAGTTACAGAAAGTTCATGCCCAATACCCTTTTTGTAAAACAGGTACAATTTTTAGTAGGGGTGGCGATATTTATCGATACAGCGATATATCGCGATATGTTTTCTCACGATACGTATCGCGATACGAATGTTGAAATATCGATATTTTTCGATATTTTCCGCTGCATATTTAATTGAATATTTTTTGGTGATGTTCTAACGAGTGATATCTACAATGCTGCTGTTCATCATTCTACACATCATCTTCGGCTGCTTTTCGTTTCAGATATATTTTCACGATATTTTGTTCATGTAAATTTCTGACTAAGTGGGCCAATTATAGTGTGATAGAGCATGGCTAATTTTTTGCTATATTGGATATGAACTGATTGGATAATTGAATGATAACTTGATAAGAAGAACATGTGGCATTTTGCGATTCAATGTCAGAGTAGACGCTGTGTTGTTGTTTCAGTTTTAAATACAGAACTGTTGATGTTTCAAGTTAAAAATATACCAATCAGACATTTAAGTTCAGACACTCAATCAAAGACATTCTTAAAAATTTAGTCATATGTGCTGTTTGTGCAATGAGATTAATGTCACTGATGGCATTCGAAACCACCATTGCCAACATATTTTTTGTATTTGTTATAACGCCATTATCTATACCTGATCAATGCCGTAGGTAAGTGTGTTACAATTCCTGGAAATTAAGCCATAAAACAGCTGCATTTTTCACTTTTAAATAATTCAAAATATCGCGATATGTATTGCGATACACAGCCAATATCGCGATACGTATCGCGATACAGATTGCGCCGCGATACCCAACCCTAATTTTTAGTGAGTTGTACGGTATATCTTTTATTTGTTCATAAATGTGCAGAAAAATTAGCTTCCGCACCCACCTGTCAAATGTTTGTTTACATTCCGGCCTTTAAATGTGACGTGACCATAGTCAAATGTAATAATTTAAATAAAGGGGTCATAGTTTATTTGTAAAATATATACTAAAATAGTTGATAGATGCGGAGTTAGGTACAAATTTATTTTGTACCGGTAACTAGGACCGTTCGCCACTTTTAAATGGTTTTTGCGCAATAACTTTCGTGATTTAGACGCCATCCGGATATGTTTTTGCATGTAGCAAATACAAGATTTTACACAATTTTTCTGTTATGCGCGAAGTAAAATGTCATGATTTACGAAAATGCCAGGCCGATGTATTTTTTCGGGCAGGATTTTCTAGCTATAACTCGCCGCTTTATTCTATCATCCCGAAATATAAATTTTAAGTGCAAACTGTAAGACTTTCAATTCGCGTTTGAAAATGACTACTAAGAGCTATAAGGATTACATGTGAGCATAAACTTGACTTCATATGTGTATACTAACTGTTTACTTACAGCAGCTCTTTATTTTGCATTCTAAAACCAGTGGCAGTTGTCGGGAGGTTCGGCAAAAAATATCGTTTCCGGGATAATTGTTGTTTTTGGGAAGTGGCGACGCTACAGGCACAGGCGGGTCCAATCTAGGTTACTGGTATGCCCACAATATTTGACGTTTTATTTTTTACGTTCTTTTTGAAATATCAATTTAAAAGTTTTGTGGTAGATAATTGCAAAAATTATTGTTACTGTTTCATGTAATAAGGTATGCTCCCTGTATACGAACAAATGTCAATTATTGCGGGAAATTTGCTGGTTATTTCTTTTAAAGAAAGCGTAACACAGAAGTTGTATATCATTACCGTTGTACTTTGAGGGTCTTTAGCAAATGCCAATAAATACTTATGGGTCGCTGAATCTCGCACAAAATAACCACAGGGATGCCTCAGAACTAGCGCAGTTGACTTGCTTCTCATTATATAGCGAGGCTTTAAAGCGGTGCCTGGAAACTTTGTAGCGTACCGCTTCTTGGAGCTAGGACAGGAGGATTCTTGAAAAATATCATTCGGTCAGGTACGAATATCATTCGGTTGGGTAATGTTTTGAACTCAATGATATCTTTTGGTCAACTGATTATTTAAATCAATCATTCAAATATATACCCATTTATATTATTGCCTTGAAATAATAAACAAATCATGTCATTTTTGTGATGGCATCACACGAGCAAACGACGGTGGAGCCTTGCCACTGCAACAGGCTGCTCGTTGAACTCGTCCCAATGCTCGAACAACCGCTTTTGCAGATCTTTATAAGCTGAACTGGTATCGCACTAGTTTCCGTTAAGAGATGAGTCGTATCTGAAGCGGATGCATCCGGGCCTCGTCATGGGGCATCGTAATCAGCACGTAGTAGGCGGCACACCGTGACACGCGTTATTTGAACGTAGGTTGAAGCGGCGATGCCATAAAGCAGCTACACGTTGCAGGTGATCCGATGGCGTCCTCTGTCCACGTTCGACGCACGTACGCTACTCTTGGAGGAGGTCCGTGTTTGCCATGGCTTCCAGTCAGGAAAATTGGTAGTGCACAAACTCCGCTGGAGTATATGGCAAGGCTAAAATCTTTCCCATATAATCGTGTGTGCCAGCGTCGTGCATGTAACTGACTGCAATACCAAGCTCTTGAACTTTGCTGTACAAAGCTTGGCCCCAGTGGAATGCACATCCTTTGACGGTGACATTCCCGAGTGAATCTGCAACTACCCGCCACCCAGCCTCCTCGAAATCAAGCATAGCAAGAAGTGTCATACAAAGATCTAAACCATTTCCATGTGAATCACATCTGAATAAAAGGAAAATGGATGAGTCGTGAAAGGTTTTGGAGGAACCGTCCAAAACACTTGGATGAATCGTCCAAAATATTTGGATGAACCATCTAAAAACATTGGTTGAACCCTCCAAGCAATTGGGTGAATCGTCTAAGATTTTGGGTGAATCACCCAAAGTATTTTTTTAGATAATTGTTTTATTGTGCTGATTTTGTGTAATTTATCGAAGGCAGGTGTCAAGTTGGGTGCTTTTGCTGATAGATTTGGTGGTTCGTGTGTCCAACTGTAAAAGATCCAATTTCACGGGATAAGTCACTGGATAAGAACGCCCACCCGTCGGTGGCATGTAGCCAAGTCGGCCTGGATCGCTTCCATCGTTGCTTTATGCAAAAGGATACCTCAAAACTTGGTTAATGACTTTTGTAGAATTCTAGCCGATTTTTCTTATTTCCACATGGCATTTTCGTTCATAGAAGCACTGAATGCGTTCTTAACTAACCATGCAAACACTGGGTTTATGTTATCTTACAATTAATCCAAAATTTGGCAATATAAATTGATGACCGAAGTGTCAAAAAATTTCAATTCTCTCCTGTCTTATTAACTGCAGTACAACAATAGTGTTACGTCTGAAAGGGAACATACATATGTAGTAAACAAACATGGGGATACCTTGAGTTAGAGTTGAAAAATACTTATTTTACCAATAATATAGTAACTCCTTCTGCAGCTTGAAATTTCATGTTTTTGCTAGTCAGGTGTGTTATGGCGCAGTTTCGAATTTCGGAAAAGCAATCTGAGATCTGGTCGCTGTGGTTACAAGACACCAAGTTAGAATTCAGTAATGGTTAGTATTTTTATGCCCTGACCTGAGAAGATCAGGAGGAGCATTCAGTTTTTGACTTGAAAGTCCGTCCGTCGAGTCGTTGGTCAATGTATCACGCTTTGTATGTGAACACCATTCCGGCAAAACCTATGAATAGATCTGGATGAAACCTAGTGTGAGCATTCAGGTAGATGACCTCTCTGTCTCACTAGATTTTGATGGCTTCAGTTCTGATTCATTGTCAAACCCGCCAGATCCTGTGAACAGATGTTGAGGAAACTTGGTGTGCGTATTCATGTAGATTACCTCTCGAACTGATTCGATTAGAGCATTCATATCGATGCCATCTTGAACTGTAAAAGATTTTGGTGACCTTAAGAATCATTCAAAAGTTTGAATATTGACCTTAACAATGTCGTGTGTGAGAGGCATGTGTATCACGTGAACAAGAGGCTTCATATCGATGACGTCTAAGCCTGGTTACAATGCCACCACTGAGCCTTGTGTTTAGTTTAATGTGTTTTGGTAAACGCATGCCCCGTGATCCATATGTGCGTGTATCACCTTCCGTTCATATTCTTTGATTAGATTACCTAGCAATTTTGTATGAATGTTTTCTGAGTGAGTCCGCCCTGGAAAGTATTCTTCATGTAACTATCCGCCAAAAATTACCGTAAAATAGTCTCGTGTTTTAAATTTTCCATTAGGCTTCATTTATAGTTTTGACTGTTTTACTTTCATATTTGGCTCGTTCAGAAGTTTTGCTTTCCAGATAACCTAGCCATCGCAGGCGGCGAGGATGGACTTTGCTGCAGAATAAAGCAGCTGATTGGCTTACTGCGTGAATTGGTCCTCACCGACAGGTGGCAGCACGTGCCCGAGATCTTAGCCTGTATCTTATCGAACGAAAAGCCAGGATCGGTGCATATGGGCAGCGTGCAGAGTTCTGTACAGAGTGTATGTTCAAGAGTATATAGTCAGTGTAACCGTATCTTTGTAGTTAGCAATTAAGTATTTGTGCCGATCAAGTATTGTAATTCCAAAAAAAAGAAGACATATTAAGAGGCTCGCTCTCTAGACACAAGCATTTTCAGTAGGCTACCCGCAATCACTAGTGTGCCTTTCGAGAAGAAAATAAGCCCTTTAAGCTCCCTACAGGAATAATTTTAGTGGGCGTCATGACGCATCGATCTTCTGTATGGTGCAAAACAATTTTGATCGGTTTCTGTAATAGCTTCACCAAATGGCGCCATGCACCGTAAAAATTTTGTAAAAATGTCCAAAATGCACTTGTTGATTACCTGGTTACCACTGGTGAGATTGGTCTAATAAACGCCGAACAAGGTTATTTTGTCATAGATAAGTGGGAAGAGTCTGCTTCTTGAACTTCCGGTACATTATCAGTCATTCCTTAAATGTAAATGGGGACATGTAAATGAAGGTGGAAACTAAATATTATGTGGATGAGTTACAGTGTATAGCCCCTAAGACCAAATCCTATTGAAAGTGTAATCACAGATCGAGAGTGGCCATTGTGCCATCCATGAAACAGATTTTAGATTAAAAGCACCAGGTTATCGAGATAGTGGTGACCCTGCGAAGAAAAATGTAAATAAAATTCATCAACACGTGGCTTCTGCGCCAGTTAGTGTCAGGTGACATCACTATGCTGTTATACTAGAACTTGCAAACTAAATTTCTTTAAATAAGCAATCGTTTGTCCGTGGTCCCTGCATCTGTATGGGGTATTACTTTCCCAGTAATTAAAAAGGGCATATTTTTTTATTAATTTGGGAAACACTTTTGTTTTTCTGGTTTGTCATTTCTTCCAGTTCCAAAGTACAGTTGCCAGCCAGCTTTGTTTTACACCCTTTTATAGTTAAATCCTCGCTGGAACATAGCACATAATTTTTGCACAAGCCACTCAGTTTCACGAATTATGGGTAATTCAGGAATTTATCCCTAGTAAAACGGTGCTTTGTGTAACGAAACAGAAACATCAGGGATCACAAAATCGATAAAAGAAAAGACAACAAAACGGGCAACATTGTGGCTTTATTGCAGATTTGTTTGGAGAACCTTTTGCAGACCGCCGCTGGAAAAACCGGCCGATTTGCGAGCATCGTCAAGTAAGCCGATTAACTTTAACCCTGCCTATTTTCTCCCAGATTTTTCTGTGTGTGAGTGGCGGGAGGGAGTGTGTATAAACTCTGCAGATTGTCCCGATGTGTTACTTAGCTATCCTTCAGCACGGATAGATAGAAAAAGAAACAAAAAACGAATAATCGCTTACATATTTACAAAGTCTGATTTTATTATTCCTCAACGCCCTTGGCGGGAAGGGGAGGGGGTGGGGGGAGTGGTTTAGAAACGGAAACATGTATCCGACCATGTATAACCACCTTTGTCTCTAAAAATTAAGATCACTTTCAAACTCACCCCGACAGAGTGCCTAAATTTTTACAATGTGCCCGTCCGCCAGTTCTTGCACAGAAAAGGGTAACTATATGTGTTATTAAAGGAAACTGGCGGCTTTGCAGAAGATGGATAGCCACCCAGCACTGATGACGTTTTTCCTGCACCAGATAAGTTGTGGGCGGAGCGAAGAGGCAAAAGAAGTGCCGGTAAGGTTTGTGAAAGGAAGAAAAATATAATAATTTAAATACGAGGAAAAAAAAAGCTGGCAAACTGCCGGGGGGGGGGGATATTATATACAAGACCAGAATGGGGGGGGGGGGAGGTGAGTGGGGAAGCGCGTCTCAATCATCACGATTAATGGGTTGTAATAATTCAGATAATTCAGGGTGAAGGTGCTTCTGTTGTATGTAACTGTGGTGACTTTATAAGTGTTCCATTTATAGGACTTGCCTAGGATCCACCACACGTGCCGTAGCTCTGGTGACGTTATAAGTGTTCCATTTATAGGACTTGCCTAGGATCCACCACACGTGCCTAGGCTTGCAACAGGATCTCAAGCACGTGATGAAAGCATACCGGGGACTTCTCACCTACGTCGAATGGTCCCAGCTCCGAGACAAGATCAAGAGCCTGGAACAGGGTGAGAGGTGGCAGTTACGTCACTGATGACGTCAGCAGATGCTCATTTATTTCGGAGTTTGAAGGAGGGGGTGGATGGGGGTCAGGGTGATTAAAGAGGGTGTAATTTTACCGTACTATTCTAATGTAGATTTACTGATGTTAAAGTGAGTGATCAGCAGTGTCCAAATGGGGGAAGAAAGTGGGAGAGGGAGAGAAAATGAGTTGTGGGGGAGAGATAGAAAGAGGGGAGGAGGGGACAAAATGAGGAAAAATAAATTTACGAAAAACTAAAACTTTTTAGTCAAGGCAGAGAAAAAATAAAACACGTACGTGTGTTGGTGTGTAGACGAAGAGTACCTGCAGCACGCGGGCTCCGCCGACGAGCTCCTCATGCAGCGCCATCTGCTCGACAGTCTGGCCACGCACGCCCTCGTGCGCCTCCAGGCCGTGCAGGGACACCGCCAGGTGTGGGATATCTTCGTGTCCAAAGAAGCAGAGGTAATTTATGTGTAGCATTCTCGTCTCTAAATTCAGTGTTAAATGTTACGTAAACTGTGCAAACTGTGCATAATGCTAAACAATGTGCAGTGCTGTTAGCGAGTTAATTTATGGTTATATCAAAGAAAAATACAACATCGGTATAATGAAAAAAAATTTACAAATTTAGTGGTCATTTTCAGCTTGACATTTCCTGTGCGTTATTTCTTTAAAGATTTTGGAGTATTTTGGTAAAGTGGACGAGGCGGAGCGAGTATTGGGCGAGTACGCGAAGGAACACCCCAGCAACTTCTGTGCCTTGATGCTTCTCTACGAGTTTTACAAGCGCAACGGGCGAAGCAGCAAACTGCGAATACAAGTGTTAGAAGTGAGCGATTTTGATCCATGCGTCTTTTTTTTTTTTTTATAATGTGAAATTGGTTGCATAGCTGAAATTAAAATTCCAGTTGTTTGTTTGTTTGTTTGATTTTTATTTTAAGTTTTATTTAAAGTTTGTAATTTCTTTTCAGCATTTTGGGGGACAAATATTTCTAACGAATTTTTAAAGCGATAAAGTATGAATACAAAATAAATTGTAGGAAATTGTGACGCTGGCGCCTTTTGAGGCAGTGGCGCTGGAACTGTACGAGCTGTACAAGGGCGAGGGAAAAAAGCACTCCACACGAGGCAAAGACGGTTCTCGCTCAACAAGGAAGACGTCCGGAAAAGGTGTGACGTCAGCCACTGAAAGGCAGGTCAGGGATGGATACACGAGGAAGGACACATGTAAACGGACTCGGGGGGAAGAGGGCATGGATGTACAGCAGGAACATGTGTCAGATTGCCTGGTTCAAACTCAACAACAGACTGTGACGTCACAACAGGAAGCGATGACGTCAGCGAGAGAGGGCACTGCTTGGCAATACAAAGCCTGTCGTGTGCTGTTTACGTTATTGGATTATCCGCAATGGAAGGACAATGCTGAGCTCTGGCGACTGTTAGCAAGTGAACTGGAAGCCGTCAAGTCAGGGTCAGTTGTTGTCGTAACTGCAGTTTGTTTTGTTTTTTTTTTCTTTCGCAGTATTTCAAAAGTTAGGCTAGCAGACTTCAAAAGGGTTTGCAATCATGGACAGTTTTAGTTCGAGAAAAAGCTCCCTTTTCTTTGTCACAACATGAACCATGCCAAACGCATCATATAGCGGCCTGAAAATACACATTACAAATCAGGTTATTTAAGAAACAGTTTGGTGTCATTCCCATAGTCGTGTTTTTTTTTCAGCTGTGAGTGCCGGGGAGACGTGAGAGAATTATGGGAAGACAGGCGGTCCTGGTGGCCCGATTACTGCTTCGTCGGTCTTCGTAAGAACAGCCCGGAGACATCGTGCTGGAAATGTATATGCGCGGCGCTTCTGCTCGGGAGAGGTCAGTCACAAACGCTACCACGGAATTGCCCCTCTGAGGGAGACATATATATAGCATTTGGTGTGTCCGTCTTGCCGTCTGTCCATCCCTCCGTCTGTCCGCAGTGAGTTCTTATGAAATTAATGAGTCGATTTTTATCAAAACATATATACATATTGGGGAACATGTGTAGATGATGCCCGTGTTATGTTTTTTTTTCGTTTCTTCAAAAATTCAATTTTGGCAAATTTTTGAACATAGGGGGTTTTCGTGCATTTTTTTCACTTATGCAGACTATCTCCAAAACAGTTCGTTGGATAAGGCTCAGACGTGGCAAGAAGAACACACCTATAGCGCAAATGAATACTGCAGAGTTTTTCTTCATTTGCGTTAAAAATGTATTTTTGGCGAATTTTTAAATTTTTGATTTTTAACTTTTTTGAGGCCATATTGTGGCGATATCTCCGAAACAGTTTGTTGGATTAGGCTCAAACATTGCAAGAACAACCCACATATAGTGCAGATGTTTACTGCGAAGTTTTTCTTCGTTTGCTGTAAAAATGTATTTTTGGCGATTTTTTTTTCAATTTTTTGGGCTTGCCAATGTTGTACTTTTTAAGCAGGGAATTTTTTCCACGTGACTGATTGGGGGCGGGGGAGACGTATCCGTTTTTGTTTTAACAAAAACACTGGCCAGTCTAGTTTATCTCTGTACTGACCGGGCTGAAGTAGCTTGTATGCTAGATTAGAAAGGCAATATATAATGCAGTGTTGTGTGTGAAGATGAACAATAAACTTCTTTATTTGCGTGGTCACCAAGAGACATAAAAGTTGTTTTACAAGTCTGTTTTTTTTCCTTGTAACAGAAAATGAGCAGTCATTGGACGTGTTAGCAGCGTGTCTGGAACACCCACAGCTTACGTCACCGAAGGAGTTGAAGGCCCGTATTCGTGGACTCTCTTTGTCACCTTTGTGATGACACCCTTGCAGTGGTTCTCTTCCACGATCCAAGTCAGCTCTGGCTTCTGATGACCAGAATATTGGGCTAGAAAGGTCCTGAAAATTGCAGCCAGACTGATCAAAATATTCAAATTTTGAAGTTGTTTTTGTATGCCAAAAAGTTCTAGGCTTGGTCACAACCAACTGCTGCGAAAGTTATGCTCAGGGCAGGACAGAGCGTTTTACATGCTATTGAACATTCTACTAAAGTGTAGAGAACTTCATTGAAAGTGTTTTTATGTAGTCAATGCATTTTGTTTCGAATCTATACGTACCTAATGGAAGTTAATGGTTGGAGAAAGGGCTTGGGTTTGTTTTGTTAGCAAAGATAGTAAAGCAGACTTGGTTTGTCTATCAAATATTGCCCTGAATCCGTCATCGCATGAAATAGTTCTTACAGTTGTAAAATGCGTTATAATAGTGATAGATCGTGTTCTGTCGTGTTTTTTGATTAGATTTTGGGGGATTTTGAGGCCAGTGAAATCACACCGCTCGCTTCGTTCACAGGCTGCATGTGCGTGCCTGAATTCGGTACGTGCTTGTTATTACGACTTTAACGTGACACTGATTTTGTTTTTGTTCTCTCTTGCCTTTTCTTATGACAGTATTTGTACCTGTATGTGTTCATTCTTTGAATAAAACAATTGTTCATTACTTCACGGTTTTATTGCAAAATAAAAAATACATGTACCTTTGACAGCAAAATCAAAATAACTTGTATTATTTTTTGGACAGTACATCTCCACAGTTTGGGCGTGAAAGTGAAGTGCCAGTATACAAGGATTTAGAACACACTTAGTTCAGTAAAAAGTGTTAGCTCAGGATGAATGCTAAGCTTTGGGGGTGTTCTCGTAGTTTTTCTTATAGAACAATCACATACTCAATTGCATAACAAAAGGGTTGTCATATTCTGAAAAAGGTCGCTAAGAAAGCACTGATTATGGCAATTATGATCAAAATAACCAGTTCTAGGGAATGTTGCATTAAATGACGCCAGGATGTACATGTATTTGATGTTATTTGATGTTATATGCTCCCCCCAAAAAATACCAATACCCCCTGCACAAGGCGCCAGTTAAGACTGTCTGCATGCACTGAAACGATGCGACAACCGCCAGACTTACTTATTAAATTTGGCAATGAATTGATATTTTTGCAACGGCTCGCAGACAACAACGAAAAACAAGTAAACAGCACAACGTAATAAACAGCTTGCAGCGAATGAACTATAGTTAAAGCACAACACAGCGATCTGGGGTGACTAGTTCGCGAACTGCGCACGTGACGGCATGAAGCTGGAAGACCGGTCGTGAGTGTATCACAGTCTTCTTACTGACGTCTCTTCAGTCTGGAATTGCATAGAAATAAACACGATACCTAGATTATGAACAAAATCAGAGAAATGCTAAATTGGTTCTCAACTTCACTGCAAAAAGACATTATTTGCTTGTTCCAAGATATGCCCAATAGATTAATATGGGAAAACAAACAGTAAAAATAAAACTAGAGCGGCCAGTGCACACCAACATCAGTGTACCAGAACACTTCCATTAGTCAGCCACTGCCATTTTATTTTTAGAACCAAAAATGTTTCCATCCCGATACCCCTATCCTTTTCCACCTCTTACCCCGCCTTCCGTTCATAAATTTTACTTTGACAGTTTAGTACTATTTCGGAATCGTAATACTTTTTCATAAATACAGACGAAACTGGGTTGATCGCATAGCCAGTTTGCCAAGCCCTGTTATGCATTTATCCCATATATGCTTTTATCCGGAGTACCCTTGCCGTGCCTATTTTTTTTTTCATTTGCGGTAGTTATTAGATGTGCACCCCCGCCCCTCTTCATCCCCCCATTTCACTTTTTCAACAGAAAAGAAAAATAACGATTGCCTTGGTTTGGCAACTCGGCTGGGTCATGTCCTTGGACATGCTTGTTATCCGGGTCTGGAAGGTAGTTGCTACATAACCAATTCCCCATTTAATTGGTGATTTGTTTTTTTTCTCACCGTCACCCTCCACCCCCCCCCCAGCGCCATCTTATGCAGGTACGGCTTTGAACGCAACCCTAACCCCTTTAACCCTTTAACGATATAGGTCTGTACCCAAAGGGTACTTACACCCATGATACATACCTTATTTTCGTACATTCTCATCTGCCAAAAAGCACAAGAACGACACCCTTAATAACTACCGTAGATGACTCACCTCGGCCGGAAACGGTGTGGGGGGGGGGGGGGCGGGACAAATTGTGTCAAAATAGTGAACTGCTTGTCATAATAGAAGATACTGGACGACCCACTAAAAACTGAAAAATTATTCCAGGCACTGCAAGCAAATACTACATAACCGCTCTCATATATGGAATTGCGTATCAGTAAAAACAACTTTTTTGTTAGCACAGTAAAGTCAAGATGTTCCAGCAGAGGCGTGTAAAACGACCATAACAGAAAAAGCCCGCAGAAAATGCGGTGTCAGGCTATGTCCAGCCAGCCGCGAAAACTTGTGCACTGGTTAACAGAAGTTTCGGCCTACCCGCACTGCCCAGTACGCATCAACTAGATTAGCAGCCGTCAGTCCAACCTAAGGCACACTCCCACCAAATCTGAAGTTGATCCGACGTGTTGTTCGAGAGCTATCGTGTTAACAAAGTTAAGTGTATATGTTGGGCACAATTTTTAAATCTGCACAATTTATAAATTGTCCTGCACAGTTTTTAAATTTATCTAAATCTAAATTGCGGACAATTTTTAAATTGTCCTGCACAATTTTTAAATATTTTCAATTTTTTAGCTTCTCTTTCTTTGGGTTTTTTGTGTTATATTTTGTCAACATTTTACTGTTTTCATGTCTGTTATCTCAGTTCACAAGTATATTTTGTTAAGGTCAAATCGCGAAAAAGGTTAATCGGTTTCCAGACATCTACCGCAAGGCCATTGAAGCTAGAAAAGCCAAACTTGGCACATATATAAAGGATGATGTGATCTGAATCAACCGCTGAAAATTTTGACCTTGACCTTGAAATCCCGAAAAACTTTATTTAAGAAAAACAGTGAGTTGGCCTTTATCTCGAAAACCGTAAGAGATAGAGCAAATTTTTGGCCTTGACCTTACCGGTATAGTTAGTAGTATTTAGGAGGATGTTCTACATTCAGACATGTGAAAATTGTTAAAAAAACTGCAATATCATCTACCTTCCGTTTTAAGTTATCTTTCCAAATTGGGCTAATTCGCTGTGCGAATTTCGGTCCAGTTCTATATATTCTTCAAAATTAATTATTGTCTGTTTCATTCTCTGTTTCCATTGCTGTTAACTCATTTCATGTAGCTGAGGTTTTTTGGTCATTTTATATGCTGTCACACAGGAATAAAATTTCTGTTCGTTGAAATCCTAACGGCAAAAGATTTTAGGCATTACGCGAATTTACCCAACACGGTTTGCCATTTCGTGAAATGACGGGTTTCCAACATTGACTGTAACATATATACCCAAGGTATTATCCTAAGTTAGAAGCTGACATAAATAGCCTCACACACGGAAAGTACAGAAACAAAATGTTTTGAACTTTACGGGGGAAACATAATGACCGCAGGAATGTGTGGGAGATCGTAAATCAAACTTACCAGGGAAATCATTTTGAAAACTCACCCAGCAGAATTTTCGCTACATCTCGTCCATTTCTTCGTCAAGCAGTTCCGGAAAATCCCCAACTTCAAGGTCAAGTGGCTTGACAAATCCGCCATATTTCGGTGGACACTCGAAGTAACGTTTACCCTTGACACTAATGAAAGAAGGAAATTGTGATGCAACATACCAAAATGACACAGCATTTCAAGTACACGGAGGACCAGCATAAAAAAGCACCGGTGCAGTTGGAGCAAAGTCTGTGAAATGGGGTTATTGCCATGGTAAAGACATATTTCACGTTCTGCACCATAAGAAGTCAAAATCGTGGCTCATATATCTTCGGATAAATTTGCGGGCACAAACCCTGCAAGCCTCCCAAGACCAGGAAGCAACATTTCGCATTTTGACACAAATTCCGCGAGTAGTTTTCATTTTAAATATAAAACGGCATGCACATCCGTAAGATATGTATTTTCACTGTGCATGAAATCGAAACCCCCAGCCCCCCCCCCACCCCCAATCAACCACAATGACCATGAATACAATCAGTAACGGGTGTAAAAAGTAAGGATTGCCCTGGCGTATTTGTAAGTCAAGCACATCCACATTACCTGCCGTCATTCTTGCCCAGTGGTTCATCGTACTGTACACCAACCCAGTTACCTTCTTGAAATTCTGTTTTTCCTGTAAAAAAAAACCTTGTTTACTTAATTCGACTAGGGCTAAAACTATAAAAAACACTTCCATTTTTCTGTTTGAAATTTGGCATTTCCTCGCTGTTTTTGTTTATAATTTGACGTGTGTGTGTGTGTGGTGCTTTTTTTCAACGCGAGACATTTTTTTTCGGAACAGAAATTCCCTCGTTATCGATCCACCCCCAGACATTACCTATATATCTGACAGTCCCCCGTTTTGCCGGTTGACCGTGAACTCGCACTTCGCACCTGCAAAAATATAATAGTACAATCAATATTTTCTGGGCCAATCCAAAACAATTATAACATGGCGGCGACGGGTGGAGTTGGTGGGCGGTAAAGAACTGAATGACCACGTCGCGCTACGACCTTCACACGCAACAGTCAGGCATTAATACTTTTCACGCATCATTCCTTGCATTCAATACTTTCAATCTCCATAAACTCTGGACATGAAATAGAAGCACAGTTACAATTTTCGCCTACACAGTTGTGTACAGACGAACGCTGGAGTCAATGCTGCTTAGTTACCAATGCGTTGCTATGTGTGTATCAAATCAAAACAAAGTAATTCCTACACACAAGTGATGAAACCAGGGCAAAATACTCGCACTCCTTTTTTCAAAGCTTTTCACAAAGAACAAGCTTCTCATTACATGGAGACTTAACCTTCACCTATTTCCCACTTGCATCTTCTCCAGTTTTTCCTTTTCTTCGGTCTCTCTCCGCGCCTTTTCTTCTTCTCGTCGTTTTTGCTCTTCCGGGTCGAATCTACCAATCTTCATTCGCTCTTTAAAAGCTCGAACAGAATCTGAAAGAATTGAATGCAGTACTATTTCAGTACACACCACCCTGATTCCTATTAGATTTCTTTATATATTACTTCTTTTCAGCATAAACACATGCCCTTGTGGGGGTCATGTGTGAGACATCAAATCCATATATTTGAAAACAAAGTCCCATCATGCAGTTTGTTTCCCTCTTGAGCAGGCTGAAATATTTTATAGGCTAGAAGGGAATATAGCACGAGACATCACAGAGAGAGGGGGGGGGGATGGCAGGGGAGGGGAGAGGAGGGGAGCCGAGGGGAGGGTAGGGGATGGGGAGGGGAGCAGAGGGGTTGAGGAGGGGAGCGGAGGGGATGGGAGGGAAGGTGAGGGGAGCCGAAGGGACAGGAGGGGAGGGGAGAGGAGTGAGGGGAGAGTATTCGGGTCGTTTCCATGGTAAGCCATTGCTCTTCCATTTTGTTACCTGTTCTTTTGGCATATTCG
Organism: Protula sp. h YS-2021; assembly: GCA_949752745.1. Taxonomy (NCBI): domain Eukaryota; kingdom Metazoa; phylum Annelida; class Polychaeta; order Sabellida; family Serpulidae; genus Protula; species Protula sp. h YS-2021. The sequence continues at coordinate 16,799,963 of OX457024.1, read as the reverse complement.
TCATCTGCCATTTCGTATTTCTCCACCTTTGACACATCTTCAAACTCTCCAAGTTTTCCGGATTTATCTATAACCTGAACAAATCTAGAAACAATGTACGAAATGCTGTACTAGAGGCTGTCCCAGTTTTTTCGCAAATATCGCCAATATGAAAAACAGTCCGTGGTAGTGTTTTCTTTAGTTTAGCAGGAAAACGTCCACGTTAATTTGACCAAAAAATAGTGTTTAGCCCCACGAGGTATTCCTTGACAGATCTACCTACTGTAACGAATCGGAAGCAGTATCTTTTAATGACAATTTTCCTCAGAAATGATGACTGATTAATACTTACATGTATTCTCATACCATCGTCAATAGGATACGACCCTAATAATGCCTCGTCGTTATCGAGAGTACGAACCAACGTGTTGTCCTTGTTGTACACCTCCAGTACCATGGAACCGCAGCTTGCCCCCGTTACAAGCTCTAATTTCCCCTGTAAAATAAAACAAGTTTGTCCAAGGACAAAGTCCCAGCTTACGAAAAGCAATAAGACCAATTCCAGCGTGTATGAGCAAGGGAATTTCCCTGAAAAATTGGGCTTCAAAAGCTGAGACGGCAAAGAGCTTGCTCAATAATTAATTTAGCACCCTACCAGAACATAGACCGATAAATGCATACAAAGATTTCTTTCCCAGAAAAATAGGAAACAGATTTTTTGTATCTCTGGTAGACTGGATAGTCTGATATAGATACCTTCAAACAACGCTCGCATTTCGGACCAGTGCGCATATTTATGTAACTTGCCTCGATGCGCGGTTCTTATTCAGACAAGTGCGTATGTTTATTTAATTTGCGTTGATGCGCGGCTCTCATTTTGGAACAGTGCACATGTTTTATTTAACTTGCGTTGATGTGCGGTTCGCATTTCGGACCAGCGCCCATGTTTTTTTACCTTGTGTTGATGTGCGGTTCTTATTTCGGATCAGTGCGCATGTTTATTTAACTTGCGTCGATGCGCGGTTCTTATTCCAGACCAATGCGCATGTTTATTTTACTTGCGATGATGAGCGGTACCTATTTTGGACAAGTGCACAAGTTTCCTTAGATTGCTTTGATGCGCGGTTCGCATTTCGGACCGGTTTGCATGTTTCTTTAACTTGCATTGATGCGCGGTGCTTATTTTGGACCAGTGCAAATGTTTATTTAACTTGCGTCGGCGCGTGGTTCGCATTTCGAACCACTGGGCATGTTTATTTAACTTGCGTTGATGCGCGGTTCCAATTTCGGACCTGTGCGCATGTTCATTTAACTTCCGTTGATGCGCGGTGCTTATTTTGGACCAGTGCAAATGTTTATTTAACTTGCGTTGGCGCGTGGTTCGCATTTCGAACTACTGCGCATGTTTATTTAACGTGCGTCGATGCGCGGTTCTTATTTCAGGCCAATGCGCATATTTCTTTAACTTGAGTTGATGCGCAGTGTTTATTCTGGACCAGTGCGCATGTTTATTTAAGTTGTGTTGATGCGCAGTTCGTATTTCGAACCAGTGCGCATGTTTATTTAACTTGCGTTGATGCACGGCGCTTATTTTGGTCCCGTGTGCTTGCTTATATAGCTTGTGTTGAATTGCGGTTCGATTTTGGACCAGTGCGCATGTTTTTTTTAACTTGCGTTAATGCTCGGTTCCAATTTCGCACTTTCCCCCAGTGCGCATGTTTATTTAACTTGTGTTGATGCGTGGTTCGCATTTTCCACCAGTGCGCATATTTATTTAACTTGTGTTGATGCTCGGTATTTATTTTGGACCATTGCAAATGTTTATTTAACTTGCGCTGATATGCGGTTCGCAATTCGAACCAGTGTGCATGTTAATTTAATTTGCGTTGATATCCGGTTCGCATTTCGGACCAGTGTACCTGTTTCTTTACGTTGCGTTGATGCGCGGTTCGCATTTCGGACCAGTGCCCAGGTTCATTTAACTTGCGTTGACACGCGATTTGCATTTCGGACCAGAAAGCATGTTTATTTAAGTCCCATCGATGCCCGACTCTTATGTCTATTCAATTTCTTTCTTCGGACCACTGCGCATGTTTATTTAACTTGCGTTGATGCGCGGTTCTCATTTCAGACCTCTGCGCGTGTCTATTCAACTTGCGACAAGTGCGCATGTTTGTTTAACTTGCGCTGATATGCGGTTCGCAATTCGAACCAGTGTGCATGTTAATTTAATTTGCGTTGATATCCGGTTCGCATTTCGGACCAGTGTACCTGTTTCTTTACGTTGCGTTGATGCGCGGTTCGCATTTCGGACCAGTGCCCAGGTTCATTTAACTTGCGTTGACACGCGATTTGCATTTCGGACCAGAAAGCATGTTTATTTAAGTCCCATCGATGCCCGACTCTTATGTCTATTCAATTTCTTTCTTCGGACCACTGCGCATGTTTATTTAACTTGCGTTGATGCGCGGTTCTCATTTCAGACCTCTGCGCGTGTCTATTCAACTTGCGACAAGTGCGCATGTTTGTTTAACTTGCGTTGATGTGCGGTGCTTATTTTGGACTGGATCGCATGTTTACTCAACTGCCGTCGATGCGCGGTCCGCATTTCCGGCCATTGCCCATGTTTATTTAACTTGTGTTGATGCGCGGTTCTCATTTCAGACCAGTGCGCATGTTTCTTTGGGTTGCGTTGATGAGCGGTTCTTTTTTTCGGACCAGTGCGCATATTTATTTAACTTGCGTTGATGCGTGGTTCGCATTTAGGACCACTGCGCATGTTTATTTAACTTGACTCGATGTGCGGTTCGCATTTCGGACCAGTGCGCATGTTTCTTTATGTTGCGTTGATGCGCGGTTCGCATTTCGGACCAATGCACATGTTTATTTACAGATACGCTTGCGACAAACGCAAAAATATGTTGGAATAAAACGCAAAAAGTTGCAATTTTTTATTGCGACTTATTGCATTTTTTTGCATCTAACCGCGATCCAATATTTCAGAGGACGCGTCCTGAGCATGCCATGTGTTGCGACTTATTTCACACTGATGATAAGATTACACCTTGAACAAACATTCACGCAAGCGATTTAATTCCCCTGCGCATTCACTCCAATTGCATGTACTCTGTGTAAACAAGTCAATGTTTCAGCTGTATGTTTGGACGTGTAATAGGCTGTATTTGTGTTTAAAATTATTGTATAAGTACATGTTCTCGGGCGACATGAAATAAAATTAAAAATGGAGTGCCAGTGTTATGTGCTCGGGGGTGATTACTGTCCAAAGAATGCCAGTGTTAACTAATATTAAGAAAAAGCTTTTAATTTGAAATTATCCCCCGTGGAACGTAGTCAAGTTTTGTTCCTTTTTTCTCATCTGTTTTTACTTGCCATATTTAAGAGAAAAGCGAATAAATTTACAAGAATAGTGTCTTTCGTTAAAAAAAAACACATCAAAAAGTTAGCTTTCTGACCGGAGGGGGGGGGGGGGGAAGTGTGAAATAGAAATGGAATTACAAATGGGAAAAAATATACAATTTTTATTCAGGCCTGTGGGGGTGGTTTTAGTCTTAAACTGAGGATAACATGACGGCAAGGGGTGGTAGAAAAGGTTTGAAAAAATTTAGTTGCTATTTAGTTATCAGATCTTTGACTTAAAAAGCGATAATTTCATATTAAAAGAACTGAACACATATCCACATGCGAGTTAACACAGCATTTTTTAAATTGATTGATTGATTGATTTGTTTAACGACACCGGCAACCCGTTAGGGTCGTATTGTGTCGGTTCTGATACTATAAGAAGACTCAGTTGAAACTAAAATCAATTAGAAATAGACATAACAAGTAGTGTACACATCTAAAATCAACTAAATTCCATTTAAAACTTACTGTACAAGTGTATTTCTTTCAGAAAAGAAATTATTTTCCTTGGTGCTACCTTTGTAAAAAGATGTTTCATGGAATTCAAACTGTAGTAGCGTGACCGAATGTTCTGAAAATCTACGCACTTGAGTAGAATATGTTTTACAGTCAAACGTTCTTGACAACCAATACATTCTGGAGGCGCTTCGCCTCTCAGAAGATATCCGTGGGTGATGTATGTATGCCCGATTCGAGCTCTATGTATGACTGTTTTGTCTCGAATATTGTCAAGAGCTAGCTGTTTTTGTCCAACTGTTGGTTGGATTTGAAAGAGTTTGTTATTTCTTTGTTCGTTCCACCTTTGTTGCCATAGGTTTTTTTACATAACTTGAGATATGGGGTTTTAAGTCGGAGTATGGTATGAGAAGGTTGGATATGTTGAAGTTTAGCGCCTCTTTTGCTGCCTGGTCCGCAGCTTCATTACCCGATATGCCGACGTGGCTCGGCACCCAGCAAAACACTAGGGAGTTGCCTTGTTTGATTACCCGTTCATAACGTTCTATTAGGTCTAAAATCATTGTATTCGACACTTGCAGATTTTCTAGTGATTGTAAGACCGATAGGGAATCGACACAGATAACAAATTTTTTGTACCTACTAATCTTGACGATTTCCATGGCTAGTTGAAGTGCCCGAACCTCCGCGGAAAAGATGGAGGAGCCATTTGGTAATCTTGTTTTCAGGGTATTTGATTTTGTAACTATTGAGGCAGCAACTTTGTTATCGAGTTTAGATCCGTCGGTGTATATGAAATGATGGTGAAGGTAGGTTTCCTTTATCTCAGCAAACCTAACTTTGAACTCTTCAGCATTTCTTGCGTCTTTGGAAAAGTTTGCCAGAGTTTTGAGTATGGTTGGCCTTTATATTTTCCATGTTGGGTATTTCGAAACTTTTAAGTTTGCAATTTGCTCGACTTTGATTCCAGCATTATTAAGGTGGTTACGGATTCTAGTGCCAAAGGGTACGATAACCCTAGGGCGTGTATTTAGGATTTCTGAATGATCTTTTTCGAACACTGCCTTATGGGTGGGGTTTTCTTTATTTGCGTATAGTTTAACTGCATATTGCATTGAGAGTTTGATTCGTTGGATATCTAATGGTTGTTCATTTGATGCAACCTGAAGGTTTCCCGCAGGTGACGTTCTGAAAGCGTTAAGGCAGAGGCGGAGGCCTTGGTTTTGTATTGGGTTCAACATCTTCAAGTACGAAGGCCTGGCTGATCCGTAGACGATGCTACCATAATCTATTCTAGATCTTATTAATGATCTATACAGTTTTAATTTAGTACTGGTATCTGCTCCCCAGTCTTGAGCGGAGACGACTCGCAGCAGGTTGAGTGCCTTTTGGCATTTCCTCTTCAGCTCTTTAATGTGGGGAATAAAATTCAGCTTCGAGTCCAGAATTAGACCAAGGAATTTGTTTTCCTTCACTACAGGTATCTGAGTGTTTGATAAATATAAAATAGGATCGTCGTGTGGCTTTCGCTTGTTGCAAAAGTCCATGCAAACTGTTTTGGTTTGCGAAAACTTGAAACCATTTTGGTCAGCCCATTTTTGAAGCGAGTTTATATTTTGCTGGAGGCGGCGCTCGATCAGATTCATATTCTTGCCCCTGGCAGAGATTGCAAAGTCGTCTACAAAGAGTGAGCTGTCTATTCCCTGTTTAGTTGCGCCTTTGATACTATTGATTTTGATTAGAAACAACAGAATTGATAGAATACAGCCTTGAGGATAGCCCTCTTCTTGCTCAAAATAATCCGAGAAAATGGAACCGAGACGGACTTTAAACCGCCTGTCATTTAAAAACGCTTGAATGAATTCAGGAAGGCGACCTCGTATACCAAGGTCGTAGAGATCTTGCATGACCCCGTGTTTCCAAGCCGTGTCGTAGGCTTTTTCTAAATCGAAGAAAACAGTGACGACATGTTCGTTATTAATAAAACCTTCTCTTATAAATGATTCGAGTCTAACCAGGTGATCTATGGTACTTCTTTCTTTTCTAAAGCCGCTTTGGATGTCAGTAAGCAGATGGTTTTTCTCTAAATACCAAATTAGTCTTGCGGCTATCATTCGCTCTAGTGTTTTGCACAATGAACTTGTCGGAGATATTGGGCGGTAATTTTGTGGATTAGTAGGATCCTTGTTCGGCTTTGGAATTGGTATGATGGTGGCTTCTTTCCATATTTCAGGAAAGTTTCCTGCAGTCCAAACTTGGTTAAGTAATTCTACGAGGATTTCAAGAGTTTCCTCAGGTAGGTGTTTTAGAACCTGGTGGTGTAGGTCGTCTGGTCCGGCAGCTGAATCATGTGAGTTTTGTATTGAGTCCTTCAACTCCGCCAGGGTGAAGGTGCTATTGTACTGTTCCAAATTATTTGAGGTGACGTCCATTGGTATTTGTTCTTTTGCTTCTTTTATTTGACGGAACGCTTGGGAGTAATTGTTAGATGAAGAGTTGAATTGAAAGGTTCTGCCAAAGGCATTTGCTATTTCATCCGGTTTTGTGATAGTTTGGTTGTCTGTGATGAGGTGGTTTATAGGTTTTCGGATATTTTTGCCAGATATTTTCCGAATTATCTCCGATACTTTTTTGGTTGAACTGTTTTTGTTTAATTTGGAGATATATTCCTCCCAGGTTTGCTTTTTGCTTGCTTTGATGGTTCTGCGTGCTGCGGCACGTAGCCGTTTGTATTCAAGTTTGGTAGTATTGTCCGGATTGATGTAAAATTGGCGTAGAGCTGTTTTCCGCATGGCTATTGCTTTTTTACAATCGTCGTTAAACCAAGGCTTTTGCGGCTTTTTGGGGTTTCCGGAGGTTTTAGGTATAGTTTTTTCCATGATTGCCTAGATTAGAGCAGTAAAAAGTAAAATCGGGTCGTCATCATGTGTAAAGTAGTTCGTTTTTATGGCCTTTTGGCATAGTTCCTGGAACATTGACCAGTTGGCTTTGTGGAATTTCCACTTTGGTATTCCTTTTTGTTGCTGTGGATCTAGTGGTTTTAATAAAATGGGGAAGTGGTCGCTGCCATAAGTGTCATCCAAGACTTCCCATTCAAAATCTAACAACAAATTACTAGATGCCATTGCGAGGTCGACAGAGGTTTTTGAACCAGTGCCAGGATGTAGGTATGTAGGAGATTTATCGTTGTAGAGTGAGAGATTGTGGAAATTTAGTAGGTTTTCAATTAGTTTACCTTTGTAGTCGGTGCTTGTATTACCCCATAGGTCGCTATGTGCATTGAAGTCGCCTAAAAATAGGATAGGTTTTGGTATTTGATTAATCAAGTCGTTAAGTTCTTCTGGTTGGGGTTTGGACGGTGGTGGTAGGTATATGTTGCAAATGGAAAAAGTTTTCTTCATCGTAACACGAACTGCAGTTGCTTGCAGGTTTGTATTTAATTTGAGTTCACTTTGAATAACGTTGTTTCGGATTAAGGTAGTGATTCCGCCAGAGGCGCGGTTATTGCTGGCGTTTTTGTTATAGGAAGTGTAACCGATTAAGTTTGGCGGGTAGAGATAAGTACCGTATGTTTCTTGGAGGCAAAAGACAGACGGGTTACATTGTTGGCTCAGAGTTAAAAGATCTATCTGGTTGGTCCAAAAATTTCTAATGTTCCAGTGAACTATTGTCATTAGGTACTGTTGACTCTAGGTCTGCTGATTGCCACTCGTGGTGGCTTGGGATGGACAGGGAGGGGCTGAAGGGAGACCTTACGCTCCTCTACTGAAATTATTTTTGGAGAGGGATGTAGCGAGGCGCCAACTTCATCAACCTCCATTAGGGCAGCAAATTTGTTTTCAGATTCCCTGTTTCTTTGACTCAGCTGTTGTCTCTGCGTAACGACTTGGGCTTTGTTTTTCAGTCTTGCCCGCGATTCTTTGTCAGCGTCTCTTGGGCTCGGTGTTTTAGACCGGGCTCTTACTGAGTTTGGTTCTGGTATTTTCGAGGTACTTGGTTTTGGAGTTTTAGGTGGGGAGGAGTTTATTGTTGGTTGCTTTCGTGATGTTGGTCTTGGTGTTATTACTTGATCTGTTATATTTTTTTCTTTTGTCTTTTGTTCATTTACCCAGGCCCAGTCGGTCTGGCATGAGGCAGTTCGGTTTTCTGGTTTCGTCAGCGCAGCATATGATTTAGCTGGATTTGTAGCTAGCATGGCTAGTTTCCTTGCTTCTGGGTAGGTGACCGACTGGTTGAACTTGATATCCTGCACTTTTTTCTCGAGGATCCACCGTGGGCAGTCTTTTGAAGAAGCCGGGTGGTTTCCTGAGCAATTGGCGCAAGTTGGTGTTCTTGCGGTGCAGGATTCGAAGGTGTGGCCTTCCTCCCCACATTTAGCGCAAGATGGCAGTTTTGCTTTGCAGGTTGTTTTGGTGTGCCCGTACTTTTGGCAATTAAAACACCTCATTGGGTTTGGAATGTAAGTTTTAACCGAAAGACTAAGGTTACCCATTTTAATTTTGGTTGGGAGTGTAGGTTTGTTGAAAGTAAGAACCAAGGTACCTCTCTGGCCGAGAAAGCGCGCATATGTCACTGCTTCGGTTTTCATTTCTTCTAGGATTTCCTCCACAGAGCAGAGTTTCAGCTCTGGGTGGGAGACAACTCCTTTAGATGTGTTGAGTGTTCTATGGGCAGTTGCTCTCACGGGTACGCCGACGAAGTTTTCTAACTGTAGTAGTGCAGCGCTGTGTCTACGGTCAGTAACATGAACCAATAGAGAACCTGTTCTTAGTCGTTTGACTGTGTACCGCGTTCCGACTATCCCATTAAGCCCCTTTTCAATTGCGAAAGGAGAGAGCTTAAGGTGTCCGTCCCGAGGTGAAACGATGATATACTCGGGGAAAGGCGCGGGGGGCGATTCAATTTCGATATATCGCCGTTTTGTCGGTGTTCTTGTCTTGTCGGATTCAATTTTGTTGCTATTTTTGTTTTTCTCCATATATTTTAGATAAATGTTCTTCCAGGTATGCCGGCCCCGGCCTTACTCTGACCACCCATGTCGGCAGCGGGGGTTGCCCGCCTAGGGCTAGGGCACCTGGAATACTCTTGGCAGACATGACGGCTTAGCCAGTTATGAATGCCGCGATTGACCCGAATGGCCGCGGTATGGCATACCCTAACGACCAGCCGTTAATGGTCATGACGGGCCTCACGACCACCCTTCTTAGCCGAAGAGAAGGACCAAAGTCAAGTGTTGACAAGCAGGTTACTTAGCAGACATTTTGTATTGTGAAGGCCTGCCTAAGTCACAAGGTGTCTCATTGACCAGGTTACTTGCTCCGGCATTAAGGGATGCAGTCCACGGCAAAGTGCGTATATATGACTCGGGTACTCACAATGAAGGAGACCCAAGCAGCTAAAACAATATTGAATGACGCACAACAGACTGCCGCGCTTTTATGCGATGTAAATTTTTTTAAAGTAACATTTTACACCCTTTCAGTCTGGAAAATAAATGGCCATGCACTCTGTAAAACAACATGAAATATTTAAACACTGCTAGCATCATACCATTCCACACAATACTTCTTGTGTGCAAACAAAATGCGCATTACTGGGGATTAATACAGTACACAATGCAAAACATCAAAAGAAAATGTGTTGCATAACACTCAGGCAAGTGTCAATGTATGTAAAATTTGTTGCGATTTATTGCGGCCTGCCAAATGCATTTTGCGACACGCAGGACGCGTTTTGTTTCATTTTTCTGCAACAAAATGCATTTATTTTTTGAAATTTATTGCGACTTATTTTTGCGTTTGTCGCAAGCGTATCTGTAACTTGCATCGATGCGTAGTGCTTAATTTGGACTACTGCGAATGTTTATTTCACTTGCGTCCATGTGCGGTTGTTAAATATGACTAATGCGCAAGTTCATTTAACTTGCGTTTATGCGCTCTAGGATTCATTTAATTTTTATTTAAATTCCGAAAAAAATTAAAAAATTTTTCCAATTCACTCAAAAAGCACAAGCCGTATGCATGACCCCTTAGAGACGGCTCATATCAAAAATAAATGAAATCTGATAAAAACTGTAGGAGAAAATGCATTTTTAATTTTTTTCTTCAAAAATTCCCCAAAAATTCCCTGATCGACTCGAAAAGTACAAGCCGTAGTCACGACACCCTAAGCATGCCTCAGCCCCCAAATAAATGATGTCTGATCAAAACTGCAGGAGAAGATGCATTTTGAGGTATTTTCATCAAAAATTCCCAAGTCGAGTCAAATAGCACAAGCCGTATGCCCGACCCACCTAAGGATGCCTCATACCAAAAATAAATGACATCGGATAAAAACTGTATGAGGAAATGCATTTTGAAGTTTTTCTTCAAAAGTTCCCTAAAAATACAGAAATTGTCGGATCGACGAAAAAAGCGCAAGCCGTATGCAGGCTTGCCGGAGGTTGTTTTAAAAAAAAAGTACGCAAACTGCTAAAAAAAAAGAACGCTTGATGGCAAAAAAAAGTCCAAAAAAAAGAACGCTTTAGAAAAAAAGTACAAAAAAAGTACGCCAAAAATGTTGAAAATAAAAAATATAAAGATAAAAAGTGTCCTAAAATAGCCTCAGAAATAGTTTGTATGCCTTTTTCTTGAATAAACAAGAACAGCTGTCAACGGCAATAATAATAGATGTACGTATTTCAAGAGGCGATAAAATCACCAAAACAAGCATGTCCAAGGACATGCCCCAGCCGAGTTACCGAATAAGGAAAGAGAGAAAAACTCAGAAACGAATACTGTTAGGCCAAACAATGAAGTACTTTGTTTCTGAACGTAACTTTTTCATAATTTTAATACACAAAAACGTGTTTCCCCGGGTGGAAGCTGCCCGAAAATGGATGTTGGAGAAGTTGGGTTTTGAAGATTCATGTATTTACCGACATTTACACAATTTTAGAAAAAAATTATTAAAATTCCCCCATTCCGGCATTTTTTTTGTCATTTGCGAAAAAAGCAAAGACCAGGTGGAGAAGCACCTAAAAAACTTCTGATTAAAATTTTATAACTATTTGAAAAAGACTGAGTGAAATGAATAGTTTGACAATTCAGTTATCTACTACCATTTATTCCAGCTTTTGCCAAACTTCAAAGTTCCGCCATTTCGGCAGTTTTTGGCGAACCGCGAAAACAAATTACAGGCTGGTAGGCGAACCCCCTTCGTAACATCTAAACGATTGGAGTAAAACTGTAGAAGGAGTAGCATTTTAAAACTGGGTCAAAACGAACATCCCTTCGTAACATCTAAACGATTGGAGTAAAACTGTAGAAGGAGTAGCATTTTAAAACTGGGTCAAAACGGGCACAAAAAGTGCCGCCATTTTGTCCGTTTTTCGTCACTCGTCAAAAAAAGTAATAGCCAGGGAGGGGGGGGGGACCACCCAGGGAACATTTCTGCATAATATCAAAACGATTGAAGTAAAACTGTATGAGAAATAGCATTTTAAAGAAAAAGTTTAACATACGCCCATACATTCAAGCCCCCCTATAGGGATACGACTAACCCAGTCCGACAAAGTCGGCTGGGTTATTAAGCCACATAAGTATTAATTTCCGCTCCCATAGTTCAAAATTTTAAGAAGGTAACATTATATTCCTAGCGCTAGTAACGATTTTAGTAAGAATTGGTTTTTCACCAATATTTCAACCATTTTTACGAATAACGCAAAAACAATAACTAGGCAAGTGCCAATGACCACTATCTTTAACAAAATTTCAAGACAGAACCAAAGACAGTGTATACTAGTAGCTTAGTCTTTGACAGCATCGCCATTCCTGTGGTATGAGTTTCATTTTTCGTCAATATTTGCGCCAATTTTTCCAAATTACGAAAAAACGTAATGGCCAGGTAAGTACCAATGATGGCTATCTTTATCTAAAATTGGAAGACAGCAATAGCCAGTTAGGCAGTAGTTTACGCTACTTTTACTTAAAATTACAATGCAATGAGGCTATTTTCCCGGAGTTTGAGTTTTTTTGGTTGTTCGCCAAAATTTTCGCCGATTTTTTGGCCAATCACCAAAAAAAAAAAAACTAATAGCAAGTAAGCCAGTAATATTGCCTGCTACCTTTCCATGAAATTTCAAAAGAGTAAGACTATTTTCCTGGAGATCAGATTTTACTGGAATCTTCTTAGTTTTTCGCCAAACTATTCGCCAATGTTTGGCGCATCACCAAATATTGTAATAGCCAGCTAAACAGTCAGGCTTGCTGCCTTTACTTGAAATCTAAAGACAGTCCGACTATTTTTATGGAGTTCGTCAAGATTTTATGGGTTTTTTTTTTTTTGGTTTTTCGCCAAAAATTTTTGGGAATTTTTTAGCCAATCACCAAAAACGTAACAGTAGATATTAAGGCTTGCTACCGTCAGTTACAATTTCAAGACATTAATACTATTTTCTAGGAATTAGTTAAGGTTTAACAATTTTCAAAAAAAAAATAATAATAAATAAACAATTACGTTTTTTCTCCAATATTTCTGCTAATTTTTTGGTGAATCCCTTAAACAACTAATAGATAGGTGGACATCGATGCACCCTACCTCCCACCAAAATTGTAGAATGTTTCCATGAAAACCCTAGGAGATACTGTTTACAGAAAATTGGTTTTTGGCCAATATTTCTGCCAAGTTTTGGCAAATTCCTAAAAAGGTAACAACCACTTAGGTAGTAATGTGTGGTACTGCTATTTAAAATCACAAAGCAAGGAGACTATTTTCCTGGAGTTCTCCAAGATTTTACCGAAATTTCTTTGGTTTTTCGCCAAAAAATCGCCGCTTTTTGCCAACCACTAAAAATTCATAGCCAGTTAGGTAATATTGATTACTGCCATTATTTAAAATTTCAAGGCAGTAACGTTACTTTCCTTGAAATGGCCAAGATTTTACGAAAAAAAGGTTTTTAGGCAATATTTTCGCTAATATTTTTTTGCTTTGCGCCACAAGCTTAGGCAATGTTTGGCCAATCACCCAAAAAGTAATAGCCAGGTAGGTAGTACCTCCGGCTACCTTCACTTTAAATGTCAACACAGTACGACTATTTTCCAGCAGTTAGTAAAGTTTTTGCTGTATTTTTTTTTTGTTTTTCGCCAAAATCTGCATCAGTTTTTGACCACTCACCAAAAACAAGAATGTCCAGGGACATTGTGACCAGCCGAGATCTAGTGAATCTATGAATAAGCTTGTCTGGTTGCTGAAAGTGGTAGTCACATTGTACAAGTTTGTCCAAGGACAAAGCCCCAGCTCACGAAAAGCGATAAAACCAAATCCGGCGTGCTTGAAAAAGGCAATTTCCCTGAAAAATTGGGCTTCAAAGGACGAGATGGCAATGAGCTAGCTAAATAATTAATTTAGCAACGGACCCGACCATAGACCGATAAATACACACAAAGATTTTTTTCCAAGAAAAATAACTTCGAACAACGTATCGAAATTGTATCTACACATGTGTACTGTTGACATGTACTGCCGGACATACACAATTAGTTCAAGCAGCAGAAACGATCAAAACGACCAAACACATGTGCCTTTTGAAAAGAAGAAAACGCCGCGTCTAAAACATCACTACTTAAGTTTAATGTTTGGGTATGTATTATTTTGCTGGGTTTGCATTTCCGACCAGTGCGCATGTTTATTTAACTTGCGTTGATACGGGGTTCGCATTTCGGACAACTGCGCAAGTTTATTTAACGTGCGTTGATACGCGGTTATTATTTCGGACCACTACGCATGTTTTATTTAACTTGCGTTGATAAGCGGTTCGCATTTCGGACCACTACGCATGTTTATTTAACTTGCATTGACGCGCGGTTTCAATTTTGGACCAGTGCGCACATTTATTTAACTTGCGCCGATGCTCGGTTCGATTTCGTACCAGTGCGCATGTTTACCAAACTTGCGTCGATGCGAGGTCCGTATTTCGGACCAATGTGCATGTTTATTCAAGTTTTGGCGGATCGCCTAAAAAATTAAATTTTCATGGGGAGCCTAACTGGAGAAGAATCGTACAAAATTGGAAAGGAATTCAATAAAAATTGTCGGAGAAGAAGCGTTTCCAAATTAAAATTAAAATTTTAAAATTTTTAAATAAATTAAAAAATACCCCTCATATCGCCAATTTTTGCCGGATCACCAAAATCAGGGATTTTTCAAAAGAGAAATACCTGGAGAATAATCGCACAAAATTTAAAGAAAATCTGATCGTAATTGTGTGAAAAAAAAGCATTTTGAAAATTGGTGACCATAAAATCACAAATGTCTCTATTTGGCCAATTTTTGGCAGATCGCCAAAAAGAGTAAATTTTCACGACAGGCCTAGCTAGAGAACATTCGTACAATATTGGAAAGGAATCCGATCAAAATTGTGGGAGAAGAATCATTTTCAAAATTAGATACCAAAAAATTAAAAAATGTCCCACATCTGGCCAATTTTTAGCAGATCGCCAAAATGAGTAATTTTTCAAAAGAGGCCTACCTAGTGAATATTCGTGCAAAATTTGAAGAAAATTTGATCAAAATTGTGGGAGAAGAAGCATTTTGAAAATTGGCAACCACGAAATTACAAATGTCCCCTATTTGATCAATTTTTAGCGGATCGCCAAAAACAGTAATTTTTCAAGAGAGGTCTAACTAGAGAACAACTATCCAAAATTGGAAAAGAATCCGATCAAAATTGTTGGAGAAGAAGCAATTATAAAATTAGATACCAAAAAATTAAAAAATGGCCCCCATTTGGCCAATTTTTGGCGGATCGCCAAAATGAGTAATTTTTGAAAAGAGGCCTTCCCAGGGAATATTTGTGCAAAATATGAAAAAAATCTGATCAAAATTGTGGGAGAAGAAGCATTTTGAAAATTGGCAACCGAAAACTTTCAAATGTCCCTCATTTGGCCAATTTTTGGCGGATCGCCAAAAAAATAATTTTTAAAGAGAGGCCTGCCTAGAGAACATTCGTGTAAAATTTGAGAGGAATCGAATCAAAACTGAAGGAGAAAAGGCATTTTAAGTAAAAGTTTACACACGTACATACGTACTTACAGACGACGGATACCCCTCTATTGATAGGATAAGAACAGCCCGACATAGTCGGCTGGTCTAAAAAGTAATAGCCAGGTAGGCAGTAACGCCTGGTACCTTCACGTAAATTTCAAGACAGATTGCCTTCCTGGAAATGCTTAAGACGCTACGAAAAAAAAGGTTTTTCACCAATATTTTCGACAATTTTTGGCGAATCGCCAAAAAAAGTTACAGCCAGGTAGGTGGTAACTCTTGCTACCTTCATTTTAAATTCAAACACGGGGAGACTATTTTTCAGCAGTTAGTTAAGATTTTACTGAAAATTTTCGCCAGCTGGCCAATCACCAAGATTAAGATTTTACTGGAAAATTTAGCCCGTTGGTCAATCACCAAAAAAAGTAATAGCTAGGTAGTAGTAAAGCCTGCTAACTTAACTTAAAATTTCAAAACAGTAAGACTAATTTCCCACAAGGAAAAGATCTGGTTTTTCGCTAATATATATTTTCGCCAATTTTTGGCGAATTGCCAAGAAAGCAATAGCCAGGTGGAAACTTATATGCGCCCTACCTTCCACCAAAATTTCAAGACATTAAGGCTAAAATCCTGGGAGAATTTTCGATTTTTCAACTTAAAAGCGTTTATTCGCACATACTTTCAACAACTGTTATATTCCTGCTTCTGAAAAAAAAAGCTGGGGCTAAAAAAAGAACAATAAAGTACGCTTGTGGAAAAAAGGTACGTTTTGAGGCAAAAAAAAGAACGATGCGAAAATAAAGACTAAATCTTTAAAAAAAGTACGATCCGGCAAGCCTGCGTATGCTCAACCCCTTAGAGGTGCCTCAAACCAAAAAAAAAAAAAAAAAAAAAAAGAAAGAAAAAGAAATCGGTTCAAAACTCTAGGGGGAAATGCATTTTGAAGTTTTTTTCTTCAAAAACTCCCTAAAAATACAAAAATTGTCCGATCGACTAAAAAGCACAAGACGTATGTACGACCCTTTAGGGTGCCTCATACCAAAAAAAAAAAAAATGACATCGGATCAAAAATGTAGAAGGAGATACATTTTAAAATTTTTTCTTCAAAAATTCTCCAAAAATTAAAAAATCACCCGATCGACTATGCACGAACCCTTGGGGATGCCTCACACCAAAAATAAATGACATCGAATCAAAATTGTAGGAGTACATGCATTTCGAATAATTTTTTATTTTTTTTTTCTTAAAAAAATTCCCGAAAAATACAAAAATTGTCCGATCGACTAAAAAAGCACAAGCCGTATGCAAGACCCTTTAGGGGTACCTCAAACCAAAAATAATTGACATCGGATGAGAAATGTAGGAGATATATTTTAAAATTTTTTCTTTAAAAATTCTCCAAAAATTCAAAAATCACCCGATCGACTAAAAAAGCACAAGCCGTATGCACAACCGCTTAGGGATGCCTCACACCGAAAATAAATGACATCGAATCAAAATTGTAGGAGTAGATGCATTTTGAAGTATTTTCGAAATTTTTGCTTAAAATATACTCCAAAAATACAAAAATTGTCCGATCGACTAAAAAAAAGCACAACCCGTATGCAGGACCCTTTAGGGGTGCCTCATACCAGAAATTAATGACATCGGGTCAAAAATGTAGGAGATACATTTTAAAATATTTTCTTTAAAAATTCCCCAAAAATTCAAAAATCACCCGATCGACTAGAAAAGCACAAGCCGTATGCGCGACCCCTTAGGGATGCCTCACACCAAAAATACATGACATCGGATCAAAATTGTAGGAGGAGATGCATTTTGAAACAAAGTCTACTAAATAAACAACCAACTAACTAACGGACGCCATCCGCAGACCGATAGGAATAGCCCAGCTTACGTGTAACGTAAGCTGGGCTAAAAAAACCAGGTTGTGTAAAGTTCCAATGTGACATGGGTGCAGCACATTTCATCTCCGACACGGGCTAAAGTAATGCCGATCTCGGGGTTTGGTCAAGTCATCCCAATGCCAACTCAACCCAATGCCAGCAACTCTGATTTGGAGGTTTACATAAGACCTGAACCAAGAAGAATTTCCACAAAAATCCCGAAAGTAAGCCTTTTTTTTTACTTATCATTGTTTTCCATTTGATGTTACAGATTACAAACTACATCCGTTGGACCCCTCGTTATAAATTGATCGGCTAGTGAACTCCGAGATTTTGCATATGGCAGTTTGTGAGATACTGTGTGTGGCAGTTTGTGAGATATCGTGTGGGGCAGTTTGTGATATTGTGTATGGCAGTTTGTGAGATATTGTGTACGTTGTGTGTGGAGTTTGGTAATACTTTTTTGTCATATTTTGCTACCTTTTCCTTCGCCATTTTTCGGCACCTCGACAAAGTACTTAATCCTTATCCTGATAAGTCAGAGTGGTCAATTAATTATCTTTTCCGGTGTTAGGTGATGTAAATGGACCGTGATGCAAATGGACGTCCATTTTGGTCACACACCTTACGCGATTTGGAAATGGACCCGTGCACTAAATCGACCCTAATCATTTGTTTAACCCAAAGATAAATACTGGGGCGTCGAAAGACAAAGACAGGGGGGTTTTAAATGCCTTCTTTATTTGCCAAAAACATATTTCTTTCTCTAACATTAATAAGCAACATTTATTACAATAAATTTCGTAATTTTCTAGAAAATAAAACACATCCACTTTGAGGTCTCTTACTAATAGTCAACTTCATTGTAACAATAATTAACACAAGATTTATATCTCCGAGGAGATTTACCAACAGATTAGTATTTGATCTAAATCTCTGGTATTGTCGGGTATTTGTAAATAAAAAGTTATATATACACAGAGGATTATAGAATTGTCCACCCCATTTTCCCCTTTTCCATCCCTTTCTGAAAACAGTCTTCGGAAGAAGTCGTGATGAAAATGGACTACAGTCCCTTTTTTTGTGCAAAACCCCTTTTCTCAATACAGCCCCATAGTTAAGGGTCCATTTACATTACGGTCCATTTACATCACCCAACACCGGCACAAAACCAGTACAACAACACACACAACGTAGGATACATAATGGAAGATCGTGAGTAATGTGTCTTTTCTGCACAACACACAAAAAGTTATATAACCCGATTTCTTTTATTTTTCAGTTAAAGTTAAAATCAAAATCAAATACCCCGTTAGGTCTAGCTGTCAAATGTTCGCTTATGTTCAGTTTTTTAAATGTCCATGACCCAGCTTTGTTCTAACGCACGACTCAGCTGGCTCTCTCAAAAAATAATAAACAACACCAAATATGCAGTTTTTTCTTCTTTTTTTTTTTTGCAATCAACTGTAAAATTGATTTTCTTTTCAGATGGTTAACAGTTTTTTCAGGTTTTTTTTTGTTTTGTTTTTTTTTTTGGCGAGGGATTGAAAATATATTCTAATATTATTGTGTCATTCAGCACGGGCGCAATGTGTAAACAATTTGTAAAAAGTTCCTCGAGACGTGGTGACTTTATTCTTTTAACGATAGCGTGACGTACCAGAAAAATGTCAAAACCCTTTCATTTTGAGGGCATTCCATAAACGTCATACTCTAACCACAACATCATCAAAATGAGTTAAGTTGGTATGTACGGAGTAACTGAAACGACGGTCAAGTTCCTCTGCATGGAACCGTTTCTTGGAGCTGCGGTAACTCTAACTTATCGTGCATCATCATTTCGGCCATGTACGACTCCGTTCGATGATTTCACCGGGAATTCTACTCGTCAACACGTTGGTCAAAAGATATCTTAACCAACAATGATGTGCAGGGGCATCGTGACCAGTCACAATCTAGTTGACAGAACACTGATATCTCTAAACACTACAGCAATAATTACAAAATCCCATCCAAGGAATCAGGAGCCATATCACTTTCGGTCAAATAAAATTTTGGTTAGCCATCAACGAAAGATATTTGTTTACACAATTAGAATAATTTGAGCAAGATCCAAGAGTTTCTAAAGTGACCAATTTAACAAACTAGAACGGCCGTGCACACAAAACATTGGTGTACAGGGGAATATCTATACTTAAACTTGAGCCCTATTTAATTTTTTTTTTTTTTTTAACGAAAACATACGTCTCTCCATCCAAATCCATGGTTCTACAATGCCCAGTTCCCATTATTCCTTTTACATAGATAAAACAATATTTTCCTTTTCATCAACTACATTAAAAACTCACAAAGAAAAATCCAAAGAAAACAAGTAAGTATTTGTGAAACACAAACAGGCCCCAACCCCCCCCCCCCCCCCCGCCCCCAAATTCATAAGGGTATAAAGCGATGACGGACAGACGGACGGACACCCCAAACCTATAGGCCCCAATCCGAAGGGTTTTGGCCTAACAAAACTATTCATAAGAATGACATCAAACTATTTCATCCCTCAAAAAAGAGTTTCCCTCACATATCTCTCCAAGATGAGTCCACGATTTTAAGCTAAACCACTTTATGAGCCCTGCGCAACTCCTGAAATATAACTCCACGCCATGCTCTTCAACTGATAACTTGTTTTACGTGACGAAATGTGTATACTGTACTTTTATGAATAAAGTTTAATTATTTCCGTTCAAAACGGTCGCAGGTTTATGCTTTAAGGCAAATGTCACTGTCTTAGTAAAAGAGAACGACAATTTCTATATCAAATTTAAGTGCAACAAGTATTCGGAATCTTACTGGTTTGAAAATCGAAAAGTGAAAAATTTTTAATCTTGGTCTAAATTGATTGTTAAGTTCTGACATTTCTCCTAAAACTATTGGACTCATTGGAGGCAGTGTAAACTGCATCCATACTAAATTTAGAAGCCATAGGACAAAAAGCCTAGCAGGAGACAAGTTTTGAGGATAAAAAAACTTAAACGCAATGGCACCAATTTTTGGCGCATTTCAAATAAAAAGTAAAAGCTTGGTAGCTAACCATTAGGGGGAACATGCATCTGCACCAGGATTCCTTACACGTACAAATCATATTTTGAACATCAGGGGAGAGCCGCCAGGTAAACAAGAAATAACTTGCGAGTCCACACCTCTTTGTATACTTGCCAGAACTTTGCAAAATACTGAGCATTTATTATTAACTATTTTTTCTTTGTGACATTCATTTGCATGTCACTTGCCCATGAACGTCGAAGTAGTGATGTGACGGTTTGGGAAGGTTAACCGTGAAGGTGGCGGTTCGGTTAAACCGAACCGTGCTCTGTGGAAAACCGCGGTTCATTTTCGGTTTTTAATTAACATTATTCGTTTTTTTCTAAGGTTTAAAAATCTATAATTTTCTTTTTTTTTTCATTTTACACACCATAATTTAGATCAGATGAGCTGTATAAATAAATAATAGTTAATCTTTTTGATTATATAGCGGAATAGTAGGGAAACCTTGCTATTTTAGGAGATGAAATAAACGCTAGTCAACAAAAGTCAGCAAATGTTTACTGAGTGGGAGTAAAAAAAAATTAAGAATTCATCTTTGTTTGAAAGCGACATCTTTGTTACTGGAGTTGAAGTTGCTTCCAAGAAATCTCCACTGGAAAAGGCCGAACTAGATGTTAATACTTAAAAATCACTTCAAGGTATTTTTATGGATAATAACCCTCTCGATTACTGGAAACTCAATGAGAGTACTTTCTACTTTTAGCCGATCTAGCTAAATCAGTATAGTGCATATCAGCCATCAGTGTTCCGTTCGAGCGAGTGTTCAGCACAGCTGGTGATATATTATATAGTTCAAGGATGAATTTCAAACAGAAATCCGTAGATATGTTGCTTTTAAAAAAAAAAAATGTGACAGTCAAATGATAGCTTTTTTGTTGACTTCCAGGACAATGAACGTCGCGATGTAATTTCTACTGTCTGTCAATTATTTTTTTCTCAGGAACTTTTTTAGCTTTTAATTCATTTCAGTATTTTCAGTTCAGTATTTTAAGTATTTAAGTAGTATTATGATACTCTTTGTTCCATTAGAACGTTGTGCGCTGCAACTTGATTTCTACTGTATTTCAATTTTTTTTCTCAGGACCATTTTTAACTGCTATGAATGTTTCAGCTCACTATTTTAGCGCAGCATTATTTTACACTTCAGATGAGTTCCTTTTTCAGTTAAGCAATGTGTTTACTTACCACGTTCTAGAATAAAAACAGAAAATTAATTGGGCTATCTTTAATTTATATATATTTGCATAATCTGAAAAAACCGAAACCGAACCGAAAAAACCGCAGATTTTCTTTAAAAACCGAAACCGAACCGTACCCATCAGTGACGGATCACATCACTACGTCGAAGTGATTGAATATATATCTTTTGCTGTATAAAGTTTACAAAATTTATCCAGTTTATTTCGATTATTTGGGGAATTCCCAACCTGACTGATTTTAATTCGTGCTTTGGCTGGTTTACACCGACGAAATTATCAAAAATGTCGGGTGTGTGCAGTCCCAGCGGACGCTTTCTATCTTCCTAGGACAGAAAGGGTCACAGATCCGCAAACTGAAACAACCACAAAACTTTTCAGGCTATGAAGCTTTCGATCAGGGCCCGTAGGTTCAAACTAATAGATTTTTCTTAAAGGGACATATTGAGAATAGTCAATGGCGCATTCTTTTCGACATCGACGAAACTCTCACACTTGAAAAAAAATGTTTTGTTAACCGTACATTTGCTTTTTTGGGCAATAATAGTTTCTACAGCATAATCACAAGAAAAAAATTCTATTTTTCTCAGTGAAAAATTGTCACTGACCACACAAATGTTCACTTTAATTTATAACGGAGTCCTTTATGTGATACATGATTTGTAAGATAATACCAAATCGCCGAAATCAGTAAAACTAACATCAATGCAAGTTCCTTTCTCGGGGTTATGAACCTTGTTGGCATAGGAAGACCACAAGGGTCATCTAGGACCAGGGACTGCACCAAGATACTTCTCAGTGTGTTTTTTTTGACGAAAAAACCTGATAGTTCGAACCTTGGTGCCCTAGAACCTGCACCGAAAGACCCATACCCTCGAAAGTTGAAATCAATAGCCATTTCTGTTACAGAACTGTGACTCTTACCGTCCTAGGATGATTGCAGGTGAGCTGGGACTAGCTGTTGTATAGCTCCGAGTAGGTCTTCCTTACATTTACTTGGTATATCTCTGTTATATCTTGCTTTTTCACTAGATTTACACTCCTAATATTCGCTGCGTCAACTTTTTGAGCACTGCGAGTTCCTTTTTTTTCACATTCTACATTTAAATACATATATCGCACTTACGATGGTCAAGACAAAATTAGGACTTGCAGGGACTGAAATTACACGCTCATGCCAAGATGACGAAGTTCCTTTATTTTCTGAATAACTCATGTGTGCATGATACTTGAAAAGCATACAATGAAAAGTTTTCATTTTCGAATTTCATGAAGATTACACTTTGATTGGCGAGGGAGTTAAGAACGAATGGTTAGAGTAGATCCAAACTGATGAGATTGGAAAGATCATCTTCCATGGCCGAAATCAATTTTTATTCGTCAAGTATTCCGAAATAAGAATATTGGATTCGATAGGGTTGACAAATTTGTGTCTGGCTTATTAAATTAACCGTTATCAGAATTGAATATTCTGGTGTCACCAATTACGATCTACTCCACTCAATTCTATTTCGTCTCCTTCGTAGGGGGATACCGGATAGTTGCAGTAAATCAAAACTGTCAAATGAAAAAGGAACTAAGGTACATTTTAGTAGAAAGAAGTGCAAAATTTGGGTTATTTATTGGATTAGGAATGTCACATTTTGTTGTGATCAATTATGATCTACTGTAACCAAATTCAATATCCCCTTCCTCGTAATCTTACAGGTGGAGAGAGGGGGTAAGAACCCTCCAAACAAAACTCGAGGAGCAATAGCACCTTGAAAGATTGCATATACGTACAAACAGACAGCATTAAACCAGTCTGGCAGTGTCGACTAGTTTAAAAACTCTTACTGAGACCAAAAACCTGTATTTTCGCCCACCTTCAATGCTGCAATGGTAAGATCTTTGGTGTAACGTCTTTCAGACCCAAAGGAAGTCACAGAACTAGTCACAGTTACGTTAAGAGTGGGGTCTGTGATAACTTGAAATTGAGTAGTCATTGTAAAATCACAGGATTCTTCTCTGTTCCAGAATACTTATTGGGAATGTTCTTTTTGGGTGATCGCACAATCAAAACAAACAAAGTTCAGTCATGCGCAGTCGATGTATGTCAGGTCATCTAGAGGTTATATTTTGGAGAACAATCAGTCGAAAAGAACGTGGTAAGATAGTGATAACAATCAGAAAATGGCGACGAATGCCCTGACGGTGAATATCTTAGATGCTTTGTGTGAAACTGGAAAATATGAAGATAAGCAAGTACAAAAAAGCGCGCTCTTGTGATCAATATGCAGATTGTGGCGTAAGCGAAAGATTTTGTTAATTTTTTCTTCGCTGTTGGGTTCCGCCATGTTTGTTTACATGTTGTGTGTCAAGGCCATTCAGCTGATCACACTCAAATCCACGATCAGGCAAAATCATAACATTGAAACCGGATGCACATGGTAAGCACATGTTTTGGCCTGATCGTGACAACAATCAAACAAAGAAAACACCAGATCGTGATTGCGATCGATCGCCATCACCAAAAAGAACACGCCCAAATTGTTTTGATAATGAAAACCTCTAACAACCATGATGAAAGCAAAACACATTGCAATATATTTCAAACGTACAGTCAACCCGATTTCCATAGATACAATGAATTTAAGTTGGAACATCACCTAAAATTAAAACGTTTGCTGTTCTGATATTTTGGTTATACTTTATTCAATTTCTATAATTGTTATGTCATTTGTTCTCACGTATTTGTATATTTCATCTTATATATATGTTTTAGGTTAGTTTCCATTTTAAAAGAATGATTAGTGTAATAATCAAATGTTTTACTTGAATCCCTTAATCTGACCACCTCTTTTCACCTAGAAATAAAATGTTTCCCTGATTTATTCATAGTTTAGCATTCTTTTATATATTTTACTGTTTCTACTCCTATATCTTAAGATATGTAGCGCATTCTTATACAGAATTTATTTTTATGAGATAGGTTTATGAATGGAAATGAAGTATTTTACTTCTGAATAACCATTTTAAGTAGGGAGAAAGTGGGGGTTCTAAAACAGGAAGTGACGTCATAATGACGTCATGAGGTGTTTTAGAAGCCCCATGGGGTTTCTAAAACAGTGACGTCATATTGACGTCATATTGACGTGATATTGACGTCATATGGACGTCATATGAACGTCACATGAACGTCATAATGACGTGAGGAGTTGTTTTAGAAGCCCCATGGGGTTTCTAAAACAGTGACGTCATTATGACGTGTTATGGACGTGTTATGGACGTGTTATGGAAGTGATATGGAGGTCATATGGAGGTGATATGGAGGTCATATGAACGTCATATGAACGTCATATGAACGTCATATGAACGCCATAATGACGTAATATGGAGAGTGGGCGGCCATTCAAACGGGCGGCCATTCAAACAACCATTCAAACAACCATTCAAACGGGCGGCGATTCAAACAACCATTCAAACGGGCAACCATTCAAACGACCAGTCAAACGGGCAGCCAGACAAAATGACACCCGGACAAAATGGTGCCCGGACAAAATGACACCCGAGCACCCGAGCACCCGAGCACCCGAGCACTCGAGCACTCGAGCACTCGAGCACTTGAGCACCCGAGCACTCGAGCACTTGAGCACTCGAGCACCCGAGCACTCGAGCACTTGAGCACTCGAGCACTTGAGCACTCGAGCACCCGAGCACCCGAGCACTCGAGCACTTGAGCACTCGAGCACTTGAGCACTCGAGCTCTTGAGCACCCGAGCACCCGGACAGCAAAGGGTTCATAGAGACATGGTTAGAGCTGGCCTGCTGTGTATTTTGACCCATCAATGACGTCACACAGAGCGACTCAAGCTTACAACCAACTGATGGATAGGCAATCCGGGGCCAGCCGTACAGTAGGTCGACAGGCCCCCCGGGGCCTGCCATCACCAGCTTGGCAAGCCCCCCCGGGGCCTGCCAAACATCAGGTTGGTAGGCCCCCCCCCCCCGGCTCACCAACCCATGAGCCCCCCCCCCCGGCCCAGCAATCTTTCAGCATACACTGTATCTATATGGGTGAGCTAGTCGACAGACCCCCCCCCCCGGCTCACCGGCCCATGAGCCCCCCCCCCCGGCTCACTGGCCCATGAGCCCTTTTCTCGCTCTCTAACCAAGCCATTGCAGCAACAATTAGTAAATGAGCACTCTTTTCCTTAAGGGATGCTGTGTTTTAACCACAGAGAGGTCTCCATGCATTGCGACCATATACAAGCAACAATCCTTTCTTTAAAGCTTTCTCACTATTCTAACACCTATGACAACCAAACCAACGGACACCCAGACACACGGACACCCAGACACGGACACCCAGACACACGGACACCCATACATACGTTTTTTTTTGGTTTTTTTTTAGTTTTTATCCCTCTTCACCCACATCAAACCAAACCACGGAAACAAGTGTTTTTAGGGCTTTTACCGTTCTCCAAGCACACACACACCATCACTAATGGATTGCCGTGGCAGCAATTAAAAATGAGCACTCTTTTTCCTTAAGGAAGAGAGGTGTCTCCATGCATTGCGACCATATACAAGCAACAATCCTTTCTTTAAAGCTTTCTCACTATTCTAACACCTATGGCAACCAAACCAACGGACACCCAGACACACGGACACCCAGACACGGACACCCAGACACACGGACACCCATACATACGTTTTTTTTTTTTATTTTTATCCCTCTCTCTTTCCACACACACCAAATCACGGCAGCAACTGTTTTTAGGGCTTTTCTCGTTCTCCAAGCACACACACCATCACTAATGGCTTGTCGTAGCAGCAATTAAAAGTGAGCAGCCATTGCCTCCTTAAGGGGGAGAACTCTCCATGCATTGCGGCTACGAAAACCGAACACACACACACACACACACACACACACACACACACACACACACACACACACACACACACACACACACACACACACACACACACACACACACACACACACACACACACATAGACACACATACATACGTTTTTTTTTAATTTTTATCCCTCTCTCTCTCCACACACACCAAATCATGAAAGCAACTGTTTTTCTGCCTTTTCTCGATCTCTAACCAAGCCATTGCAGCAACAATTAGTAAATGAGCACTCTTTTTCCTTAAGGAAGAGAGGTGTCTCCATGCATTGCGGCCATTTACAAGCAACAATCCTTTCTTTAAAGCTTTCTTACTCTTTTAACACCTATGGCAACCAAACCAACGGACACCCAGACACACGGACACCCAGACACGGACACCCAGACACACGGACACCCAGACAGTCCTTTTTTTTTGTTTTTTTTTTAGTTTTCATCCCTCTTCACCCACATCAAACCAAACCACGGAAACAAGTGTTTTTAGGGCTTTTACACGCATATCCCATCACTAATGGCTTGTCGTAGCAGCAATTAAAAGTGAGCAGCCATTGCCTCCTTAAGGGGGAGAACTCTCCATGCATTGCGGCTACGAAAACCGAACACGCACGCACACACACACACACACACACACACACACACACACACACACACACGCACAGACACACATAGACACACATAGACACACATACATACGTTTTTTTAATTTTTATCCCTCTCTCTTTCTACACACACCAAATCACGGCAGCAACTGTTTTTTAGGGCTTTTCTCGTTCTCCAAGCACACACACCATCACTAATGGATTGCCGTAGCAGCAATTAAAAATGAGCACTCTTTTTCCTTAAGGAAGAGAGGTGTCTCCATGCATTGTGGCCATATACAAGCAACAATCCTTTCTTTAAAGCTTTCTCACTATTCTAACACCTATGACAACCAAACCAACGGACGCCCAGACACACGGACACCCAGACACGGACACCCAGACACACGGACACCCAGACAGTCGGTTTTTTTTTTGTTTTTTTTATCCCTCTCTCTCTCTACACATATAGAAATAGCCACAACTGATTCAGCGTTATATTTCTCAAGCCTGGGTATTTTTTTTTTTAAACCCAGACAGTGGCTTATTTCTCTCTCTCTCTTCACACACATAACACAGCAAACGGTCAGACAGACAGATTTAGCGTTTCATTTCTCATGCCAGGGTATTTTTAACCCAGACAGCAAATTCTTTTTGCTTTCTCAAACGGTCAGACGGACAGATTTAGCGTTTCATTTCTCATGCCAGGGTATTTTTAACCCAGACAGCAATTTGTTTTGCTTTCTCAGACGGGCAGACGGACAGATTTAGCGTTTCATTTCTCATGCTAGGGTATTTTTTAACCCAGGCAGCAATTTGTTTAGCTTTTTCAGACGGTCAGACGGACAGATGGAGCTATAAATCAATGATTTATAGTCCTCTTTTTTTTTTTTAGCATTTCCCACACTCTCATTCATACTAAGATTGTCTGATGAAGCGTTTCATTTCGTAATAATGGGAGGGCCGCTAAAAAGCAGCCCTGGAGGGATTTCCGTAGTCTGGTCCTGGTCACTGCCTCTTGTCATCAGTTCTCCTGCCGCTGTCACTGCCTCCCGCCATCGGTTCTCCTGTCGCCGCCACTGGCGCCGCCGCTGACGCCACCGCTGGCACCGCTGCCGCCACCAACCTCGCCACAGCCACACTTCCGCTTATGTGCCACAACCGCGACCCTGCTCGAGGTGAATCCTTTGCCCTGGACACTACAAAAATAATATTCGGACTTCAAAGCCTCCGGGCATTGCTGCTCATGCAATCTCATTGAATATTCTGCCGGAAAGCCAAAATGGCAGAATTTACAATAATTAACATTATCCAAAGTGCCCAAGATTTGCATGACCTCCTGGAAATCTGACTCTTTTCTAGAGACATTCTCCAGTTTCACCTGAGCAGGTTCGTTGTTGCGGTCAGTGTTTGAAGGTGACTGTATGAAGCTGACTGTATCCGAAATACTGGCGACAGCGATTGTAAGCTCATCGTCAGGAGCTGGTGGCGGACTGTCCGGTCTTGTAACGGTTGCGCTTGGTGCCGCCAGCACCTTCCGGACAGTCACATCAGCTTCCTTTTGATTCACTTTCAACGGGGTCGTCATCGTTGACGCAGCGACTTTGACAGGAGTTGCTCTGGCAGGAGGAGTCTCTGTCATCGTTGCTGCGATCACTCTGGCTGGAGGAGTCTCTGTCATCGTTGCCGCGGTCACTCTGGTCACTCTGGTCACTTTGGCCACTTCCTGGCAGGGCGACGGGTCCCTGGGCGGCGAACGATGGCGTAGTCGCTTATGGCTCTCCTCCGCCGCCCTGCCAAACAGGTTGAACCGTTCCTCCGGTCTGTTCGCAAGGAAATTTCTCCACTTTCGAAACAGAAAAGTTTGATATTCAATGTAAATCTCCTCCCAGAAGTTGATATCCTTCGGTGATAGGAAGTAGCGGCCCCGAAGCTCGTCCGAAAAAAACTCGTCCTTATACAACATGGTTGAATTTCGATGTGCTCGCTTCCGAAACAGAAAAATTTGATATTCTATAAATATCTCCTCCCAGAAGTTGACATCCCTCGCTGATAGAAAGTAGCGACCTCGAAGCTCATCAGAAAAAAACTCGTCCTTGTACTGCATGATTAAATTTTGATGTGTTCGCTTCAAAGGTTCAAAGCAGACTGACTGCACACAGACTGCAAAGCAAACTGATCGACCCCCCCCCTGCCCAGCTACCTAGTGAGCCCCCCCCCTGCCCAGCTACCTAGTGAGCCCCCCCCCCGGCCCAGCTACCTAGTGAGCCCCCCCCCTCCCGGCTACTTTTTACGCCGCTGGCTCACGGCTCACCGTCAGTAGTATAAAAAGGTCGGGTCAACACCACTCTAATCATTGTATTGCCAAACCATCATGGAGACGTCTCGAAACGCAACAACGGCTAGCAACATGGAAATTGATAGCCTGTTCAGCAATGAAACAATGGCTTTTACAGATGCAGTTTTAACTGCAGAGGAGACTGCTGCCTTCCTAAGTACACTAAAAGAAGCTGAAAAAGCCTTGGAGGAAGCATTAGGGGCTCCGTCAGCCGTGTCTACAGTACAGCAAACTAGGCCTGAAGAAGTACAGCCAGTACAGCAAGCAATGCCCGATCCCGAGGGATCTGACTACCCGTTCTGGGTTGCCAATGCGCTTGTAAATGGTAGCGCCAAACCACTTAGTACAAAGTTACAGGCTCATCTAGAGCATCTTGAGGAGGAAGAAGTGGTCATGTCAAGCGATGACGACGGTGACGACGACGATGACGACAATGGCGACAATGATGACAATGACGACAATGACGACAGCGACGACGATGAAAAGCAGCTCAAATCTAAATTCGAATTGAGCAAAAGTATTCCTGTTACTGAAGAAGACGTCACGCTGTTGAAACGAAACTTTCAAGCAGTGATTCCTCTGATAGATTGTAACATTTTATGGTGCTTATGTGAAGAAGGCTTTTTCGACCAACACACATACATATACCTAACGGAAGAAGTGAACACTGTCATTCAGCTTATCTACATGCTAGAAGGAAACATAGAGCATGTTCCCGCGTCAGAGCCACAGTTCTCCGAAGCCATGACCCGACGTTTCGTTCAACTTATTAGAAGTCTTCATGAGGAACTTTTTAAGACATTATGTCTACCGGCGCCAAAGTGTGTTGATGAGGATCGCGATTCCAAATATGCAAAGGTCATGCTACATGGCTTCAAGTACCTTGAAGAACGTATTAAGGTGTACGAGATGATGGCCTACCTCTATGAAAAAGGATATTTCACCATGTCAATGCTCTTCCAATGGATAATTGGAAGTCGCAAACGAGGAGATTTTTTAGTGATCGTCATGAGACAATCTCTAACAGACGGTTTACCAACAGCCTTTCTGGATGGTTTCAACGAGATCACTCCGCGATTTAGCAAACATCTCATGAAAACATACATGTAATGCCCATATAAAAGGAGTGAGGTGTCAAGTGCAGTCATCATTCGACGCGCAGCCATGGAGAAGACAAGCAGCTTTAAAATTAGTGCAAACTTAACAATTACTGTGGAGCATGGACAATTTGGATTATTTCTTCGAATCAAACGTGGAGAGAGATGGCTTGCTTTATCACCATCCTTGTGGAAGATTGTGTGTCTGAACTTACCAAGATTACGTGACATTGGCTTCAAACTGTACTTAACGCAAACGAAATGGCTTGAAGTCATTTCATACTTGGATATGCGCTATGTGAGTTTTGTGCAAACATTCTTGCTTGAAGGGAAAGAATATACGCGTTACATCAACATGAATGATGGTGAATGGGAGACATTGCTTCAGGAGATGGATAACATTAACTCAACCTTATTGCCATGTACGGAATGTCATGGTAAGAAAACTCCTGTTAAGCTGCAAAAGGACAATCGGATGAAAGTGTCGAAGCTATCCAAGAAAAGACTGGCTGAAGTTCAATTGGAGAATATGGATGTGCAAAATCAACTTGGACTTACCTGTGAATATTGTGGTGCTTACGGATATGCTGAGGATTATGATTGTCACTGCCACAAGTACAATTGCAAGTTGTGTGAACCAGACAACTTCTGCAACAAGTGTGGCTTACTAACTGTTTCTGCGGAGTAAGACTGAGAGTCATTTGTTTGCCAACCGTCACAGTGTGCAGACGTGTTATATGGATATGTGAAAGATGGATGTAGAAACGTGTTTCAAGGACAAGTATGTGGACTACATGATAAGTGAACTGGCGCGTTTTGGATCTATTCAACAACAACTGCAACACTTTGACATTTATTGGGAACTTGCGCATTCCACGTTAAGTGTACCAAACTTACGTGAGGATTTCATCAAAGAGTGTATGTTTTCAAACATTGACGGAGCTGAGGAGTTTGATGTGGAAGCAGCATATCACTTCGCTCGATTTGATCCAAGACTGTTTGATGAAGTGAGAGAGTGGTTAATCTACATTGCAGTATAATGACAGACATTACATTGAGACAATATATTGTGCAAAAGACATATTGTGAAGAAATGTTATTAGCTGTAAAAAAGTTTGCATGTTTAGTATGTCCTGCTTGTCAAAATGAAGAGTGTTCAGAACATACCTGTCATTCTGCATGTGTCTATACATATTGGAATGAAGCTAAATATTACATTCATTTAGATAAAGTGTTAGATAATGCAAATCAACGCTGTGAAAAATATGGTGTAGATGCTATCACATTTGATGAATTAAGTTGTTGGTTAATGTTCATTGAAGATCAATGGACTCCAATTATTCACACCATTGTATCAATACTTGATTTGTAAGATATGTTGATTGAGCTTTTATAAAATTTAAGATATGTTAATAAAATTTAAGATGTGTTGATAAAATGCAAGATATGTTGATAAAATAAAATGCAAGATATGTTAACAAGTGTTGATCATTTAGTGTTAACATGTCGACGTGGAAAGACTACTTAACCAATATTTACTTTAAACCTGGTCAACCCGGGGCATTTGCTGGTCCTTACAAACTATATCACATATTAAAAAAACATGATCAACCAGTCACTCATTCACAAGTGAAGAAATGGTTACAGGATCAAGATGCCTTCAGTTTACTACAACCTGTAAAATACAGGTTTAAAAGGCAACGTGTCATTACACGTGGAATTGATGACATGTGGGATATTGATTTAGCTGACATGGGAAACATAGCTTCCTATAATGATGACACCCACTTTTTATTAGTTGTCATTGATGTGTTTTCCAAATATTTGTGGGTGCAGCCAATGCCTAATAAATCACATACCAGCGTCATAGAAGCCTTTCAAAAGATTTTTCATGAAACACAACGAAGGCCACGAACTCTAAGGTCAGATAAAGGAACTGAATTTAAAAACAGATGGGTAAAAGCATTTTTGAAGAAGGAGGGAATACATGCCTATACGACAAAGAATGAAACCAAAGCCAACTTTGCTGAGAGAGTCATTCGTACTCTAAAGGGAATGATGTATCGATATTTCCTTCATAATCAAACGTATCGATATATGGACATCCTTCCAGACTTAGTGTATAATTATAACCATAGACCTCATGGCTCCCTCCCTAATAAGTATGCTCCTGCAGATATTCGTAAAGACATAGAATCGAAAGTGTGGAAGTATATGTATGTAGACAAATTGAAATTAAAACCAAAGAAGAAGAAAAAACCCTACAAATTTAAAATTGGTGATCAGGTTCGCATTTCTCACATGAAATATGTATTTCAACGGGATTATCATATAAAGTGGACGCAAGAAGTGTTCATTATCACACATCGTTGTAAGAAGCAAGGAATACACTTGTATCGTGTGAAAGACTTTTTGGATGAAGATATTGACGGACATTTTTATGAAGAAGAACTGCAGAAAGTGACAAAAGATATTGAATCAGTCTACAGAATTGAAAAGGTTTTGAAAACACGAAAAAGACGAGGTGTTAAAGAATTATTTGTGAAGTGGTTAGGTTGGCCAAAGAAGTTTAACAGTTGGGTGAAAGAAACAGATATTCGAAAATGAAGCATCCATTCACGTGTTTGGTCTCTGGACCTACAGGCAGTGGTAAAACTTCTCTAGTTAGAGAAATTCTAGAACAAAAGTTAATTAAACCCTCTCCAAAAACCATTTTATGGCTCTATGCAGCAGATCAGCCTTTGTATAAGGGAATGAAAGGTGTGGAATTTTACCAAGGCATTCCAGATAACATTGAAGAGCGTTTTAACCCGAAAAAACCAAACTTACTCATCATTGATGACTTAATGACCAAATGTCATAGTGATGAACGCATGACACGTCTATTTAGTGTTGGCAGCAGTCATCAAAATCTAAGCATTATTTTTATTGTGCATAATTTGTTTCATCATGGTAGAGAAATGCGTAATATTAGTTTGAATACACATTACATCATTCTGTTTAAAAATCCTAGAGACAGTCAACAAATAAGTACATTAGCGCGACAAATGTATCCTGGAAAATCTCAATTTCTCATAGAAGCCTATCAAGATGCTACCAGCAAACCTCATGGCTATTTATTCATTGATTTGAAGCCGAAGACAAATGATCAACTACGTATTCGTACAGGCATTTTACCAAAAGATACACATTACGTATATGTTGATAAGGTGGTGTATGAACAAGAACCAAGTCACTTAACCATTCGCAGCCAAGATGTCTAAACGTATTCAAGCGAATCAACCTTTCCTTCACTTGCTTGCACGCAGCGGGCCTAAACGACGTAAATCCTTACTACAACAAGCTACTAAGGAGGAATTAACTAGCTTGTTTGAAATTTGTTTGAATATATTGCGAGGACATTTACCCTTAAGCTCAAAAAGGTATAAGTTATTCAAGCGTGAACGTCATACCCTACGTACACTGGCAAATAAGAAGATATCACTTCGAAGAAAAAAGAAGTTGGTTAATCAGAAAGGAGGATTTATTGGAGCTATTGCTAAATTTGCATTACCCTTGTTAGCTCAGTTGCTGTTAAAATGAAACATACTTTGAAAATGGTTCTCATTCCTGAATATGAATATAAAATGTTGTTAGAAAAGAAGGGAAAAGATGTTGAAATCAAAACGAAAGTGAATAAACTTTTACGTGGGAAACGAACTCGTGAAAAAGCAATAGAAATGTCTCAAGTGCTTGGACGTCATTTACGAACAATTCAATCACAACAACAACAACGACAAAAGTCTGTTACAGCATCTAATGCAGAAAAATCAGAAAAGTCTCAACAGTTTCTAAACCATTTTCAACCCATTTATCATGTAAAACTAACACAACTTCTGGCAGAACTTAAGAAATATGGTACGAGATGGACAGATAAAAATGAACTTGTTTTAAAAACAGGTACTGTCATTACAAATTCTAACATTATTGATTTGTTGAAAGAAGCATTGGTTGCTACAAAAAGAAAAGAACGACGAGAACCACCGCGTGGTTGGAAGCAGTTTATTGAGGAAATTGTAGACGCTAATATTCCAAAAACTGTTTTTGGCAAAAAGACAACTCGTGAAGATATTACAAAAGAGCAACAACAACGTCAACAAAGATTGTTTCCAGAAGGATGGGAAACTTTTTAACATGGATTAAAGAGCTATGGTGCTGTTGTTGTAAAGAAAATGGAAATAAAAATACTATTCCTGTAAAAATTAGGTGTGTTAGTGCTTGTTGTCAGGGAGAAGTAGTAGATACCAATGTAGATCATGTAGATAGCAATTTAGACAATAATGTAGACAGCAATGTAGAAAGTGAGGATGAAGAGTGTCAAACATGAAGTAATGTATATACACATCTAGTCTATCTACATCACATAAACGATTTAGCTGTCATGGAGTCAACAAGTTTTTACATTACTTTACCCAGCAATGCTAGTATGAACTATTATCCCAACAACAAGACTTCGAATTATCAAATTCGTATGCCTCGAACCATCTATCTGAACGGAAAATATGAAGTGGCATTAGCTGAAATTCAATATCCACATACATGGACAACCATGAGACATGGAATGGACTATTCTATTCAGTATCGACAACAACCACTGAATGATATTGTTCTTGACACAATCAATATTCCTTATGGTTACTACAGATCCATACAAGAAATATGTCATGCAGTCAATGAAGAAGCAACTAATTCTATGAAAGATGACCTTAAAGAAGGTATTCGGATAAAGTATGATAAAATTAGACGACGCGTTTTTCTATATCTAAAATACGGCTTTGAAGTGTCATTCTCCACTGGATTAGCTGAGATTTTAGGATTTATCCCAGATCAATGGTATACTGAAACGTGTACAGCTGAATATAAAGCTGATGTGAAACAGGGGTTTTATACACTTTATGTGTATTGTAGTATTTGTGAGCCACAAGTTGTTGGTGATTATTATGTTCCTTTGCTACGTTCTGTTGCAATACAAGGACATGATGGAGACATTATCATGAAAACTTATGGAGAACCTCATTATGTTCCTGTAAACACATCCAAATTTGACGTGATAGAAATGAATATTAAGGATGACACAGACCATAATGTTCCATTTCAAACTGGGAAGGTCATCTGTAAACTTCATTTTCGACCAAAAGCATTATGAAAGCATACACACACAATCCATCTATTTATCGCAACCATTTTCTTCGTCAAGTGGGTGGAGAATTACCAGGATTTAAAGGAGCGCGAATACAATATGGAGATGGTATTGGTTCAATACTGGGATCATTGGCTCGAAAAGCTATTCCACTGCTTAAGACAGGGGCTAAAATCGTTGCACCACATCTTAAAAGGGCTGCAAAAGATATCGCGAAAGATGTTACAGGTCGAGTAGCACAACGTATGTTTGGTGGTGGGTTACGAGGACAAAAGAGACCGAAACGAGCAAAACGTGTCAGAAGGCGAAAGGCAGCTAAACGGATAACATCAAAAAACATAAGAAAGATATTTTTTAATCATGTCTTTAATTCATAATCATTCTTGTGAATGTAGCCTTTCTCCATTAGAATGGTTTCACATACCACCAACGCAAACTGCTGTAGAAAAAAGTTATAATGTAGACTATCAACCAATGACTACCATTAGAGAGGGTGCTCCAATAGAATTCTACATTCCTGCGAGTACAGAAGAATATCTAGATTTAAAGAACAGTAAACTCCATATTGTATGTCGCATTGTCAAGGCCGATGGAACACTGTGTGGTGTAGATGATAACGTGTCATGTATCAATGATTTGTTTAATGGGTTATGGTCTAATATTGAATTATTTCTAAATGATCGTTTGATATCACATAGTAACAATACCCATGGTTATACTAGCATCATATCTCATCTCATTCATGACTCGGAAGAAAGTCTCCATTCTGAGCGCTCTATGCGTCTCATCTTTAAAGATACTGCCGGATCAATGAATACTTATGAGGTGAAAAGACCTAATCATGAAAGATATGTATCAGGTTTTCATGTAAATATTGAAGGTGGTGATATAGCTGAAACAGGAAATAATGGTTTACATAATCGCTATTTGTATACACGTCTAAGCCGTGAGTTTGCGCTTACAGGTGGTTTAAGGGTAGATTTGTTTGAGCAGGATCGTTATCTTCCCAATGGTGTTAGTATGAAATTACGTTTACATAGACAAAAAGATGGATATGTATTAATGGCTGCAAATAATGGTTTTAAAGTAGAAGTGAGAGAAGCGTTTTTAACCATTCGCAAAGTGAGGGTTAGTCCAGGTATTCAGTTGGGACATGCAGATGCATTGATGAAAAGTCCTGCTAAGTTTATTGTTAATAGAAAAGAATGTAAAGTTTTAGCTATTCCAACTGGATTTCAATCTTTTGTGAAAGATAGCATCTTTTTAGGCCAATTACCAAAACGTATTGTTATTGGAATGGTTCATACTGAATCCTTTGCTGGAACAGTATTGAGAAATCCATACAATTTTGAACATTTTAATCTTAACTTTATGCAGCTTTACTCTGATGGTGAACCAGTCCTATCCAAACCTCTCAAGCTTGATATAAATCAAGGCAAATATCTTGATGCTTTTGAAACTCTTTACAAATCTTTTGATAGATTGGATGGCGAGAAAAGTTCCATTATAAAACGGGAAGATTGGCCTAGAGGTTATTCGTTGTTTTCTTTTGACTTAACACCTGATTATGATGGTGCTGATCATTATGCCCTTATCAAACATGGGAATTTGAGACTAGAAATGAATTTTGCTGGTGCCTTGCAAAATACAGTCAATGTTATAGTGTATGCTGAATTTGATAACATTGTTGAAATAAGTGCAAATCGTAGCATTCAATTCGACTACCAGTCATGAACACGAAGCAGATAGAAGCCATCCTATCCCATGATGCCACGACAAAAGACTTGTTTCAAGGTGTGTTTGCCATGGACCAGTTACCATCTTTACAACCCGGTGCCTATGTCATCAACACAGACGATCATGATGAGCCAGGAGAGCATTGGGTGGCAGTATATTATGACGAAGACCCTGCAGAATATTTTGACTCTTATGGACTTTTACCTATAGACAGTCGTTTGAATAAGTTTTTAAAGTTTAATTTCATTTATAATTCAGTTCCATTACAAACACCGATATCCTCTACATGTGGATTTTATTGTGTGTATTATATAATTCAAAGAGCTCGAGGACATAGTCCTTTTGAAATCATTGATGTATTAAGAAGAAGTGATGGTGATTTTGTTGTAAAGGATTTTGTATATAGACATTATAAACCATTATTTTATTGATGTTGTATTAGTTAAGTTGCATTAGTTAAGTTGTTGGTAATTGTGAATTGTATTATGAATATTGTAAATAAACAAGACAGTTTTATACAACATTTTTTTTTTTATTGTGTTATACATTATTTACATTTCACAATTATTTCACATTAAGCTTTTATTTTACAAATACATTCAATACATCAATAAACACATGCCATTCATACCAATCTAAATTAATATATGTATCATAGACATTACATCCACGTTTGTAAATGTTATGAAAACTAGCATAACACTGTCCATTACCAAACTTTATTATTTTAACATCTTTGTGTTCAGACAGTTTCAGTTCATATCCATGATCATTCATGTCAATGTTCATCACCATAACACACATGGGATGTGTCAGTTCAATGGACTTGGTGCCTCGCATGAGTTGCACTCCTTCCTCTTTGAATTCAAGCGTCAGGTTCTTTCCAATCCAATGCTTGTAACAGAGCGTGCCATTCCACTGTGTTGAGGGTGATGTAGTCGTAGCATTTTGTAAGCTCGTCATATTGGCGAAATCGTACAAACACGTCTAAATAGTTCTCAGTCACACGCACTTCTAAATCCTCTGAGAGTTTCAGGAGAAAGCCAGGTATCCTCAGCTTCTCTAGATGGTCTTTCAACACAGATTGTTCGTCAGTTGATAGAATGATATACTTTCCAAAATGTTTTAGCACGATGTCATCATATACGTTTCTCAGATATGAGAATCCATGCGTAATGGGTTCATATTCCGATAAAAAGTCTTCCATCTCGTTCAACAGTCAGATGAACTATGAGCTGTCTCCTTGTCTGCAAAGACGTTTTTATGCTCGCAAGATGGTGAAGAGTGGATGTTGTATCACTTCTAGGAATCGTAAGACTGCGCGCCAGTTCTTGATATCAAAGATGATCAAATCTGTATATGGTGTATCTGGCACAACTCCCTTATAATCCTCTGGATAATCCTGTAAAAGATTTCTACAGATTTCTACACGTATGTTAGAATCATATTCAGCCACCGTCACTTCCACTTTATTTTCAAGTCTACGTTTAAACCCATGTTCAAGTGGTATGTTTTTAAAGTCTTTCCACACTTCAGGTTTAAACCGATGATAACTTCTCTGAGAATCTAGTATCACTTCATTCCTATCATTTACAGTAAGGTAAGCACCACCGTTCAGCATGAGTGCATTCATGTTTTTACCTTGTTATGAGCCACCTTCTTGTCTGCGAAGCCTTTTATCCACTTCTTTCACCTGCTTCTTCAACATTTTCCATTCAGGTATTGTCAGCAAGATACCCTTTTTCGTTGGACGGTTTTTTCCAGTCCCCTCATCTCTCAGGTACTTGCGAATGTTTACCACTCCTTCATTGCTTTGTTTCATAATCTTGATATACTTTCCATTTCCTAGAGAAAGCATTCCATCCCACGACTGTGGTGTTGGTGCTGTCTCCACTTTCAATTTCTTGATGGTAGTGGTAGGATTTTTCACTTTTAAGTCTTTAACTGCATCTGCAAGAGTATCCATATCAGTTGTAGATCTCTTACGACTTTCACGTTCCATGTTAACGCTTCAATGTTCACACCTCAAATAACTCTTCCGTTGGAGGACCTCCCCCTTTTATACCACAGCCTTGTAATGTCCATGCGCTAAAGTGGAATAGCCATCATTCAGCACATATCGCTTGTCGTCATATGGGGAGAGGGCTACTTTCCTCAACTTCTCTGAGAAAAGCTGGTGACTATGACTTCGGATAATGTGTCCTGTAGCCATCGTTTGAGTTTTCTTGAACAAACTGTCTCTATACTGCACATGTTTAATGCGTCTTTGACACGCGCGAGTGATGCCTTTGGCCGTACGTTTTTCTTTCCCACCACACAATAAACTGTACATTTTCGGTCTGAGTCCAACAAACTCTTCAATGGGGACGCCGGCCGTCTCATCCTTCATTTTCCCAAGCACTTTTTTGTTCACGTTGGAATGTAGGAAATGATCCGGCGGATAGTCACTTGTGTCGAACAGGTCAGCATCCTGCTGCATATCCTTGTAGATATCTTCCGTTTCTATGTCGTAACATAGACTGTCGGTGTCGCTGAACAATAACTTGGCATTGGGATACTTGACCATGATGTAGTTGTAATGAAAGTTGAACATAAGCACTTTGCTGAGGTCGAGAATGGTGAAACCAACTTGAATGGGTTTATCCAGAAGCAAATCCACTTTGCGTAAATGTACCGCGGTCAAATCTTCGTTGAAAATTTTGAATTTGTGGAAAGAAGGTTTGGCTACAAGTTTCTTGAACCGCTTTTCCTTGTGAACAAGTTCAACATTGATTCGCTTTCTCACATTTTCCATGGTTTTGCCAAACACCGAGTTGTTCATCAGTTTGAAGAAGTCTTTCTCAAATGGGTTCTTGGCCAATTTTCTCTTTTCCGTGTTCAAGGCAATGTATTTTGCCAACCATTTGCTCTGTTCAAACATGATGGCGCGATGTACTTTAGTGACTTTCAACCCCAGTGAGACGTACTGTTGCAAATTCCTGTAATGAAGTACATATTTCTTCTTGTCAGACAAGTTAGGAATGAGCTTTTCACTGGATTTCTCTTTCATGTTTAGATCTTTCCGCAGCTTCTGACTGTACTCTGACAATTCTTCAACTTTGACACATTTCCGTTCTGGAGCCACTGGGTAGTGATTATGATGATCATGGATTGAATTTGGATATTCTAAATCCACTTCCAAAATGAATCCAATGTCATCATCTTCATCCACATCCATGAAGTCGAGGGATTCTGGCTCGCTCACCCACATAAATCCTCTTTGTGGCATGCTTTGTGACATAGCCCAACCATACAAGTTGTTTGCGTCGAGGTACGTCAGGTAGTTGTTTGGTATCTCAGAATTGTATTCTGCTACGTAGGGATTATTCGCTTTCGCATACTTGTGTGTGATCACAGATATTCCTCCACGTATGCCTTGCTCAACCATTTGGTACATGTCAATGTCATTGATCAATTCCAACTTCACCTTTGTCGCTTTCAACATTGCATCCCACGACAG
The DNA here is from genome assembly GCA_949752745.1 of Protula sp. h YS-2021. Lineage (NCBI taxonomy): Eukaryota > Metazoa > Annelida > Polychaeta > Sabellida > Serpulidae > Protula > Protula sp. h YS-2021. Next base: position 16,759,574 of record OX457024.1, on the reverse strand, counting down.
TCCTGGTGCTGTATAGTAATGAGCAGGATCCAATTCATACGTGTTGAGGCATACTTGACGAAAGTTTTCAAACACGTCAGCTAGTAATAACACATCTGATTTCAGGTACAGGTCGTGGTATTCACCAAATGTTGTACAGTTGAATGTATCCCACACCTTCTGTGCATGCGCATAATCCTCATCGCTAATGTCCTCTTCGCTAAGCTGACTATAAAACTTATCCTTTGATGGTAGCTGTGTTTCAGCAAACTTGGATGGTTCGTCCACGTAATCATAGGGGTACACACCCTTTCTCAGCAGCAAATCTTGTTGATCACTATCGTGAATGTGAGAGGTCATGTTGTAGAAGTTATCTTTCCCTTCTGCTGCAAGGTTGGATACCAACTTCTGTAGAGAGGTACTCATGAACTGAAAGCTGTCTGTAAATTTCAGATTGCTCAGGGTGAATGCAATATATTTCTCAATGGTGTTGGGAATGACTGTAATCGTTTCACCTTTGAATTTTCCAATTTCCTCCATGATAAGGTGACTGTCATAGCCTCGCAAATTGTGGAAAAATACGGGAATGATAAAAGAATCTTGATCCCCTTGCTGATCTTTTCTAAGTCGGAATTGCAAGTTGCATTCATTGTGTGCTGCTCCACGATATTTGCCATTGATGTGGTCATGATCTCTCACACGATCTGCTCCTAGAGGTTCATGACAAATGTAGCAATCAGTGGCGTTCTTGAAATTCTCTTTGTCTTCACGATTCATCACCATTTCCTTTGGTTGCTCTAAACCACGTACAATACGATCGCGTTCATTCACCATATGGTCTAAAAAGACCTTTACGACATTGTCTCCTCGATACACAACTGGTGCACGTGTGTTGTACTGGCTCACAACCACATAGGCAAAGCTGTTTGGACGATGATGTTGATACTTGTCTCCTTCTTCATGCTTTTGCGTGAAACATTCAAAGTCAGCATAAATCACAAACGGTGCTCGCTGTTGTTTAGCCACATTCTTGAACTTGATGAATGGTTCCTTGGGAAATGATAAACGTTGTGCTCCATTCTTGTCACACACTTCACGATGTTTATCTAAAAGATCTTGTCGTACAAACCCGTGAAGACAGTTGAAACAATAAAAATATGCAGCCTTATGCTTTGATCGATAACACATAAGTCTGCTAAAATTCTTGATGAGGCAGTAATGCCTCGTCTTGTCATTGCTAATCAGAAGTAAGTTGATTTCTCTGACACTGACGTTTCGACTAAGTTGTATTGGAACAACTACATCTTGTTCATATCCAAACACGTTGATGGCTACATCGTTCTCCTTTTCAAACTTTGGAATGTCAGTAATTGGTGTCGGAAATGTCATACCCTCTACCTTTAATTCCTTCTCAAATGGTTTGTAATGATTCACGCGATTTGGGTTGTTGTCATGAGGGTGAAGGTAAGCCAATACTGACCATAAGAAACACTTGTTATCATCATTCTTAATGTTTATCACACCCTTTGTTTTCTTCACTTTCTTCGGCAGTGGAATAAAACTGCTCGCTTCTAGAGGAACCAACGTAGCTGTATGTACTTCAATGTACAGTATGTTATCCAATACCCAGCCAGAGCCTTGTCGCTCATGTTCGTCAAACTTGGTAAATAATTCTTTATAGGCTTCTGGCAGGTCCTGCTCAATATCTGCTGGATTGTATGCTGTATATGTTGGACTACTGATAAATGTATTATCCACTTGTTCTACCATAACACCTTCTGCATTTGCTGTCAGTTTCTTGAAACGTGCATGCACGACAATGTACCATTTCATTCCATGGTTTAAGGTCTCCAACAAATGTGCCTTGATACGGTTCTCTTGCTGTCGCATTTCAAGCAGTAAATCCGATCCATCCTCGGGCTCAAACCGTTTTTCCTGCGCGTTTTCACCAAGACTAACCCTTCTACCTCTCCCTACTTGTCCTGTCTTTTGTTTCTTTGAAACATGTTCTTGAGACACATTTTCCATCTCAGCTGGTTTACATGCATGTGCCTCAAAAGTATCCATAGATGGAAACTCTTCATTGCATTCCGCACACTGAACTGGACCGTATGGCCAAATGTCATCTTCTTCCATCTTTTCTCTCTTTGCTCCTTTCCCTTCATGTTTCACTAAAGTTTTCATCTCAGCTTTGCATGTATGTGCTTCAAAAGTATCCATAGATGGAAATTCTACATTACATTCTGCACACTGAACTGGACCGTATGGCCAAATGTCATCTTCTTCCATCTTTTCTCTCTTTGCTCCTTTTCCTTCATGTTTCACTAAAGTTTTCATCTCAGCTTTGCATGTATGTGCTTCAAAAGTATCCATAGATGGAAATTCTACATTACATTCCGCACACTGAACTGGACCGTATGGCCAAATGTCATCTTCTTCCATCTTTTCTCTCTTTGCTCCTTTCCCTTCATGTTTCACTAAAGTTTTCATCTCAGCTTTGCATGTATGTGCTTCAAAAGTATCCATAGATGGAAATTCTACATTACATTCCGCACACTGAACTGGACCGTATGGCCAAATGTCATCTTCTTCCATCTTTTCTCTCTTTGCTCCTTTTCCTTCATGTTTCACTAAAGTTTTCATCTCAGCTTTGCATGTATGTGCTTCAAAAGTATCCATAGATGGAAATTCTACATTACATTCCGCACACTGAACTGGACCGTATGGCCAAATGTCATCTTCTTCCATCTTTTGTCTCTTTGCTCCTTTCCCATACTCTTCACGTTCCATCTTAGCTAGTTGTTGTTACGTCAACTGCTGAAACTAAAATGCTGAAATGTAATCTCAAACATCCCCCTTTTATACACATTCATACATAGACAGAATTTGCGTTTTCATTTCATAACAGAGGATGGCCCTTAAAAGGGCCGAAAGATGTTAGTAATTTGACGCTTCACCAGCAAGTCGGATTGCCACAGTCGCACTGGTATCTGTAAAACTGTTCCATGGAGAACGGTCGTCGCGAGCACTTGAACGGATGACGGTTATAGTAGCCAAAGTTTTTTAGTGTCGCTCCACACCACCAGCAGTCCGTGCATTCCTCTTGTCCATACAATCTTGCAGTAAACTTGTACCAGAGCAGTCCACCACAAGTTTTGCAGCAGTAATGTCGTGGTGCATTGTGGTGCACCGGGCAGTTGTGTGGTTGACCTGGATATTCTATCCATACCCAACACTTATAACACTCAGTCGTTAGCGTCACTGCCTTGCCGTTTCGCATCACTGTGATTTTACGATTTGTTGACATCTTGCTGCTTGTGTTGGATAATGAAGCTGTAACCCACCTTTATATACTACTAGCGAACATCCTCGCATTATATGCTGATGGGGGGGGGGGGGTCCTTACTTAATGCAAGTATTTCGTGCTATCCTGGGGGGGGGGGTCCTGAGTTTTGCTCGACTGGGGGGGGGGGTCCTGAGTTTTGCTCGACTAGGGGGGGGGGGGTCCCCGAGTTTTGTTCGACTAGGGGGGGGGGGTCCGATCCAGACTTCAGGTGGTATATAAGCCATGCTCATTTCAGTTTGGGCTCACACTCGCTTCCGTCAACATGGAGTGCTTCTTCGGGTTACAGGATGCTTGCACCATTGCTGAAGTTAGAGAACTTCACCTGCCTGTCACACAGCCACACACACCGCCAGAAAGAGTCTATTTCTTCCAGCTGCTGCCAGACCCGGTTCATGGATCCGTCCTGTGCGTGCCCGTCCTGTACAACCGTCAAGTCACGATTGGAAAGAGGCTCAGAGATATAGAGGCTGGTCACTATGAAGAAGCGTTCTTTAGAACGATGATGCTAGGGGAGTCAATACCTTCGCGGATGGAAGAAGAAGAGTACCCGGCCTGGGGGACATTCTTCCTCCAGCAAGACTTGGATATTTGCCCAGGATGTGGGTGTATGATCTCCCCAGACCGGGTGCTGTCTGAGTGCAACCATCAAATGTGTCTGGTCTGCGCGGCGCAGTGGACTGAACTGCTGGCGCTAAATGACCGCTACTCTGTGAGGTGCTTTACCTGCGGCATGCGAGGGGACCACTTTTTGTTCAACGGGCAACAGCTCACACATTGCAGTAGGCCAGTGCAGGACATTGTGACATTCTTTTAAACCGGGACCGGCAGCAGCAGGAGAAAAACTAACATCTCCTGGCTCTTTTAAGAGCCCACCACTGATACTGAAATAAGCGCTAATCGTGTCATGGTGTTAGTATGTATGTGTATGCATGAGAGTGTGGGAAATGCTTAAAAAAAAAAAAAAAAAAAAAAAAAAAAAAAAAAAAAAGGTCACCCGTTTGAATGGTTGTTTGAATGGCCGCCCACTCTCCATATTACGTCATTATGACGTTCATATGACGTTCATATGACGTTCATATGACGTTCATATGACGTTCATATGACCTCCATATCACCTCCATATGACCTCCATATCACTTCCATAACACGTCCATAACACGTCCATAACACGTCATAATGACGTCACTGTTTTAGAAACCCCATGGGGCTTCTAAAACAACTCCTCACGTCATTATGACGTTCATGTGACGTTCATATGACGTCCATATGACAACCATATGACGTCCATATGACGTCAATATCACGTCAATATGACGTCAATATGACGTCACTGTTTTAGAAACCCCATGGGGCTTCTAAAACACCTCATGACGTCATTATGACGTCACTTCCTGTTTTAGAACCCCCACTTTCTCCCTACTATTTTATGAATCATCTATTTTGTAGCCGTAACAATAATCAATATGGCTGTCCAACTTCTAGTGTTGACAACCGCAACAAGGAATAGGACTTGATGTTGGCTCTTAATGTGCTTGTAAGGAAACTCATCATTAAGGGATGGCACTAAATGCAGATTGTCAGAGGGGTTTCTTAGTTATTTCAGGATTCAGGGTTGGAAATGGATCCTAGTTTATTAAGCAAAGGAGAAATATTCGCTGATTGACTACCTGACATTTGCATTAGAACAGATTTTCTGTCACGTAGATAAAATTCATTTCACTTTCCAATGCGAATTGCTTTATACCGCTGTAACTAAAACATAAATTTGGCTTCAGTGAACCAGAATAACATTGCTTTCTTTAGCGCGATTGATAGTATTTTAACTGTTATTTTAAAAGAATATATTAAGTTGATGAATAACATAACGAGGTTAAATTGAACTCAGGCTGAACGCATTATTACAGTATGATAAAAAATCTCACCTTAATTTTCAGGTGAAAAATATTACAACTTTTTGCTCTGGTATTTTAAGTAGCATTTTTGAATCTAAATTTAGTGACTGTATGATGAGTTACAGTCAAAATGTAAATTAATTTAGGTGTGAGAGTCCTTACTAAACCGGGAAAAAATATACAGAATTTTATGATCAATAAATAACACAGACAATATTCAGCAATAATAAGTTACGCTCAGTAAACATTTGGTTGTTTCTTTGGTTGGAAATGAAAGTAGAATCAACGTTGTTTTTTGGTCTTGGCGAACCATAACATCGAATTTTATTTACATCGACCCCCGTTTTCTGTACTTTGCGAAACGAAACGAAACATGATTTTTAAATGTCCCTAAAATTGGCTTAGGGTATGCATTTGACAAGAAAAATTGTTTGAAGTAATGGTACCGAACAAATTTAACGTAATTCTATCTTATATGGTATGATTTTCGCGATATAAATGAAAATAAAAATATATTACCAAAAATTGGTTAGCGACCCCCATTTCTGTTTTGTTTCGTAAAGTACAGTAAGCCAAATTTAGTTCATAAGGAACTCAGTATTTTTTTAGCAAAGAGTTTAACAAAAATGTTAAAACTAATGTGAGAGACAGAGAGCAGCATACGATGAAGGAAGACGTATATAAACTTAAAAATCACTTACGCCTTCGTTGGTGGTTTTTGAAACAATTATCTAAAAAAATTGACAAAAATGGGTCTTTCTTTTACTAGAGTAACAGTAGAAAATGAACAAGTCATTCCAGAAACTATTTTCTAACATTAGTGATTCCATGGTCAGTAGGTCTTGCTTCCCAGTCATCAATTAAGTTAGTATGGATAGTATGCAATTTACAGTGCAGTTGGTAATTAAAGTGGTTTTCATATTCTCTGAGAGATTCAGCCGTGGCAAATCATGCCTCAGTGTTTGTTTCTTTAGTTTGTATGGATTTCTTCTCCTGAGACAGAGAGGAGAATAACATTCTCATGTGGTGTTCACTTTCGCCACACCAGGACATTTTAGGGTAAATGACTTGTCGCTAATGTATGTCTTCAAACCTTTATAACCCGCATGGCTGATAATGCAACCACGGTCATCGTTGCATTCCAGTTGCTTTGCATTGGTTTGCTTCATGGTAAACCACCTTACCAGTTTGCGCTCTGTCAGCAGAGCGCAACGAAATCGCATTCAGAAATCTCGCATGGCAACACAACATTGTGGTAAGCATTACGGTCGTGACAACTTCGATTACATGATGGATCGTTAACGTATCGTTAAGGGTGTGCATCAAATGAATAAAATTATGAGTCATGACTACAGCGACGCATAAATGTTCGACTTGGCAACTCCCAGGTCTGCACAGTCTTGACAGCACAACAGGAATTGTTGAGTGACCTGTGAATGTTTCAAGTCGTTAATGCACCCAGTCATGTGGTTATCAACTGGTACATATATATAGAATCTATTTTAATATGGCCTTGTTAGACATTTACCTAAAAAAGGGAGCATCAATAAATTAAATATTTCAGTTTAAAATTGTCAGTCATGTTCAATCACTAATTCCTGATCGAATTTCAGATGAACTATTTGGTAGAAAAGAAACGATCTGAAGTCTGTAACCGTATGTTCACTGTTTGGGTATAGTGTAGAAAAGAAACAATCTGAGGTCTGTAATCGTATTTTCACTCTTTTGTAAATATTTTGCAGGTAAACAACAACAATCTACTTTAAAGTTATTTCGTTATTTCTGAACAAATATCTTCATTTCTTCTTTATTTGATCAGCTAAAAATAGTGAAAAAACTTGGCAGCTGTGTATAGCATGTCGTGAGGTCGAAATTGTTTTTTCAAAAAATCACTTTTATTGAATATTAAACTTGAATGTGGAGTATGAGTGGAGACTTGATGCATTATAATACTTTTTCCGACTTCCCGATTTTAAGGAAGGAAGAAATAGATATAAATTAAACTTTTTAATCTTATTGTTGTAGGATGAAATATTTTTAAAATAACAAATTGAAAAAAAAACCAAAGGTACTCTCTCTCTAGCAGATCCATTTTGACGTGCTTAAATAGAGGTAGAGAGGCAAAACACTAGCCAAATGTGAATTAAAGTCGTATGAGGAGTCTGGTTGAAGGTAAAATAAACAAAAATAAAATAAAGTCATTGATAAGAAATGAGACATATGACTGGGGAGATATGGGGACTGGGAGTTCATTCTATTTTTAGTCACGTCTTGTCAAAGAGCATTTCGTCATTGAAGCTGATTGATTTCAAACATAATAGACTTTGTATATCTTCAATATAGGAATTTTCACAGTGTAAAGCTTCATAAGGCTAGAACTAGTGGCTTTATAGAACCTGCTCTATAGATTACGAAGTCTCGATGAAAATGTGTGCATGTTTATCAACTTTTACAAAGGCTTTTGTCAAACTTTGGTCTAGTTGGAAAACAATGCAATGCACATCTGAAATATACGTATAACAAGAGACAAGAGGTGTGTCCAATTAATAAAAGGTATCTCATCCACCTATCAGACAAAAGGGTAAATACATCCTTAAGAAAACAAGAATGTGCATGGACATACTGTCCAGCCGTAAAAGTGAAGACATTACAAAGATAAAACTTAAGCTTTTTTCAGAAAGTTTATTTTCGGTGGACTTCCTCAGCAACACGACTATCACGAGCAATTGGACTCCACCTGTGGGGCGAATATCGTGGTTCTCTTACAGCTCTCCGTTTTTACCAATATGTGCTTAGTTTTTGCGAACGGAAGACAATACAACAATTCCACAGAAAATTTTCCTGAAAGAAAGAGGAAGTGTGGGGAGGGTAAGAAAAAAAGAAAGAACGAGAGGAAGAGAAGGGAGGCGAGGGCTATAAATAGTATAAAAAGCTGGGGAGACAATAAAAAAAGTACCTTCAGTGGGGCTTGAATTCACGCCCTCTTGCTTTGCAAGTGACAACGCTAACCATTAGACTTAACAGGCCATGATACATTGGAGAAGACACATCAAGTACCACCAATTTGACCGTTTTTTGCCGATATTTTGATCACATATCCAAACAAAATATGCAGGAACTAAAGCAGCATTTTTTAAAAGTATTTGTTTGTTTTCTTAAATTTGGGCAATATCTTGGTCTAATCGCAAAAAGAACAAGTCATCGTCGAAGGCGCAGACTCCAACCGGACACAACAAGTCGCCATTTTGGCAATTTTTTACCCATTTGAAAAATAACACAACGTTGCACAACTTCAATATATATATTTTCACTGTGCACGGTAGCATATGATTAGAATAAATAGTTTCGGAGAGCTTGCGTGGAAACCATCTAAGTCTCACATTGCAGTTATCTCAAGAGGTCACAATATTTGACAAATCGCCATTTCAGCAATTTTTAGCTGATTTAAAAAATATCACGACCTTGCACAACTTCAATATATGTTTTTTCACCGTGCAAGGTAGCATATACCTAGGATAAATAGTTTCGGAGATCTCGCGTGGAAAGCACGCAAGTCTTATATTGCAGTTATCTCTCCAGAGCACAATTTTTGACAACTCGCCATTTTGGCAATTTTTTACCGATTTGAAAAATAACACAACGTCGCACAACTTCAGTATATTATATTTTCACTGTGCAAGGTTGCATATGATTAGGATAAATAGTTTCGGAGAGCTTGCGTGGAAACCACCTTAATCTTAAGTTAGAGTTATCTAATAAATTGGCAATTAGACAAGTCGCCATTTTGGCATTTTTTTTACCTATTTGAAAAATAACACAACGTTGCACAACTTCAATATACATATTTTCACTGTGCAAGGTAGCATATGCCTAGTGTAAATAGTTTCGGAGAACTCGTGGAAAGTACCCAAGTCTCCCATTGCAGTTATCTCAAGAGGTCACAATATTTGACAAATCGCCATTTCAGCAATTTTTAGCCGATTTAAAAAATATTACGACCTTGCACAACTTCAATATATGTTTTTTCACCGTGCAAGGTAGCATATACCTAGGATAAATAGTTTCTGAGATCTCGCGTGGAAAGCACCGAACTCTTATATTGCAGTTGTCTATAGAGATATTGCAATTTTTTAGAAGTCACCATTTTGGCAATTTTTTTACAGATTTGAATAATAACTCGACCCTGCACAACTTCAATATATATATTTTCACTGTGCGTGGCTGCATATGCCTAGGTTAAAGAGTTTCGGAGAGCTTGCGTGGAAACCATCTAAGTCTTAAGTTAGAACTATCTAATAAATTGGCAATTTTGACAAGTCGCCATTTTGGCAGTTTTTTTTACCTATTTGAAAAATAACACAACGTTGCACAACTTCAATATACATATATTCACTGTGCAAGGTAGCACATGCCTAGGATAAATAGTTTCGGAGAACTCGCGTGGCAAGCACCAAAGTCTTACATTGCAGTTATCTCAAGAGGTCACAATATTTCACCAGTCGCCATTTTAGCAATTTTTAGCCGATTCGAAAAATACCACGACGTTGCACAACTTCAATATGTTTTTTCACCATGCAAGGTAGCATATGCTTAGGATCAATAGTTTCGGAGATCTCGCGTGGAAAGCACCCAAGTCTTATATTGCAGTGATCTCAAGAGATCGTAATTTTTGACAACTCGCCATTTTGGCATTTTTTGACCGATTTGAAAAATAACACGAATTTGTACAACTTCAATATATATATTTTCACTGTGCAAGGTTGCATATGCCTAGGGTAAATAGTTTCGGAGAGCTTGCGTGGAAACCACCTAAGTCTTACATTAGAGTTATCTAATAAAATGACAATTTTGACAAGTCGCCATTTTGGCAATTTTTTACCCATTTGAAAAATAACACAACGTTGCACAACTTCAATATATATATTGTTACTGTGCAAGGTAGCACATGCTTAGGGTAAACAGTTTCGGAGTACTCGCGTGGCAAGCACCCAAGTCTTACATTGCAGTTATCTCAAAAGATCACAATTTTGGACCAGTCACCATTTTGGCAATTTTTGGCCGATTTGAAAAATAACACGACGTTGCACAACTTCAATATATATATATATTTTCACTGTGCAAGGTAGCATATGCCTAGGATAAATAGCTTCGGAGAACTCGCGCAGAAACCACCTAAGTCTTACATTAGAGTTTTCTAATAACTAGGCAAGTTTTGACAAGTCGCCATTTCAGAAATTTTTTACAGATTTGAAAAATTACACGACCTTGCACAACTTCAATATATATATTTTCACTGTGCAAGGTTGCATATGCCCAGGGTAAATAGTTTCGGAGAATTTGCGTGAAAACAGAACAGCATCCAAAGACGGACGGACGGACAGAGGGCAATCTTATAGTTCCCCCGGGCTCGCCCGGTTGGGGTCTAAAAAAAGAAGCAAATTGCAATACAGATAAATGTTATTATTTATTACCTTACTTAGTTAGTGAAATCAGCACAACAGTACTATAAATATGATCAACGTCTTTGGTTACTGGTTCGACAAAACTGTGTAGTGCACTTGGGGAATATCACCAGCAAATGCCAGCAGACGAACGAAAGCGCCATATTGCTCTTTGACTTTGGAGTTAAGTTGTTCACGCGCTCACAAGACTGATGGGTAAAGACAGGTACGGGGAATAATGTCAGAGACCGCCCGAGAAGCTGGGGATTTATCAGTGACTTCATAAAACAACAATTCCTTGATAAAACACAAGCTTGTGAGTATTTATCACATTAATGTTAGCAGCACAATTCAATCGTTTCATAAAACAGGAATTTCTCACAGAAACTGCATGATGTGGATTTACTAGAAGATACTCATTATGGAAGAGAAAGACAGGGCATGTTTTATAAAAAAATAAATAAATAAAAGTTATTCCCAACCTCACACTTTGACGAAATCTTACACATCTGTTTTTGGTTTATAGACATCAAGTACCTCAGCTTTTTCATGTCATTTCATTTCCTTTTTTTCGTACATTTTTTTACAAAATTTTGTAAGAGATACAACATTTGGTCATTAGCAAAGATAAATACACATTCTTTCATAAAACATCAAGTACAAAATGAAAATTTAACTTAATCAGCTTTTACTAGTCAAGCTTTTGAAAAGTTTGTCCCGTTTCAGTCAAGGCAAAATGGACTAAAGTAAGTTAAGCAACCCCAGAAAGTACAGTGTAACGATAAACACAAGCGTAAACAGCATCTGGCAGATTGGTCATTGATCAAATATGGCAAGAGGGTACAGCCCCACTAGCAATGCCTGACTCAATGAAAAAGTCAATTGTCCATTTGGGCAAGGCATTTAATGCATCGATGCGTCGCCGATGACATGGTTCTTAAACGCAACAGGCGCACAACAATGACATTTGCACACGTCACAAGAATGGCATCTGCACACGTCACAGATCAAGAGATAAATATCTCTTAGCACAATGCTCAAACTTGCGACATTCCGCGTCATCAGAACGACTGAAGGAATATTCTATCAGGAAGAAACATCATGTCTTTTCTTCAGCTGCGCAAATAGTTACTACTACAACACATGACCACTGGACTACTTTTAACAGAACAATGAAATTGCCTCCCGTAACAACACGGTTGTAAAAATCTGCATTCCGCAACGTCAAATCAAGGCAACGGAGAAAATGTGCACCGACAAGCTTTACGGAGACCACTACCGGACCTAAAAGTAATGCCACGTCGAACGCAGGAGTGATACCTAATGCCCGTTATTTCGTGTAGACTTCGCCCTCAGTGCTTCGCTTTGAGAAACAGCTCTGAGAAATGATCTCACAACTGAAAGCCATTGAAATGCGCCAAACCCAGAAAAATGTCAGCCTTTTCTGGAGCTACGTTTTTGACGTTTCTTTGTCACTTTTCCTGGTGTAGCACCATGCACTGTACTTTTCTCGCTGTTTCCTTCACATCGGGTCCTTAGCTTTGCAGGCTTCTTTAATACTTTCGTCTTTTTATCACGTGGACTATCCTTATCCCTGGAGCTAGCCCTACCGGTCACATCCATGCCGTTACATTGATCTGTAGCAGCTTCCTCACTGGCAGGAGTACTGTTTTTATTCACAGACATGCACCAATTAGTGATGACGTCACCGATTTCTGCTGCCATCACGTGATCAGGTTTGCCGCGTACTTTGTGGGAATGATTGGCTCCATCTATCCAGTGAATGGTGCTTCGTCCTACAACAGATACGTACATGCTCACGTGAAATGCACATAAAGGACTCTACAAACTGACATGATTGTCTTTGGTCTACATATCATCTGAACCTCAGTCACGTGAACGCGTAATCAATTTAAGGCCTGTTCTGCTGTTCTGTCATTTTCCCTTAATTACATTTTTCTACGTTTCAGGTAGTCAGTGTGAGCCCACCTTCACAATGTTCTTGCACTTGTGACGTCATCAAGTGTGTCACAGCATACTCGTCAATAGTGCCGCTGATGAACAACGCGGGATGCCTGAGCCCGGCGAGGGGTTCTGTGCGGAGGCTGGCCTGGTCGCTGGGCGGGTGTAGCGGGTAGGCCAAGCACACGACACCCTTCACCAGCTGGCTGTCGTGCTGGGCGGAAACCATCGCAGCGCTCCTAGCACCCATGGAGCGGCCTATGATGACGTAATACAACCAGCTGTCAAATCGATCCATAACCTAAACTTGCTTTCAAATGGCTCAGACCGCGAAAATGCCTTAATCAATTTGCGAATGTACCAAAATAAATATTAACTTTCTGCATTTTAAACTCGTGTTAGAAACAACGCCAAACAGCACTAAGCCAAGCCTGAAATGGCATTTAAAATCAAGATATAAATACGTATAAATTTAGCACCTGAAGTACACAGACTATTCTACACACAGCTTCTGAACTTCAGTATACCAACAATTCTTAAGGCAAATGTAATGAAGTGTTCAAGAAATACCAACCACCGACAAAAACTCCATGCAGTTCTCTCCCCAGTTCTCTCTCCAGCCAAGCCTAATCAACATACAATGACCTTGTTCAAGAGTTCACAAAATAAAAAATGTGCTAGGTTTTTCCGTTCATCTTAACTGTGTATGGAATTGCCAACTGTTTACAGAAGCTTCCACATTGTATATCAGAAAGTTTGTCCTTCACAACAAGAATGATGATTTAGTATTTCCGGGTATTTTTTGTTTGTAGAAAAAGAGTACACAGATTATGCAAAAGTTTTGTCGCAGCTTTAACCCCTGTCACAAAACGTAAGCAGTTTTATGTGTGTTAACACTGATGTGGCGCCGTCATGGTCTCTGTTGACATCAGTCTACACCCCGTCCGATCCCTAACAATGGCGGTAGAGGGCACAGATACTAGGGAATTCAGTTTGCTCCCCCCTCCCCGTCCCCTCCCATGCAACTCCCAACGACTTACTTCAACGGTACAGTACAAAGGAATTTAGTACTTTAACCAGTACCCACCCATCGCGGCGCCCCCCTCCCCTCCTTACAAGGACGGTACAGTACACAGCCACGCGGTACTTTAATGTGCACCCATCGCGCCCCCATCCCCCCCACCTCCCTCCTGGGCTTACAAGGACGGTACAGTACACAGCCACGCGGTACTTGAGATGTCCCCTGCATGTGAATCGTAGCACCGCCCAGCCCACGCGCGTCAGCTCCCCGCTAAGAGCGTGTAGTTGTGCGGTGTGCATGTCCCCGCCCGCGCCGTGGGTTAGAACAATGGTGTAGCCATTCCTGTTGTCCTGTGGCAGGGCGAGTACAGCCGGGATTTCCTTACCGCGGTGAGCAATCGTCAAGCACTACAACAAATAATAAATAAAACTTTAAAAACATAGGCATCGGAGATGCAGAGTTCTCAACCAATGGCGCTTACATCACTGTGGTCCAGTTACTCTTTTGAAATACCGCCCGGACAAAAACAATATAAAAGGTGCAACGGAGGGAGCGACGGACGGGTCCTTGCACATCTACACTATATATACTTTCTTCCTATAAGGTCTAGTTAAGATCCGATGAATAGTTTTTGAGATATCGCCCGAACAAGAAAAGTTCAAAGTGCGACGGGCGGACAGATGGACGGACAAGAGACAAATTGAACCCCCCGTTGCACATATGCACTACATATACTTCCTGTAAGGTTTGGTGAAAACCCAATAAATAGTTTTTGAGATATCGCCCGGACAGGAAAAAAGTTTAAAGTGCGACGGACGGACAGAAGAATGGACAGGGGCTAAATTGAACCCACCGCTGCACATCTACACTATATATACTTCCTTCCTGTAAGATTTGGTGAAGATCCTATGAATACTTTTTGAGATATCAACCGGACAAGAAAAAAGTTTACAGTGCGACGGACGGACAGACGGAATGACACGGGATAAATTGAACCCCCCGATGCACATCTACATTACATATACTTTCTTCCTGTACGGTTTTGTGAAGCTCCGATAAATAGTTTTTGAGATGTCGCTCGGACAAAAAAGTTTACGGACAGACGGGCGGACAGACTGAGAGCAATAGCCTTCAGCCAATATTGGCTGAGGGCTAATAAAGAAACCGCATAGTTTACAAAGCGTCGTTGTCCAGCAACTTTTGTTTCAAACACCAAATCCCGCGCATATGATGTCACTGCGTTATCTTCAGTGACACGTTTTTTTAATGTGGTTGTGTACCTTAAAAGTGCAGTTCTTTTTTGTTCGATATCTGGTTCTTTTAAAACAGCCCCTAAGCCCAATTGATCACAGACCCGTGCTTCTCGATAATCGCGTAACTGTCTAATGTTCAGCCAATCAAAGAACAAATTAAAGCCGATGAGTTCAGGAACTCTCCACGTAAACTCCGCAATTTTTTGTACATAGACAGCCATATATACCAACAGTCAAACACTGCGACGTTCATGGGCAAGTGAAGGGAGTTTTTACCTTTTTATCTTAAAAAAACTATATCTGTTTGGAGCATTTTTTCTCGAAAATTTCGATAACCCCACATCGGCCAAAATTCTTCATCCCTTTTTGACGAGAAAAATGTTTAATGGAAACGATCGGCTTTATTAGTTAGAGCGACATCTGGTGGTCCCAAAGTGCCTGTTTGAAAACCGGCAGGGGGTTGGCTTTCGCTCGGATTACCTCGGCTAAACGAATGCAAAGGTCAGATCGTCTATCATTGAATTCAAAGTTGTCACCCACTGGCCATCTCTTTTGAATTTTTATAATCCCCCAACAGACCACTGTCAGTACTTCGTCTTTTTCGTATAATGTTCTATTTGCCTGATAGGGAAACGCAGCAGTTAAAAAATCCAGTACTGTTTTCCTGAACAATTGATTATTGCTTGATCTTTCAATATATATATATATATATATATATATATATATATATATATATATATATATATATATATATATATATATATATATATGTGTGTGTGTGTGTGTGTGTGCTCCTGTCTTCACGGCGAAGTCAGAGCCTGTGGTCGTAAGCTCAAAGTGAAACTGGAGCTTTTTTGTGAAACCGGACCCAAAACCCAGGGTCTACATTCAAAAACCGAGTTATGATAACCATGATTTATATTGAGAGATGGGCTTTCATATGAGAGGGGTGTCCAGAAACGCCTGGTGTATTTTTGGGGCAAAATTTTGGTTTTTTTTAGTTTATACACTTCCCAATAGGGGGAGACCCACCGTGAGCGAGCACATGGCAGGTTAATTAAAACTTGGCCAATCAAGTGGTTTCCACATGGTTTGAGCCTATTTTCTCGACCAATGAATGAAGAACACTTGAAAAAGCACGTGTTGGGCGACTTCATGAGATATGGGGGGTGTCACCTTTTTTGTTTACAAAATTTTCCAAGTCCTAGCAGCTTGTTATCCCTGTAGCAGCTCATAAACGTATAGCAAAGTGATAAATGGTGTTTATTTTTCTGTAAAACAGTGTTTTTTTACAACCTTTTACTTGGTTTATACAAAAGCATATTTTACAATAGTTACATTCAAGGCTTTCACCCACATTGGGAAATGTCCGTTTTCACGGTGTGTGTGTACCTTTTCTATAACTTTGCATTGTCCTCCTTTTTAAACTTCAAATTATCAACAGCTTAAGCTATTTCCATTGTACTTTCTTTTACAATATATGTTAAAAATATTATTTTATCTCCATTAGAATTAGCTGTGTTTGGCGGTAATTTTTCTTGGAATTTACTTTTTGTGTTTGAACTGATGATGGGTCCAAAAATGCTTGACTGACGGCATCAATTGTCCTTTATGTAAGTGCCGATCTGAATATATTTTTAGGTTAATGTTTTAACTTGATTTGTTTTAACGGTTTCAAACTGTGAACTTTACTTTCTCTTTATTCGAGTAGTGATTTTTAAACACTGATATTAAATACCACTGTGTTCATACCTGTTTGGTATGCACACAGTGGTATTTTTTTTGTCAATGTATGGTGGCTGGATTCGACTGAATTTTAAATTCCTCTAATGATTTCTAGAGGAGTGTGGATACACCTCAAAACATGAAGAGAAATGGCTTGCGTTTCTCATAGATTGCTCTTTTTCGCCTGAAACTGCGGTCCTTATAATTAAACATTTATTTTCTTTTGTCTCTATTTCTCTTAGCTCAGTTTGTCCGTAAATTTGGTTAGAATTGCTTTGCTTTTTTTTCAATGATAGATCTAATATCGCTTGTATGACTGCCTTAATTTTTTTTGTACTTAAATATTAAACATTCGTCAACCTTAGATGTTTTTTTATGTGAGGAATAAGATAGACTTAACACTTTTAATGTCATGCAGCGGAAATTCACAAACCGCTTGAGAAAATGCTGGCTACACCCGTTATTAAATGTTACTGTTAGAGTAATATTGTAATAAAAAACTTTTAAGATCTAGTTACAAGGCTACAGTTGGCGTCAAAGTCTCACACCTTTCAAATTAGCATTTCTACAATTGAAAGAAAACTTTTTATGCTTGTAATTCCTGGTAAATTTGGGTTTTCCGGTTTACTTTAATAGTTTGCAGACTGTTTCTCATATTTGTATGCTATTTTTCACAGTTTACTTGTTATTTATCTGAATGTGCTGTAGACGACATCATACATTTATTTTTCTCTTATCTCTATTAAAATTAGCTGTCTTTGCACATGCTTTTAGAATCTTCTAATTTTCCTTTTGAATCGATGGGCTCAAAATCGCTGCGAATGACTGTCTTTATTTTCTTTTCATTGGTGGTATGATCTTAAAACGCTTCAATTTTCTACAACTGCGTGGAAAAATCCCTTATATGTCCGTTTTATTATTTGTTCGTGAAGAGATAGGGTTTGTATACTCTGGTATGTTACATTTCTCTGAAGTTTTTTGTTTGGACTAATTGTAACTGCGAGATATATTACCATTGTTTTTCTGATTGTACACACCAAAGTCTTCTGAAAGTAGAAATTGTTATTGTTTATGATATAATCCTTGAAGCCACCCCGTCTCCTGTTGATATTTCTGCTTTTGAGAAAGAAAAATATATTCTTAAAAACCGTGAAAGCGGATCCTTAGAATAAACAATCTTAGGTATCGCAACATTAATATGGGCTGCCTTGAAAAAGTGGGTCAAATATATTTTAAATCCACCCCCTCCCTACTCCCACCTACCCCAAGAACCAAGTTATTTATGCGGAGACATTTGAAACAATACTTTTAATGTCACGCAACGGAAATTCACAAACTCCTTGAAAAAATGCTGGCTACGCCCGATATTCCATGTCGTACTGTTTGAGTGACATTGAATTAAACAAAAAAAAAAAGAACTTTTAAGATCTAGTTATAAGGTTTTAATTGGTATGAAAGTGATACACATTTACATTCAGCATTTATAAAATTGAAAAAAAAAAAGAGAACAACAACTTTTTATGCTTGTAATGTGTGGTAAATTCCGGTTTTCAAACTGGGGAAGATTACTATAATAGTTTGCAGGCTGTTTCTCATATTTGCATGCTATTTTACACAGTTTATCTGAATGTGCTGTAGACGACGTTATACACTTATTTTTCTCTTAATTCTGTTAAAATTAGCTGTATTTCCACATGCGGTTAGAATCTTCTCATTTTCCTTTTGAATCAATGGGCCCAAACCGCTGCGAATGACTAACTTTATTTTCTTTTCATTGGTGGTATGATCTTAAAACGCTTCAATTTTCTACATTTGCGTGCACAAATCTCTCATGTGTGCGTTTTATTATTTTTTTCGTAAAGAGATAGGGTCTGTTTACTCTGGAATGTTACATTTCTCTGAGGAGTTTTGTTTGGACTAAGTGTAACTGCTCGATATATCGTCATTATTTTTCTGATTGTGCAGACCAAGGTCTGATGAAATTGAAAATGTTATTGTTTATGACATAATCCTTGAGGCCATCCCGTCTCCTCTTGATATTTCTGCTTTTGAGAAAGAAAAATATATTCTTTAAAAAATCGTGAAAGCGGATCCTTAGAATGAACAATCCTAGGTATCGCAACATTGATAAGGGCTGCCTTGAAAAAGTGGGTCCAATTTACTTTAAATCCACCCCCCTCCCTACTCCCACCTACCCCAAGAACCAAGTTATTTATGCGGAGACATTTGAAACAATACTTTTAATGTCACGCAACGGAAATTCACAAACTCCTTGAAAAAATGCTGGCTACGCCCGATATTCCATGTCGTGCTGTTTGAGTGACATTGGATTAAACAAAAAAGGACTTTTAAGATCTAGTTATAAGGTTTTAATTGGCATGAAAGTGATACACATTTAGGATTCAGCATTTATAAAATTGAAAAAAAAGAGAACAACAACTTTTTATGCTTGTAATGTGTGGTAAATTCCGGTTTTCAAACTGGGGAAGATTACTATAATAGTTTGCAGGCTGTTTCTCATATTTGCATGCTATTTTACACAGTTTATCTGAATGTGCTGTAGACGACGTTATACATTTATTTTTCTCTTATCTCTGTTAAAATTAGCTGTATTTATACATGCGGTTAGAATCTTCTCATTTTCCTTTTGAATCGATGGGCCCAAAACCGCTGCGAATGACAGATTTTATTTTCTTTTCATTAGTGGTATGATCTTAAAACGCTTCAATTTTCTACATTTGCGTGCACAAATCTCTTATGTGTACGTTTTGTTATTTTTTTCGTAAAGAGATAGGGTCTGTTTACTCTGGAATGTTATATTTCTCTGAGGAGTTTTGTTTGGACCAAGTGTAACTGCTCGATTTATCGTCATTATTTTTCTTATTGTGCAGACCAAGGTCTGATGAAAGTGAAAATGTTATTGTTTATGACATAATCCTTGAGGCCATCCCGTCTCCTCTTGATATTTCTGCTTTTGAGAAAGAAAAATATATTCTTAAAAAAGTCGTGAAAGCGGATCCTTAGAATAAACAATCTTAGGTATCGCAACATTGATATGGGCTACCTTGAAAAAATGGTTCAAATATACTTTAAATCCATCCCCCCTCCCTACTCCCACCTACCCCAAGAACCAAGTTATTTATGCGGAGACATTTGAAACAATACTTTTAATGTCACGCAACGGAAATTCACAAACTCCTTGAAAAAATGCTGGCTACGCCCGATATTCCATATCGTGCTGTTTGAGTGACATTGGATTAAATAAAAAAGGACTTTTAAGATCTAGTTATAAGGTTTTAATTGGCATGAAAGTGATACACATTTAGGATTCAGCATTTATAAAATTGAAAAAAAAGAGAACAACAACTTTTTATGCTTGTAATGTGTGGTAAATTCCGGTTTCAAACTGGGGAAGATTACTATAATAGTTTGCAGGCTGTTTCTCATATTTGCATGCTATTTTACACAGGTTATCTGAATGTGCTGTAGACGACGTTATACATTTATTTTTCTCTTATCTCTGTTAAAATTAGCTGTATTTATACATGCGGTTAGAATCTTCTCATTTTCCTTTTGAATCGATGGGCCCAAAACCGCTGCGAATGACAGATTTTATTTTCTTTTCATTAGTGGTATGATCTTAAAACGCTTCAATTTTCTACATTTGCGTGCACAAATCTCTTATGTGTACGTTTTGTTATTTTTTTCGTAAAGAGATAGGGTCTGTTTACTCTGGAATGTTATATTTCTCTGAGGAGTTTTGTTTGGACTAAGTGTAACTGCTCGATATATCGTCATTATTTTTCTTATTGTACAGACCAAGGTCGGATGAAAGTGAAATTATTATTGTTTATGACATAATCCTTGAGGCCATCCCGTCTCCTCTTGATATTTCTGCTTTTGAGAAAGAAAAATATATTCTTAAAAAAATCGTGAAAGCGGATCCTTAGAATGAACAATCTTAGGTATCGCAACATTGATATGGGCTGCCTTGAAAAAGTGGGTCAAATATACTTTAAATCCACCCCCCCTCCCTACTCCCACCTACCCCAAGAACCAAGTTATTTATGCGGAGACATTTGAAACAATACTTTTAATGTCACGCAACGGAAATTCACAAACTCCTTGAAAAAATGCTGGCTACGCCCGATATTCCATATCGTGCTGTTTGAGTGACATTGGATTAAACAAAAAAAGGGCTTTTAAGATCTAGTTATAAGGTTTTAATTGGCGTGAAAGTGATACACATTTACAATTCAGCATTTATAAAATTCAAAAAAAAGAGAACAACAACTTTTTATGCTTGCAATGTGTGGTAAATTCCGGTTTTCAAACTGGGGAAGATTACTATAATAGTTTGCAGGCTGTTTCTCATATTTGCATGCTATTTTACACAGTTTATCTGAATGTGCTGTAGACGACGTTATACACTTATTTTTCTCTTAATTCTGTTAAAATTAGCTGTATTTCCACATGCGGTTAGAATCTTCTAATTTTCCTTTTGAATCAATGGGCCCAAACCGCTGCGAATGACTAACTTTATTTTCTTTTCATTGGTGCTATGATCTTAAAACGCTTCAATTTTCTACATTTGCGTGCACAAATCTCTCATGTGTGCGTTTTATTATTTTTTTCGTAAAGAGATAGGGTCTGTTTACTCTGGAATGTTACATTTCTCTGAGGAGTTTTGTTTGGACTAAGTGTAACTGCTCGATATATTGTCATTATTTTTCTGATTGTAGAGACCAAGGTCTGATGAAAGTGAAATTGTTATTATTTATGACATAATCCTTGAGGCCATCCCGTCTCCTCTTGATATTTCTGCTTTTGAGAAAGAAAAATATATTCTTAAAAAAATCGTGAAAGCGGATCCTTAGAATAAATAATCTTAGGTATCGCAACATTGATAAGGGCTGCCTTGAAAAAGTGGTTCAAATATACTTTAAATCGACCCACCTCCCTACTCCCACCTACCCCCAGAACCAAGTTATTTATGCGGAGACATTTGAAACAATACTTTTAATGTCACGCAATGGAAATTCACAAACTCCTTGAAAAAATGCTGGCTACGCCCGATATTCCATATCGTGCTGTTTGAGTGACATTGGATTAAACAAAAAAAGGGCTTTTAAGATCTAGTTATAAGGTTTTAATTGGCGTGAAAGTGATACACATTTACAATTCAGCATTTATAAAATTAAAAAAAAAAGAGAACAACAACTTTTTATGCTTGTAATGTGTGGTAAATTCCGGTTTTCAAACTGGGGAAGATTACTATAATAGTTTGCAGGCTGTTTCTCATATTTGCATGCTATTTTACACAGTTTATCTGAATGTGCTGTAGACGACGTTATACACTTATTTTTCTCTTAATTCTGTTAAAATTAGCTGTATTTCCACATGCGGTTAGAATCTTCTCATTTTCCTTTTGAATCAATGGGCCCAAACCGCTGCGAATGACTAACTTTATTTTCTTTTCATTGGTGCTATGATCTTAAAACGCTTCAATTTTCTACATTTGCGTGCACAAATCTCTCATGTGTGCGTTTTATTATTTTTTTCGTAAAGAGATAGGGTCTGTTTACTCTGGAATGTTACATTTCTCTGAGGAGTTTTGTTTGCACTAAGTGTAACTGCTCGATATATTGTCATTATTTTTCTGATTGTACAGACCAAGGTCTGATGAAAGTGAAATTGTTATTGTTTTTGACATAATCCTTGAGGCCATCCCGTCTCCTCTTGATATTTCTGCTTTTGAGAAAGAAAAATATATTCTTAAAAAAGTCGTGAAAGCGGATCCTTAGAATGAACAATCTTAGGTATCGCAACATTGATATGGGCTACCTTGAAAAAATGGTTCAAATATACTTTAAATCCATCCCCCCTCCCTACTCCCACCTACCCCAAGAACCAAGTTATTTATGCGGAGACATTTGAAACAATACTTTTAATGTCACGCAACGGAAATTCACAAACTCCTTGAAAAAATGCTGGCTACGCCCGATATTCCATATCGTGCTGTTTGAGTGACATTGGATTAAACAAAAAAGGACTTTTAAGATCTAGTTATAAGGTTTTAATTGGCATGAAAGTGATACACATTTAGGATTCAGCATTTATAAAATTGAAAAAAAAGAGAACAACAACTTTTTATGCTTGTAATGTGTGGTAAATTCCGGTTTCAAACTGGGGAAGATTACTATAATAGTTTGCAGGCTGTTTCTCATATTTGCATGCTATTTTACACAGGTTATCTGAATGTGCTGTAGACGACGTTATACATTTATTTTTCTCTTATCTCTGTTAAAATTAGCTGTATTTATACATGCGGTTAGAATCTTCTCATTTTCCTTTTGCATCGATGGGCCCAAAACCGCTGCGAATGACAGATTTTATTTTCTTTTCATTAGTGGTATGATCTTAAAACGCTTCAATTTTCTACATTTGCGTGCACAAATCTCTTATGTGTACGTTTTGTTATTTTTTTCGTAAAGAGATAGGGTCTGTTTACTCTGGAATGTTATATTTCTCTGAGGAGTTTTGTTTGGACTAAGTGTAACTGCTCGATATATCGTCATTATTTTTCTGATTGTACAGACCAAGGTCGGATGAAAGTGAAATTATTGTTTATGACATAATCCTTGAGGCCATCCCGTCTCCTCTTGATATTTCTGCTTTTGAGAAAGAAAAATATATTCTTAAAAAAATCGTGAAAGCGGATCCTTAGAATGAACAATCTTAGGTATCGCAACATTGATATGGGCTGCCTTGAAAAAGTGGGTCAAATATACTTTAAATCCACCCCCCCTCCCTACTCCCACCTACCCCAAGAACCAAGTTATTTATGCGGAGACATTTGAAACAATACTTTTAATGTCACGCAACGGAAATTCACAAACTCCTTGAAAAAATGCTGGCTACGCCCGATATTCCATATCGTGCTGTTTGAGTGACATTGGATTAAACAAAAAAAGGGCTTTTAAGATCTAGTTATAAGGTTTTAATTGGCGTGAAAGTGATACACATTTACAATTCAGCATTTATAAAATTCAAAAAAAAGAGAACAACAACTTTTTATGCTTGTAATGTGTGGTAAATTCCGGTTTTCAAACTGGGGAAGATTACTATAATAGTTTGCAGGCTGTTTCTCATATTTGCATGCTATTTTACACAGTTTATCTGAATGTGCTGTAGACGACGTTATACACTTATTTTTCTCTTAATTCTGTTAAAATTAGCTGTATTTCCACATGCGGTTAGAATCTTCTCATTTTCCTTTTGAATCAATGGGCCCAAACCGCTGCGAATGACTAACTTTATTTTCTTTTCATTGGTGGTATGATCTTAAAACGCTTCAATTTTCTACATTTGCGTGCACAAATCTCTCATGTGTGCGTTTTATTATTTTTTTCGTAAAGAGATAGGGTCTGTTTACTCTGGAATGTTACATTTCTCTGAGGAGTTTTGCTTGGACTAAGTGTAACTGCTCGATATATTGTCATTATTTTTCTGATTGTAGAGACCAAGGTCGGATGAAAGTGAAATTGTTATTATTTATGACATAATCCTTGAGGCCATCCCGTCTCCTCTTGATATTTCTGCTTTTGAGAAAGAAAAATATATTCTTAAAAAAATCGTGAAAGCGGATCCTTAGAATAAATAATCTTAGGTATCGCAACATTGATAAGGGCTGCCTTGAAAAAGTGGTTCAAATATACTTTAAATCGACCCACCTCCCTACTCCCACCTACCCCAAGAACCAAGTTATTTATGCGGAGACATTTGAAACAATACTTTTAATGTCACGCAATGGAAATTCACAAACTCCTTGAAAAAATGCTGGCTACGCCCGATATTCCATATCGTGCTGTTTGAGTGACATTGGATTAAACAAAAAAAGGGCTTTTAAGATCTAGTTATAAGGTTTTAATTGGCGTGAAAGTGATACACATTTACAATTCAGCATTTATAAAATTAAAAAAAAAAGAGAACAACAACTTTTTATGCTTGTAATGTGTGGTAAATTCCGGTTTTCAAACTGGGGAAGATTACTATAATAGTTTGCAGGCTGTTTCTCATATTTGCATGCTATTTTACACAGTTTATCTGAATGTGCTGTAGACGACGTTATACACTTATTTTTCTCTTAATTCTGTTAAAATTAGCTGCATTTCCACATGCGGTTAGAATCTTCTCATTTTCCTTTTGAATCAATGGGCCCAAACCGCTGCGAATGACTAACTTTATTTTCTTTTCATTGGTGGTATGATCTTAAAACGCTTCAATTTTCTACATTTGCGTGCACAAATCTTTCATGTGTGCGTTTTATTATTTTTTTCGTAAAGAGATAGGGCCTGTTTACTCTGGAATGTTACATTTCTCTGAGGAGTTTTGTTTGGACTAAGTGTAACTGCTCGATATATTGTCATTATTTTTCTGATTGTACAGACCAAGGTCTGATGAAAGTGAAATTGTTATTGTTTATGACATAATCCTTGAGGCCATCCCGTCTCCTCTTGATATTTCTGCTTTTGAGAAAGAAAAATATATTCTTAAAAAAGTCGTGAAAGCGGATCCTTAGAATGAACAATCTTAGGTATCGCAACATTGATATGGGCTACCTTGAAAAAATGGTTCAAATATACTTTAAATCCATCCCCCCTCCCTACTCCCACCTACCCCAAGAACCAAGTTATTTATGCGGAGACATTTGAAACAATACTTTTAATGTCACGCAACGGAAATTCACAAACTCCTTGAAAAAATGCTGGCTACGCCCGATATTCCATATCGTGCTGTTTGAGTGACATTGGATTAAACAAAAAAGGACTTTTAAGATCTAGTTATAAGGTTTTAATTGGCATGAAAGTGATACACATTTAGGATTCAGCATTTATAAAATTGAAAAAAAAGAGAACAACAACTTTTTATGCTTGTAATGTGTGGTAAATTCCGGTTTTCAAACTGGGGAAGATTACTATAATAGTTTGCAGGCTGTTTCTCATATTTGCATGCTATTTTACACAGTTTATCTGAATGTGCTGTAGACGACGTTATACACTTATTTTTCTCTTAATTCTGTTAAAATTAGCTGTATTTCCACATGCGGTTAGAATCTTCTCATTTTCCTTTTGAATCAATGGGCCCAAACCGCTGCGAATGACTAACTTTATTTTCTTTTCATTGGTGGTATGATCTTAAAACGCTTCAATTTTCTACATTTGCGTGCACAAATCTCTCATGTGTGCGTTTTATTATTTTTTTCGTAAAGAGATAGGGTCTGTTTACTCTGGAATGTTACATTTCTCTGAGGAGTTTTGTTTGGACTAAGTGTAACTGCTCGATATATTGTCATTATTTTTCTGATTGTACAGACCAAGGTCTGATGAAAGTGAAATTGTTATTGTTTATGACATAATCCTTGAGGCCATCCCGTCTCCTCTTGATATTTCTGCTTTTGAGAAAGAAAAATATATTCTTAAAAAAATCGTGAAAGCGGATCCTTAGAATAAATAATCTTAGGTATCGCAACATTGATAAGGGCTGCCTTGAAAAAGTGGTTCAAATATACTTTAAATCGACCCCCTCCCTACTCCCACCTACCCCAAGAACCAAGTTATTTATGCGGAGACATTTGAAACAATACTTTTAATGTCACGCAATGGAAATTCACAAACTCCTTGAAAAAATGCTGGCTACGCCCGATATTCCATATCGTGCTGTTTGAGTGACATTGGATTAAACAAAAAAAAGGGCTTTTAAGATCTAGTTATAAGGTTTTAATTGGCGTGAAAGTGATACACATTTACAATTCAGCATTTATAAAATTCAAAAAAAAGAGAACAACAACTTTTTATGCTTGTAATGTGTGGTAAATTCCGGTTTTCAAACTGGGGAAGATTACTATAATAGTTTGCAGGCTGTTTCTCATATTTGCATGCTATTTTACACAGTTTATCTGAATGTGCTGTAGACGACGTTATACACTTATTTTTCTCTTAATTCTGTTAAAATTAGCTGTATTTCCACATGCGGTTAGAATCTTCTCATTTTCCTTTTGAATCAATGGGCCCAAACCGCTGCGAATGACTAACTTTATTTTCTTTTCATTGGTGCTATGATCTTAAAACGCTTCAATTTTCTACATTTGCGTGCACAAATCTCTCATGTGTGCGTTTTATTATTTTTTTCGTAAAGAGATAGGGTCTGTTTACTCTGGAATGTTACATTTCTCTGAGGAGTTTTGTTTGGACTAAGTGTAACTGCTCGATATATTGTCATTATTTTTCTGATTGTACAGACCAAGGTCTGATGAAAGTGAAATTGTTATTGTTTATGACATAATCCTTGAGGCCATCCCGTCTCCTCTTGATATTTCTGCTTTTGAGAAAGAAAAATATATTCTTAAAAAAATCGTGAAAGCGGATCCTTAGAATAAATAATCTTAGGTATCGCAACATTGATAAGGGCTGCCTTGAAAAAGTGGTTCAAATATACTTTAAATCGACCCCCTCCCTACTCCCACCTACCCCAAGAACCAAGTTATTTATGCGGAGACATTTGAAACAATACTTTTAATGTCACGCAATGGAAATTCACAAACTCCTTGAAAAAATACTGGCTACGCCCGATATTCCATATCGTGCTGTTTGAGTGACATTGGATTAAACAAAAAAAAGGGCTTTTAAGATCTAGTTATAAGGTTTTAATTGGCGTGAAAGTGATACACATTTACAATTCAGCATTTATAAAATTCAAAAAAAAAGAGAACAACAACTTTTTATGCTTGTAATGTGTGGTAAATTCCGGTTTTCAAACTGGGGAAGATTACTATAATAGTTTGCAGGCTGTTTCTCATATTTGCATGCTATTTTACACAGTTTATCTGAATG
The DNA here is from genome assembly GCA_949752745.1 of Protula sp. h YS-2021. Classification (NCBI taxonomy): domain Eukaryota; kingdom Metazoa; phylum Annelida; class Polychaeta; order Sabellida; family Serpulidae; genus Protula; species Protula sp. h YS-2021. The sequence goes on along the minus strand of OX457024.1, from coordinate 16,732,063 downwards.
TGCTGTAGACGACGTAATACACTTATTTTTCTCTTAATTCTGTTAAAATTAGCTGTATTTCCACATGCGGTTAGAATCTTCTCATTTTCCTTTTGAATCAATGGGCCCAAACCGCTGCGAATGACTAACTTTATTTTCTTTTCATTGGTGGTATGATCTTAAAACGCTTCAATTTTCTACATTTGCGTGCACAAATCTCTCATGTGTGCGTTTTATTATTTTTTTCGTAAAGAGATAGGGTCTGTTTACTCTGGAATGTTACATTTCTCTGAGGAGTTTTGTTTGGACTAAGTGTAACTGCTCGATATATTGTCATTATTTTTCTGATTGTACAGACCAAGGTCTGATGAAAGTGAAATTGTTATTGTTTATGACATAATCCTTGAGGCCATCCCGTCTCCTCTTGATATTTCTGCTTTTGAGAAAGAAAAATATATTCTTAAAAAAATCGTGAAAGCGGATCCTTAGAATAAATAATCTTAGGTATCGCAACATTGATAAGGGCTGCCTTGAAAAAGTGGTTCAAATATACTTTAAATCCATCCCCTCCCTACTCCCACCTACCCCAAGAACCAAGTTATTTATGCGGAGACATTTGAAACAATACTTTTAATGTCACGCAACGGAAATTCACAAACTCCTTGAAAAAATGCTGGCTACGCCCGATATTCCATATCGTACTGTTTGAGTGACATTGAATTAAAAAAAAAGGAATTTTAGGATCTAGTTACAAAGTTTTTGTTGGCCTTAAATCTTATACACTTTGCATTTCAGAATTTATACGATTGAAAGGAAAGAGAACAACCTTTTATGCTTGTATTGTGTGATAAATTTTGGTTTTCAAAGTGGGGAAGATTAATATAATAGTTTGTAGGCTGGTTCTCACATTTACGCACTATTTTTCACATTTTACATTTTTTTCTGTTGTCTTTGTTAAAATAAGCTGTGTTTGTCGCACGTGTGGTTAGAGTTTTCTAATTTTTGTTTTTGAATTGATGGGCCCAAAAATGCCTCAGTGACTGTCTTTATTATCTTGTTGCTTATATTTTGATCTTAAAACGCTTAAATTTTCTACAACTGTATGGATACATCTTACACATGCGCGCTGTAGTTTTTATTTGGTTAAGGCATGAGGTTCGGATACTCTGCAATATTACATTTTTCTGAAGCTTTTGGTTCAGACTTAGTGTAAATATTGTATAAATTGCCATTGATTTCCTTATTGTATGGAGCAAAGTCTTCTTAAATTAAATTATTTAGGGTGGGTTGCAACCCTGAACCCCCCCCCCCCTTTGTTTCCGCCACTGGTGACAGTCATTGTTCAGATTTGCTTCCGCATTGCACGTAATTAAAAGTGTGAAGTTGAATTTCTTTTGAAAATGTGTTTGCCTTCTTTGATTGTGGTTCTTGTGCTGCCGAAGCAGTGATAGAGAGACAGTGCAATGCATGGGGGGATGGTTAATTGACAGCAGCTTATGCGCATGAATATGGATTGAGTGCAAGCAAGTGATGTCAGACTTGAATTTGCCAGCCAATCAGCGTCTTTGAAACTCAGAAAATGCTGCATATTCTATGCGACGGGATTAAGTCATTTTAACGCGCGAAAACAAGACCCATCAAAGTACTTATTTTCTTTATTTCTTTGTGTGTTTTGTTTTACTATTGTTCAGATACAGTGAAATTTTGATCACATAACTGTTTTTAGCTTGAAAGATGAGCTCTTAAAAGGAGATTTTAGAACTATTTTGGTGTCCGGATGCCGCGTTTTTAATGATGTTAGTGGGCCGGCTAGCGTGGCTTGCATCCTTTGTTCGGCGCCATCAAGACTGGAAAGACGCAACTTTTTACCAAAATAAGGATAGTTTATTGTGGAAGTGTTGTGTGGATAAAATATCATACTGAAGGTAAGTAATAAGAGTGAAAGTGCACTGAATTTGTCTTTCTTTTTTTTTTTTGCAGTAAAAGTGGTATTTTACCTTTGATAATGTTTGCGGTGGAAACTTTTGAAATATTTCACTAAATTGAGAACTATCACCGGACTTTTTCCTTTGTTAATGTTGTTAATAACAATTGCGTACACGTTTAAAACAACGCTGTTCAAAGCCGTATTTTTTTTTGCATAAGAGTGACTTTGGAAATGTCGGATTCAGATCTAATTTCTTCTTAAATCCGCAAATTGTTTCTGTAATTTTAATGCTATATGAGCAATGAATTATACGGCAAGGTTTTTTATTGTGGTTATGGTTATACTTTAATTCACAAAGTTCTCTTAAGTCCAGGTTCGCTGAGATTAAAATGACACCCCCCAAGAAAAAGTTATCTCCCTCTTATGTGTTGTATTTCTTCTTTTTCCCAAGCAGCGCAGTTATATCAGTTTTTTTTTGTAAAAAGAAAGGGCTAGACTCAGCTTGGAGTTATTTTTGGCAGAGTTTTGGAGGAAAGTGTCGTGCTATAAGTTAAAAACCCATTGCCCGTTCCGACTATGATTTCTGACCCTTGTGTGTGTCAGGGTTCGCTCTGGGTTCTCAGGAAAGTGCGTAAAAAAAGAAAAGTATGGATAAATTGGGTCCAGAAAGACTCGGTGGGTTCCGAAAAAGTGAATCATTTCGTAAAAAATGCCCAAAAAGTGGACAAAAACCCCGTCAACGCAAACCCTGGTGTGTGTGTGTGTGTTTTTTTTTTTTGTGTGTGTGATTTCTCTGTGTTTTATATGGCAGGGCGGCGAATGTTGAGCTTAAACCTCTTTGCTGGACTCGTGTGCAAAGTAGTTAATTGTAATCCTGATTCCATTCAGTCAGATGGCTGTACTATGTTCTTTGTCAATTACTGCAATCAGGACTTGATTAGGAGTGGTTTGATTATCTTTGTAAATTGTTTAAACCCTTTCTCCTGGGGTCCAATTGGAGCGGATTTTTTTCGCTTACCTATGCATTTTTGGAATAATTAAAGAGGGTTGTGTTTTGTTTCAATGTGTGTAAAGTTTATATATTCTTTGAAAGTAGACCTCACGGCTTTCGCATGGAACTGGCATAAACAGGCCATATACAGTGGCTGTGTAAGGGTTGCAACTAGTTTTTTCCTTTTTGGAGAGATTTTGATATCACCTCCATTTTTTTTATATTCTATTCAGGGTTCGCGTTGGCGGGGTTTTTGTTCACTTTTTGGGCATTTTTTAAAAGAAATGACTCTGGACCAAACCGAGTCACTTTCCTTTTTTAATTCACTTTCCTGAGAACCCAGCGCGAACCCTGCTATTGTTTGCCAAAAAGGGTTCTTGAACATTTGTTTCATTTTTGGAACGGTGCTTTCTTTTAAACCAAGAATTACTTTTGGGTCTTAATTCGCCCTATATATATATGTATCCTTATCACAAACAAAAGTATATTTGTGTGTAAAATATACATTTTCTTTCAGATGCCAAAAAAGAAAGGATTCAAGAGGCAACCAAAGGCCCACCACCTCGAAATAGAGGAATACAAGGTTGGGGACATCATCCTGTTCCAAAGGAAGGCGGTTTGGTGGCCGGTCAAAGTTACAAAAGCCTCGGGGGGTATCATAACTGTGCAGTACATTGGCTATAAAGAGGGGTAAGTGCACAAGTTTTTATAGCAACTTTCCTATCTATTTCAGATTGTCCTGCATGGATTAATGTTGTGCAGTGATGTCATTTTTATTAATTTTGCGTTGTTCTAAATATTTCTTTTCAGCTTCCATGTGTAGGCACTAATTTTTTTTGTCCATTCTTTTCCTGCATCGTCTTATTTGTGTGTTTTATACTTTGCCAGTAAGCTCTGCTTTCAGTGTAAAGATTGGTGGTGTTTTGATGTGTAATGTTCTTGCAGGATTTGAAGTGTTAGCTTTGTATATTGTTTCATAATGCTTTTTATTAGGGATCTCACTCACGTCGTAACAAAACCCAGACTGGTGAAACCATGTCCAAGCGATATGGATATCTGTAAGAATATTAGTCAAAGCTAGATCGTTCTTATTAGAGTAACAGTTCATTTGAGATGCATAATGTTTCGAATGTGATGTGTTTTCCCATTTATTCTAAAGCCCATTTAAGATGCAGTTCGTTTCATTGTTTCTTTTGCCTGAGACGTTTTTGATTGTGTGTAGTTGTATTTTACATTTTTTTCATAGTTTATAACCCTTGTAGTGTACAGGAGTGGAGCTTAATGTCTGTTCCCTCTTCTCCGGAAAAATCGTTCTTGACCGATCGTCTGCTCGGGACCTCGGTACCATTAGGTACGGAGGTCCCGACGTGGCACTGAGGACCCGACAAGTTTTTCATATCAAATCCCCACCCCCCCCCCCCCCACCCATCTTTGATTGTGTCTTAAAATCGCTGCTTCTTCCTCCCCCGCCCCCTCCTTCCCAAGCCGCGGTGCAGCGCATTTTCTCATACAAGTTATGTTGCCGCCTATGTTACTTTTTTGTGCTCGAGCGGTGAAGGACCAGGGGTGACGATAAAACTGGAGCTTGATGGAACAATAACAAAAGTGAAGTTGTATTTCTAAAAAAATACGAGTGCTGTCACTGAAACCACTCCCTCCACCCCCCACCCCCCTGCACTGAGAACCCAGTTCGCTTCCTCAGTGCCACTTCGGGACCTCATCACTGGTGGTACTAAAAATCCCGAGCAGACGGTGACCCTGCCTCAGCCCTGGTGTGTTATGTACAGTTTTCTCCCATGCTCGAATCTTTAGATTTACAGTAGATATGCAACGTGTTAAACCCTTGCTTTCCCTTTGTTTGTAGCCCCTCCCCCTTTTCTTTTTTCTTTAACTTGCAATATCTTTGCATTGTGCGATAAAATATTTTACTTTTTATGTACGAGGTTTTATTTTTGCATGACCGACCAGTAAATCATTTAAGGTGTAAGGATTCCAAGGACCAATTTTAACTTTTATATTTTGAAATTGTCCTAATTCTTCCTTTATTACACAAGAAATATGTATTTTTATGTTGATTTAAAGAGGTTTTTTTTTGAAATTGAATGTGAAATATAATTTTTAGAATCTGTGTTCGGAAAAAAAAACTTTGACAGTGTCCGCCTCGAGACTGGAAGATCGTGGGTTCAAACCCCGGTCGGGTCATACCTGAGACTTTAAAATTGGGACTCCTCCTTGCTACCCTGTGAGGCACTCCACATGTAAGGGTTAGAAGGAGGGCTGGAATGCCCCATTTCAGTATAATGTGGCAGGGGGATCCCGATATGACCATAGCAGTTGAAAGGGATCTAAAGAACAATACAATACAAGAATCTGTGTTCGGAAAAAAAAACTTTGACAGTCTTCGTCAAATTTCAGTTTCTTTGCCTCCTGTCATTCATTGTGGTCCTTATACCTTAAATGCGGCAGAGCAATGCCTCAAATCGCAGTAAAAAATGGAGACTTAAGGACATAATGCATATGTTGTTATTGAAAACAACTAGTTGCGCATCTATCTAATCTAGGTACAATGATTGTTATTTTAAAGACAAGGTGAACAAAAGACCCACCGGCACCTACCGCACGGTATGGGCGCACGCCCGACGCAAGCATGCCTTGAGGGATCATAGTCACCTCTATGTTGCCCTCGGAGGTGGGTTTTAGATTTCATGTAATGGTGTGCTTAGTTTGTTTCACACTTTTTATCGGTATAAATTTATTATATTCAGGGTTCATAGCGATCCTTGAAATCCTGGAAAATCCTGGAATTTTACCTCCAAATGTCCTTGAAAATCTTGGAATTTGACGTCTGGTTTTCGCTATGAACCCTGTATATTACTTTCTGGTTGAATAATTAATATGACATGTTTGCTGAAGTTCTGGTTTCGAAGAAAAGTAGTATATTTTGACAGTTAAATATGTTTACCGGCGAAAAAAGTTCACTTGAAAACTGTAAGATCAGTTTTTTACAGACAAAAACATAAGTTGAAGTTAATTTTTTTTAATCAGAATTGATCACGCAAGCAAACGTTGAAACAACTTCAGACAGTGATGTTGTATTCATGGGGGAGGAAATCCCAGAGGTGAAGAAGGAGATAGTCCCCAAGACAGAAAAGGATTTTTTTGGCAAGTTTCTGTCATGTACAGTTAAATATTTTGAAAACGCTCAAGACCGTTTTATGTGGATCCTATGAAGATAGAGGAATTTTTGTCAAGTTTCTATCATGTACACTTAAATATTTGGAAATCGCTCAAGACCGTTTTATGTGGACTCTACCAGAAACTTGAGAACTCATCTCCTTTTGACGTGCTTGCATTGAAAGTTGAGAGTCACAAAAGTTTAAAACTTGCATTAGAAATGTAATTGTAAGGACTTGTAAGGACTGGAAATAAGTGTCTTCTGTTATTTATTGTACATAAACAGGCGAAACTTCACAGACAGGGCGGAAAACACGCGCCAGTAAAACGGTATCCCACGCGTCACCAAGCCCAGTGTCTACTAGTTGTAGTGCAATTGAAGTTGCTGCGAAAAGTGCTGAAAGCATACCCCAGGTGCCAGCTATTTCTGCTAGTCAAAGTGCAATTGAAGTTGCTGCGGAAAGTGCTGAAAGCGTACCCCAGGTGCCAGATATTCCTGTTAGTCAAAGTGCAATTGAAGTTGCTGGGGAAAGTGTTGAAAGCGTACACCAGGTGCCAGCTATTCCTGCTAGTCAAAGTGCAATTGAAGTTGCTGCGGAAAGTGCTGAAAGCGTACCCCAGGTGCCAGATATTCCTGTTAGTCAAAGTGCAATTGAAGTTGCTGCGGAAGGTGTTGAAAGCGTACACCAGGTGCCAGCTATCCCTGCTAGTCAAAGTGCAATTGAAGTTGCTGCGGAAAGTGTTGAAAGCGTACACCAGGTGCCAGATATTCTTCCTAGTCAAAGTGCAATTGAAGTTGCTGCGGAAAGTGCTGAAAGCGTACCCGAGGCGCCAGATGTTCCTGCTAGTCAAAGTGCAGTTAGAGTTGCTGCGGAAAGTGCTGAAAGCGTACCCCTGGCGCCAGATGTTCCTGTTAGTCAAAGTACAACTGAAGTTCCCCCTAGTGCATCTCAACCTGGTGTGCAAAGAAGTAAACCGAAATGGATACCAGCGTTTAGATTCAGTACAAGCCCAACTGAAGAGGCGCCGATTGCCGCTGCTGTGGAAGACGTGTCAGAATTCAGTGTCATTCACATTCGAACCGAACCTACACAAGGAAAAGTACTCGCAATAAAAGGAGACCCAGAGAAGAGCGGTGAATATGCAAACACTGCAGAACATCAAACGCGTGCCAGTGAAGCATCCAGACCCCAAACCGCCTTAAGTGAAGACCTGTTCCAGTCAGAGAGTAAGAACGCATTCAAGTAAATTTTAAGTGACGAAAGTATTGGTATTGCTTTTGGTGTCAAGTAAAGGTTTTTTTCTATAAAATATGGTGTCTGATTGAGTCTAAATACCAAAATATTATCTCCAAAATATGTTTGGCGAAACCGTATTTCACTCAAAACATTGATAAAAATACAATTTCTGAATTAAAAACAGTTGGAGTGTAAGCGGTAAAGTAGTGTGACAGTCGAAATCAAACACTAATGACGGTAGTTAAATTATGTGACCAGTAACGCTTTCTAGATGCGTAAATCAAACTTGTGCACGAGTACAAATTTTTCTGCCTGTTATTCTACAGGTGAAGAAGAGCACAAGCCAAGTTTTAAAATAGAAGTCAGGGATTCGGACCTGGCAGGGACTCTACTTGGGGTTGCCAGTGCAGTGAAGCCGGGAGGGGTTCGATTTATCCATGGCTCGTCACCAGAAAGTACGTATGAATTGGATTTTTTACCAGCATTTCTTCCTTTGTCTAAAAGGATTTGGGGAATTTAATTGTCATTTTTTTATTCCCCACAGGGGGAATATATGTGATCGACCGCGGGTCGGTCTGTCGGTCTGTTATCAAGAGCTTGTCAACGCGATAACTTGCTGCAACTGCTGCAAGTATTTTACTGAAACTTGGTATGTGGCTTCTGTGGGAACAAACACAGATCGATATTGTAAATGGGCCAGGTTCGTCCAAGGAAAATGGACCAGCTGGACTTAGAAAATTTCAGTTCTTGATTGCCTATTGATAGCCGTGTTTAACTGGTGGGTGGGGGGGGGGGGGGGGTTGTGGGGTATGTGTGGGCTATGCACACTGCTCCAGTTAATTTTGTCATGATTTCTATGTTGTTTTTGTGTTATTTCGGACCCTTATAGGACTGCTTTAACTGGAATTAATGAACTTAATGTTTAAGAAATGTTTATAATCCAGATAATTTTTTTGTATGATCAGAGAACGATAAAACTAACACCATTATTTTATTGTTGTCTTGCTTGTAGGTGCTGCAGATATTACATCAGGTAAAAGAAAAGAAAATGTCGGCGTTTTATTTGAAGTTCCAAAAACAAGTCCACAAGCAGTTACTGGAGGCGCAGCCACCGTCGAAAAGCTTGAAACCGGTGCCACTTCAACGAAACCCATGCCTCTCTTCCTTGTTCAGCGTGAGTATTGCTTAAATGTTGCTATTTCAGTTATCTAAAAGTTAGTGCGTCTTGGTTTCATATTCGGGGGAATGGTATTCCTACACACGAAGGGTTTACGTTTGTTGTAAATGTGTACTTGGGGTTTTGTGTGTGAGTGCATGGATATTTCCTTAATGTATTTAATGTTCTTTATTATATGGCTGAAGGTCTGTAATTAAAAAAAAAAAAAAAAAAAAACAACAACAAACAACAACTCTCCAGTTTAATGCAGTTCTGTCCACAGAACTGAACATTTGGCCATTTTTAACGTCTGGGTATTTTAACTTTCTTGAGAAATTAGTTTCATCAGTAGGAAATGGTGATAGTAACACTATTGAGAGTCGTATTTGCTGGATAATTGTGCTTCATAGCTGAAAAAAACGATGCATAGTCTATCTCTTTTTAGACCCCAACCTGGTGAACCCGAAGGGGTCTACAGTATTGACCTCTGTCTCTGTCCGTCCGTCCGTCCGTTCGATCTTTGTACGCGCTATATCTCTGGCACCGTTCAACCGATTTTAATTTCCTTTTGCACACAGAAAGACCAAGTAGTGGAGCTGTGCGACGAAGCGTTGTTTTTGGATTTCTCGAAAAATTACAAAAAATGCGGAAATTTTGAAATTTTTTTGCGCTGGACACTGATTATTGTGTCCGGTTTGGGTCTGCGCCGTCGACGATGGCTTATCTAATTTTTTTGTTTTTTCTTTTCTTTTTCTTTTCATCAGAATATGGGGGCGAAGAACTGGTGCAAATTGATGAAAGTCGCAAACGTAAACTTGACGCAAGAACACCATATATAACATCTATAACACGTTTACCAAGTGCAAGTGCAAGTGTTGCTTTCGACGCTGCTACCAGTGCTGAAGAATCAGTTCCAAGTACTACTTGGCCATCCCCTATAGGTACAATTGTACAAACCCAAACACTCCACCCTGAAATTTTGACGACACCTGCCGTTGAGGTGCAATCGATCCAACAAGTAGAATGTGACCCCGGGCAACCCCAGCAACTCATAGGTTTAGAGCCACATTTAGAGGACCCCGCTTTTTCTGATCCTGAAGTGATCGGCCCATCCGATATCGAACTCCCTGAAAGTGTAATGAGTTCAATAAGCCGACAACTTTCACGACACGAATTAATAGGCACCACTCGCAAACCAAGAAAAACAATACGCAAGACCAGAAAAGCCGTGGTATACACAGATTCGTCAAGCGACGACCATGGGCAAGAAGATCCCGATTATGATATTTCAGAATCCGAGGTCACCTCTCCTGCACCCACCACAATTCTAAAGAGAAAAAGGCGCCGCCACTCTTCTGAACGCAACTTAACTCCACGGAAAAAATCGTCCCCTCCCACTCATTCCGGACCTAGCACAAGTAAAAAGAAAAAGGTACAAAAAACAACAAGGACACGCAAAACCAAAACCAAAAGGAAACTACAGGTCGACACAGAATCATCCAGTGAGAAAGAACAGGCTCCAGAAGTATTGCCTACATCCATTGCTGGTGCGACAGAAGAGACAGATACACAGCAGGAAACACAAGAAGAGCTTCCAAATTTGGAAAATGTTAAGACCGCCAAAAGAGTTCATGTTTGCTTCCTTTGCCACAAACCCTACCCAAAACTGGCCAGGCACTTTAAACAGAAGCACAAGAATGATACCGAAGTGAAAGCCATACTTTCTTTGCCAAAGGATACTCGAAACGAAAGACTTAACCGCCGGCGATTGTGGCAAGCACTGAAAGCGAAGGGAGATTTTTGGTACAACGTAAAGGCAAAAAAGATGGGAATAAAGAAGATCATAGAGAAATATAACAACCCTCATGGAAGAAAGAAAGGTGCAAAAGAGAAAGTACTTTTACCTTGCTTGTACTGCAGTGCGATGTTAAGTCAGGAGTACCTGTGGAAACACCAATTAAATTGTATATTAAACCCAAACAAGGAGGCTCAACAATCCAAAGAAATGGCACGCCCCAAAAATGTGGTTCAAGTAGCCAGAGAAAGGTTTATGGCAAGCCAAACCGATTTGAAAGCCGGTCAAAGAATTTTATCAAAAATGCGTCAAGACGAAGTATACAACGTCATTATTGAAGATTTCCTTCTCATGATTTTTTTCGAGCATCGTTGCAAGAAGTATGGTTTCCTTGAAATTAACGACAACAGAGTTTCACAACATACACGAGAGCTTGCTAAATTTCTGATGACCTGCAGACAACATTTTCCGGAACAGCTGAAAGACTTCTTGTCCATCCTCAATCCAGCGAATTTTGATATTTTTATGAGATGCGTCAGGGTCCACTTTCAAACCGAGGACGCGACCCACATGAGAACCCCCTCCGTGGTGTTGAAGTTAGGCCACTACATCAAAGATGTGGCTTCTGCGTATACTAACCATCTGTACAAAACCGGTGAATTTGAAAAAGTGCAAAAAGTTGCAGCCTTCTCAAAGTTGATGGAGAAAGAGTACACCTTCGAAAGCAGTAAGGCGTTGTTCATTTTGAAGAAAAGAAGATTCAACAAAGATAAAATAATGCCTCTATTCAAGGATATCGAGACAGTTATGACACACATAGACAACAAATTACAAGCGCTGACAGGAAAGGAAGGAGAAGATGCTTATGTGCAATCGACCAAGTACAACATGTGTAAAATCATTATGTTTAATAGGAAAAGAAGCGGAGAAGTGGAGCGCATGCAGCTGCAAATGTTAATGGACGGTCTAGGAAGCACAGGTCAAGCTGACCAAGAGGTGATGGACAGCCTCGATGAATATGAAAAATTCCTATCAACAAGAGTTAGACGCGTGGAATTCCTGGAGAAGCGAGCTCGAAAAGTGGCGATTTTATTAACGAGTTCAATGCAGAAAAGCTTGCTAGAAATGTTGGAACTGCGGTCAAAGTACGTCGATGCCGAATGCACTTTCGTTTTTGCTAGGCCTGGTAACTGCAACACTCCGCAAGTAGGCCACAAGTTTATGAAAGAGGTAGCAGCGGAAGCAGGCGTAACCAACGTAGATGCATTCCGATCGACATGTCTGCGAAAGCATTGCGCAACTATGAGTCAAGTCTTGGCTGTAGGGGAATTTCAACAAGATATTCTGGCAGAATTTATGGGACATGACCTCAATATTCATCGAGACTACTACAGATTGCCCGTTTCATTGATTGAGAAATGTAAAGTCCTGCAGATACTTATGGCCATAAACAGCGGAAAGCCTCGAGACATGTTTAACAACAGGAGTTACACAGAAATGAGAGAAGACCCAACGTTTGGAGAAGTTGTTATTATAGAATCAGGTAAGTGAATCGAGCGAAGTTGGACAGTAAATAAAAACTTCAGTTATTGAAAACGTAAGTAAATGAATCAGGTGAAATGGGACAGTAAAAAATGTACAAGTACCAGAGAAGCGCAAGTCAGTAAATGAATCGGGCGAAATGGAACAGGCTTTGCTGTCAGATGTAACATTCAGTAGAAAGGAAAAACTAGAAAATTAAAGAACAATATGTTTCAAAGGTCTGGTTTTATGGTTATTTTAAAACAGAGTCGGAAGATGAGGAGTGTCAAGAGCCGGAAGATGAAGCTGCTACTTCAAGTGTGCCAACAGCTACCAAAAAACGGAGAAAACCTAAATTTGAGTGTCACTCGGATTCTGACGATGGTAAGCTTTAACTTATGACTTTGACCTGTCTGTCCGTCAGCACAGTGCTCAGTAATTTCTTTTATGTCGTAACTATTCTGTCACCAAGAGTTTGAGTTCACGGTGAATTCCGTTCATTTCTGCAGTAAAAAAATGCTTCGAAAACGTCACGCGTTTCTTTATCGGGTTCATGTATGGCTTTCACAATTTCACCCACTGTGCTCCTGGTGGTTCAATCCAGTTATGTCAGACAGTTTCATACATTAATTATTAACTTTTTAAAAGGAATATAAATCATGTGTGGATCAAGTGGGTTAATTATTTACTGTTAAACATAGGTCGAGAATGAAAGGTATTGTAAGTTTTTCAATTTTTTAATGTTACTAGTACTATGTTGCATTCAACTGAATAATAAGTATAACGTTTAAATTACAATGTGCATACACTGTTTAGTTTGCTGGGACTCCATATAATTCAATTAATTTTGCAGAAAAAAGCCGGAGTAGACGTTTGGATTTGTCTGACCTTGAAATCGCTGCGATAAAAGACAAGTTCCACACCGAGATCAAGCAGTGTTCCTTGCCATCAATGGAAGTCATCATGGAGAAAATTGGAGAGTCGGAAGTATTAACAGTTACTGCTCCAGACGATGTCGAAAAATGCTTGACGAATTTGATAAAAGAAAGAAGCTTGAAGATCAAATCGGAAAAGCACAGCAAAAAGCACAAAGTGAAAAGGCGCCGAGAAGATCCAGAAAGCGAGGCCGAAGAACCACGTCGTCGAGCTCCATGTAAATACATAAAGCAATTATTACACTTGAAACAGTGAAATCTATAACTTTTAAATCAGACCTTTGCATAAAATGGGGATTTAGCTCTATATTAATTGCAAGTAGATCTGTCCCTGGAGTGTGTGTTATTTTAAAGCTATTGATTCAATGTACGAAGTTTCATTATTTTTTCCGCAAAAGGGGGGAGGGGAATATGTGCGATCGACCGTGTGTCGGTCTGTTGGTCGGTCGGTCTGTCGGTATGTCATCAACAACTTGTTAACACGATAATTTAAAAAGTGCTGCAAGGATTTTACTGAAAATTGATATGTGGCTTCTATGGAAACAGACCTAGATTAGTATTGTAAATGGGCCAGATTCGTCCAAGGAAAATGGACTAGCTGGACTTAGAAAATTTCAGCTCTTGATTGACTGTTGATGGTCGTGTGTAACTGGTGGGGGGAGGAGGGCTGTGGGGAATATGTGGGCTATGCACACTGCTCTAGTTTTATTATGAATTGAAGGCTTATGTTTTTTTTTAACTTTTAAAGGTCAGAAACGCATGTGGACGCAAAAAGAAGTAGCCGTCATCGTGAAGCATTTTGGGAAACACATAGAGAGAGGGGCAACACCCGGAAAACTAGAAATAGACAAAGTATTAGCAGTGGAACCAGACTTGAAACACAGGGACTTTGTGACTGTCAAATCACATATCGTCAACAAAATTAAAGCAAACAAAAGGAAAGAACTGAAGATGTTTCGAAAGTAACATTTCACGCGTCTTAACAAGGTTGCAACTCACCGGTTCAATATACTTTTACTTGGCAGAAATCGCATGCACATAATTTGTAAATTAATTTGATTTTTCCTCTTTTATACAAAACCTTATTGTAAATAGAAAAAGAAACGGTTTTAAAAAGTCAATGCGATTTCTGTTAAGAAAAAAATATATTTCAAAAAATTCCAGAATTGTGAGAAATTGACTTTTTTGTGGGTTCACTTTCAATGTATTAACTTGTAGTATTCGATGTGTTCGACTTGTATAAAAACACTGCAATGTTTGGTGTGTGAACATTATTTTTGGTACACATTTCCAGTCTTTTTAGGTTCAAGTAACTGAACGCGATTGATTCTTGATATTGCCTTTTTAGCCCTCGGCCAATATTTGCTGAAGGCTATTGCTATCGGTCTGTCTGCCCGTCCGTCTGTCCTTTTTTCTGTCTGGGCGATATTTCAAAAGCTATTCATCGGATCTTCACCAAACCGTACAAGAAAAAAGTATGTATAGTGTAGATGTGCAACGGAGGTGGGGGAGGGGTTCAGTTTGTCACTTGTACGTTCATCTGTCCCGTCCGTCGCACTTTAAACTTTTTTTGTCCGGGCGATTTCTAAAAATCTATTCATCGGATCTTCACCAAACCGTACAAGAAAAAAGTATGAATAGTGTAGATGTGCAACGGAGGTGGGGGAGGGGTTCAGTTTGTCACTTGTACGTCCATCTGTCCGTCCGTCGCACTTTAAACTTTTTTTGTCCGGGCGATTTCTAAAAATCTATTCATCGGATCTTCACCAAACCTTACAAGAAAAAAGTATGTATAGTGTAGATGTGCAACGGAGGTGGGGGAGGGGTTCAGTTTGTCATTTGTACGTCCGTTTGTCCGTATGTCGCACTTTAAAACTTTTTGTTGTCCGTGCGGTATCTCAAAGAGGTAACTCGCCCACAGTGATGTTACTGCTATTGGCTGAGGGCTCTGCATGTCCGATGCCTATGTTTAAATTGAGTAACAAAATAAAAAAAAGATTTTAGCAGTGTGTACCAAAAATTGTTTTTATAAACACATACCTCATTCGCAAGTGGCACCCAAATGTTTAAAATAGTCAACATGTTGCGAAGATCGGAATTTAGAACCGTGGTGAAACTGGATTTTACAGGCATTGGCAATAGGTGTCTCGTTTTAATGTATTAAAGATACAGTTTGGATAGTCTGCTGTAGCACTATTTTCTTCCTATTTTTTATTTTTGGCACAGCAAAGGTGAGCCAAAGGCTGCCTTTTCATGGAAAACGGTACGTGACGCGGATGTTTATAGGATTCATGGGGCAAGGGCCGGTTGTGTGAAAATAACGATGCAAGTGATAAGCCTTACTGCTCTTACGGATCTTGTACCAGGCCGTTACTTTTTTTTGCGTGTATAAATCGGAACAGACTAATGATCAGGTTCCTTTTGGGCTTTTTTTCTCTTTGAAAAGTCTAAAAATGTATGGGTTCTTTGAATTATTAGGGCTTTAGGCCTCTTCGTGTTAGCCCCTACACTTAAAGGGGCAGAAACGTGGTTGGTATTTATCCGTTAAAAATACCATATACAATTCTTTTCTAGAGTTAGCAAATGACAAAGATTTGCTAACCCTAGTGGGTGGTGTGTGTCTCGGTTTTTGCTTCTTGTTAGATTGGTCTTAATGGATACATTAGCGAAAGATATAGTTTGGATAGTCTGCTGTAGCACTATTTTCTTCCTATTTTTTTATTTTTGGCACAGCAAAGGTGAGCCAAAGGCTGCCTTTTCATGGAAAACGGTACGTGATGCGGATGTTTATAGGATTCATGGGGCAAGGGCCGGTTGTGTGGAAATAACGATGCAAGTGATAAGCCTTACTGCTCTTACGGATCTTGTACCAGGCCGTTACTTTTTTTGCGTGTATAAATCGGAACAGACGAATGATCAGGTTCCTTTTGGGCTTTTTTATCTTTGAAAAGTCTAAAAATGTATGGGTTCTTTGAATTATTAGGGCTTTAGGCCTCTTCGTGTTAGCCCCTACACTTAAAGGGGCAGAAACGTGGTTGGTATTTATCCGTTAAAAATACCATATACAATTCTTTTCTAGAGTTAGCAAATGACAAAGATTTGCTAACCCTAGTGGGTGGTGTGTGTCTCGGTTTTTGCTTCTTGTTAGATTGGTCTTAATGGATACATTAGCGAAAGATATAGTTTGGATAGTCTGCTGTAGCACTATTTTCTTCCTATTTTTTTATTTTTGGCACAGCAAAGGTGAGCCAAAGGCTGCCTTTTCATGGAAAACGGTACGTGACGCGGATGTTTATAGGATTCATGGGGCAAGGGCCGGTTGTGTGGAAATAACGATGCAAGTGATAAGCCTTACTGCTCTTACGGATCTTGTACCAGGCCGTTACTTTTTTTGCGTGTATAAATCGGAACAGACGAATGATCAGGTTCCTTTTGGGCTTTTTTATCTTTGAAAAGTCTAAAAATGTATGGGTTCTTTGAATTATTAGGGCTTTAGGCCTCTTCGTGTTAGCCCCTACACTTAAAGGGGCAGAAACGTGGTTGGTATTTATCCGTTAAAAATACCATATACAATTCTTTTCTAGAGTTAGCAAATGACAAAGATTTGCTAACCCTAGTGGGTGGTGTGTGTCTCGGTTTTTGCTTCTTGTTAGATTGGTCTTAATGGATACATTAGCGAAAGATATAGTTTGGATAGTCTGCTGTAGCACTATTTTCTTCCTATTTTTTTATTTTTGGCACAGCAAAGGTGAGCCAAAGGCTGCCTTTTCATGGAAAACGGTACGTGACGCGGATGTTTATAGGATTCATGGGGCAAGGGCCGGTTGTGTGGAAATAACGATGCAAGTGATAAGCCTTACTGCTCTTACGGATCTTGTACCAGGCCGTTACTGTTTTTGCGTGTATAAATCGGAACAGACTGACGATCAGGTTCCTTTTGGGCTTTTTTTCTCTTTGAAAAGTCTAAAATTGTATGGGTTCTTTGAATTATTAGGGCTTTAGGCCTCTTCGTGTTAGCCCCTACACTTAAAGGGGCAGAAACGTGGTTGGTATTTATCCGTTAAAAATACCATATACAATTCTTTTCTAGAGTTAGCAAATGACAAAGATTTGCTAACCCTAGTGGGTGGTGTGTGTCTCGGTTTTTGCTTCTTGTTAGATTGGTCTTAATGGATACATTAGCAAAAGATATAGTTTGGATAGTCTGCTTAAGCAGTTTTTATCTTCCTATTTTTTTTTATTTTTGACACAGCAAAGGTGAGCCAAAGGCTGCCTTTTCATGGAAAACGGGTACGTGACGCCGATGTTTGAGATTCATGGGGCAAGGGCCGGTTGTGTAAAAATAACGATGGAAGTGATTAGCCTTACGGCTCTTACGGATCTTGTACCCGGCCGTCATTTTTTTTGCGTGTTTAAATCAGAACAGAGTAATGATCGGGTTCCTTTTGGGCTTTTTTTTGTCTTTGACAAGTCTAAAAATTCTTTGATTTATTAGGGCTTTAGGCCTCTTCGTGTTAGCCCCTTCACTTAAACGTGGTTGATATTAATCCGATAAAAATACCCTATACAATTCTTTTCTAGAGTTAGCAAATTACAGAGATTTGCTAACTGGGTGGTGTGTGTGTCTAGTGTATTAATGTCGGGATATACTTATTTTGTTTATTTGTTTCCATTCCACTTTTTTATTATTATTATTTAGTCGAAAGCGGTGCTTTGATCATGGTGCAAATGTACATTTCGATGTCGTCAAGAGTGTTGCACTGCATGCAAGGACAATTTGCATGGAAGATATGCCAACCCTAGCTGATGCGGCCGTATTCGCAGAGGATTAATGCACAGTTAACTGTACACTTCACGATGCAAACTCCATGTTCTAACTAAATTACAAGGCTACCACATTTATGAAACACTACCGAATATTGTGTGTGCTGCAGGATCAGTTCATCGAATCAGTCAACTGTGCAGTTAACTTCAGCGAATACGGGTGCTGTAATGTGAATCGAGAGTATGTTAGTGTTGGCATATACTCCAATTTTATTTCTATTCATGCTTTCATCATGGTGTAAATATTCATTTCGATATATTTAAGAGTTGGTTTGCTACATGGTAAAGGTGTATTTTAAGTGACCAAGAAAAACCTTCTTAGATAGACGAGTATTTATTTCGCATTTGACATGATAAGTATAACCGTATTTGACCCGACCCAACATGAAATTTTAAATTAAAGCTTGGTTACTTAAAGTATACCTTTACCAGTGACATTTATTCAAGAGTTCTGTAAGTGGTTTATTCGAGCGTGTTCCAAGTGGGCAAACTGTTGCCCTGTAATAAAACTTGAAAGGATTTGCTAACGCTAGCTGAAGCGCCGTATTAACCGCGGTTAACTGCGCAGTTATCTGTACATCTCACGACACAAATAATATGATTACAATAAATTACAAGGTTAGTTTTTAGGTCAATTTATTTCGTTGATAATGTTACATTTATTAGACATTTCTGAAAATTGTGTGCTACGGGCTCTGTTCATCGAATCAGTCAACTGTGCAGTTAACTTCAGCAAATACGGGTGCTGCACTGTGCATCGAGAGTATGTTAGTGTTGGCATATACTCTAAGTTTATTTGTATTCATGCTATCATCGCGGTGTAAATATTCATTTCGATATATTTAAGAGTTGGTTTGCTACATGGTAAAGGTGTATTTTAAGTGACCAAGAAAAACCTTCGTGACATTTATTCAAGAGTTCTGTAAGTGGTTTATTCGAGCGTGTTCCAAGTGGGCAAACTGTTCCCTGTAATAAAACTTGAAAGGATTTGCTAACGCTAGCTGAAGCGCCGTATTAACCGCGGTTAACTGCGCAGTTATCTGTACACCTCACGACACAAATCCCATGATCACAATAAATTACAAGGTTAGTTTTTAGGTCAATTTATTTCGTTGATAATGTTATATTTATTAGACATTTCTGAAAATTGTGTGCTACGGGCTCTGTTCATCGAATCAGTCAACTGTGCAGTTAACTTCAGCGAATACGGGTGCTGTACTGTGCATCGAGAGTATGTTAGTGTTGGCATATACTCTAAGTTTATTTGTGTTCATGCTATCATCACGGTGTAAATATTCATTTCGATATATTTAAGAGTTGGTTTGCTACATGGTAAAGGTGTATTTTAAGTGACCAAGAAAACCTTAGATAGACGAGTATTTATTTCGCATTTGACATGATAAGTATAACCGTATTTGACCCGACCCAACATGAAATTTTAAATTAAAGCTTGGTTACTTAAAGTATACCTTTACCAGTGACATTTATTCAAGAGTTCTGTAAGTGGTTTATTCGAGCGTGTTCCAAGTGGGCAAACTGTTGCCCTGTAATAAAACTTGAAAGGATTTGCTAACGCTAGCTGAAGCGCCGTATTAACCTCGGTCAACTACGCAGTCATCTGTACACCTCACGACACAAATTCCATGACCAAAATAAATTACAAGGTTAGTTTTTAGGTCAATTTATTACTTGATAATGTTACATTTATCAGTACATTTCTGAAAATTTTCTGTGCATATACTTCAAGTTATTTGTATTCATAAATTGTGTGAATACGGCTCCTGGTGTATCGAGTGTATTAGTGTAGGGATATATGTCCAATTTAATTGTATCCTTTTATATTTTACATTCTTTCAGAGCTTCTGGATCTAGTTCATATTTTCACTTCAATTTTTTCTGGTTGACATTCAGTTATATAGCATACTGAAATGAGACCTTGCTAAAAGATACGATTAATATTTGGATGAAAAAAAATAGTTGACCTTTTTTTATAAAGAATGCTGTTTGGAATCTCTTGAGTGTGTGCAAAACGTGATATGGAAGCTCGAGTGATGTCACCGAATTAGATCTCCTTGCACTTTGATTAAGCGCAAAAAGAATGTATTGTTGGGTGTTTTCTCTGTTCTAGCGTCTAGTCAGATGTTTCCCACTTCAGTGCAAAAACCTTTGCAAATTACCAGTCTGCGATAATAAATAATTCTTGTCGGATAAAGTTAACTTCAATATTGTGTCAAAATAGTTTTTGTCGGATAAAGTTAACTCATTTAATATATCAGTTCACGCACTTTTTTAAATGTGTGACAGTTTTGAACCGCTGAAGACACAATATAGCCCGCAAAGGGTTGACCGTGTCCTTAAACACAGCGCATAACTAACTCGTAGGGCAGAAACACTTGAAAGATTGCCTCCATTTCCACTATTTTTATTCTGCAAAAAAGTATAGCGCCTGCACTGAAAGTTCTCGATTTTTTTAAAATATGTGTGGGTTTTACTCCCTTTATGATTCGATTCGTTAACTTTTCTATTTAAAAAAAGATTTAGAAACGCTTGAATTTTAAATAGCTGTTTGTATGCACCGTGCAGGAAGATACATGTTTCAACATGGCCAGACGTGTTGTTGCATATACCCATTGATGCGCAACGGATGCGTTCATGTCACAAGTTCAATATTACCGGTAAAGCATAACCGCTATTCCCAGAAATTCTGAACTTTACAAAATGGAGCCGTCATTTGAGGAGAAAAATTTAAATAAATTACTTGATGTAATTGACAATAGGTTTATATTAAGCCATGACCTAGGACAGGTTATCTATGGAGACCAGGCATACGTAAAAGACTGTTTGGTGTATTTGTTAACGGAAGACAGTGTTTTCGCGCATGTTTTATACTTGGCAGTTGTTGAGGCGATCCAGGATATGGAATATACGGAGGATCCGCCTTTATTGGCATATTTAGTTTTTCTGACTAACCGTAAACTTTGGAAAATTAAGCACCAAGAACCTTTCAAAAGACATGATTTGGATTCAGATACTTATACGCATATGTTCGAAACAAGTTTTCATGTACTTTGTGTTTTTGATGGGCAAGAAACAGTTGAAGAGTTCGAAATTGGTGTACTGTAATAGAGACACATTTAGAAACGTGACCATGAACCAACTATGTGCATAGTATTTGGCGCTTTGACTTCACAACTTAAAGATAAATGGTTACTTGTTCAACATATACGACGCAGTTACTGAAACAATTGATGAGGTGGAATTTACAGAGGAACCATATTTGCTGGCAAACTTAGTTCATATAAATAAACCGTAAATTTAGTGAAATTGTTCAAGAACCTTTGACAGGAATTGTTATATATCCTGATATGTGTTAAGATATGTTTCCCGAAAGTATTCATGTATGTGCACGCTATTTTCTATGCTGACTTCTTGTAGCTTAAGTGCAGTTGAAATTGGCACACATTCAAAAACTTGCTACCCGCGCCCATATTGGGATTGTAAAGCAATTATGACCGTCACTTAAGCGTTGTCAGACCCAATAATTCTCAAAATAAATGTATGGCCAAACTGAGCTAAAGGAAATACAGATAAGAGGAAATAAATGTACAGTCTCGTTTATAAGACATTCAGGTCAATAACAAATAGAATGTGAGAATTAGCCTGAAAACTATTATATTGCTCTTCCCTATTTTGTAAACTGGAATTTACAGCACGTTGCAAGCATAAAAAGTTGTTGTTCTCTTTACTTTCTATTGCAAAAGTGTTGAATTGAAAAGTGTAAAACTTTGATGCCAATTAAAACCTTGTAACTAGATATTAAAAGTTTTCTTTTAATTCAATGTCACTCCAACAGTACGACATAGAATTTGTTTGTGAATTTTTGTTGCATGACATTAAGGGTATTGAGTTTATCTTATTCTTCACATAGCCTCGAGACTGGAAGATCTTGGGTTGAATCCCGTTCGGGTCATACCTAAGACTTTAAAACTTTGACTCCTCCTTGCTACCCTGTGAGGCAATCCACATGTAAGGGTTAGAAGGATGGCTGGAATGCCCCATTTCAGTATAATGTGGCAGGGGGATCCCGATATGACCATAGTTGATTGCGATCTAAAGAACAATACAATACAACCTTCACATAGCATCCATGGTTGAAGAATCTTTACCACTTAAGTACAAAAAAAATTAGGCCGTCGTACAAGCGATATTAGATCTATCATTTAAAAAAAGCAAAGCAATTCTAAGCAAACAAGCTGAAGTAATAGAAATAGAGATAAAAAAATAAATGTTTAATTATGAAGACCGCAGTTTTAGGCGAAAAAAAAAAGCAATCTATGGAAAATGCAAGCCATTTCTCTTCATGTTTTGTGTTGTATCCCCACATGTCTAGAAATCATTAGTCGAATTTAAAATTCAGTCGAATCCAGCCACCATACATTGACAAAAAAAATAACACTGTGTACATACCGAAGCGGTATGAACACAGTGTTATTTAACGTCAGTGTTTCAAAATAAAAAGTACAAAAAAAGTAAAATTAAATGTCACAGCCATTATTTTCTTAATTGCACATATTGTGTGCAACAAACAGAATAAAGTTAATACATTATGCTAAAAAATATTAATTCCGCAATTTAATCGTTGTTGGACCCAAAAAGATAAATATGTAAATAGAACAATTTCTTCACATGTAGAATAAACATAGCCTCCATAACCAGTTATGGGCTGGTGGGACTAGTTTTCCCATCCATAACGTGGTTCTTGTGGGGAGGGGGGGGGGGGTAAAAGTATCTTTGATCCACTTTATCTGAGCAGCTCACATCAATATTCCGATGCCTATGTTTCTTTTATTCTAACGATCTTCTTTCAAAAGCAGTAATCTGAACAGGATTAGGTCATAAACTATTGCAACTTTTTTAATTTAAGAAGACTTTACTGCATTCAATCCGGAATTCAATGACAATTTATAGAATATTTACAATTAGTCTGAACAAAAAGCTTCAGAAGAATGTAATATTGGAGAGTATGCGAACCCTATGCCTTCACCAAATAAAAACTACAGCGCGATATGTAAGATGTATCCAAGCAGTTGTAGAAAATTTAAGCGTTTCAAGATCATAACATCAATAAAAAGAGCATAAAGACAGTCAATGAAGGTTTTGGGCCCAATTCAAAAAGAAAAATTAGAAAATTCTAAACACAGGTGCAACAAAGACGGCTAATTTTCACAGAGATAAGTGAAAATAAATGTATGGTGTTGTTTATAACACATTCAGGTCAATTACAACTACAATATGAAAAAAGCCTGTAAATGTAAGAAAGAGCCTACCAATTATTATAGTAATCTTCTCCACTTTGAAAACACGAATTTACACATATTACAAGCATAAAAAGTTCTTGTTCTTTTTCTATCAAATGTAAAAATGCTGAATTGAAAAGTTTAAAACTTTGATGCCAATTAAAACCTTGTAACCAGATCGTAAGTTTTTTAAATTCAATATCACTCATATAGTACGACGTGGAATATCGGTCTTAGCCAGCATTATCTCAAGGGATTTGTGAGTTCCCTTGCATGAGATTAGACGTATTGTTTAAAGTGTCTCCGCATGAATAACTTGGTTCTTGGCGCAGAAGGGGTGGATTTAAAGTATATTTGATCCACTTTTTGAAAGCAGCCCATATCAGTGTTGCGATGCCTATTTTTGTTTATTCTGATTATCCGCTTTCACGCCTTTTCTTAAATATATTTTTCCTTCTCAAAAGCAGAAATATCAACAGTAGACGGGATGGCCTCAAGGATTATGTCATAAACAATAACAATTTCACTTTCAAAAGACATTGATCTGTACAATCAGAAAAATAATGACAATATATCGAGCAGTTACACTTAGTCCAAACAAAACTCGTCAGAGAAATGTAACATTCCAGAGTAAACAGACCCTATCTCTTTACGAAAAAAATAATAAACCCCACACATGAGAGATTTGTGCACGCAACTGTAGAAAATTGAAGCGTTTTAAGATCATACCACCAATGAAAAGAAAATAAAGTCAGTCATTCGCAGCGGTTTTGGGCCCATCGATTCAAAAGGAAAATTAGAAGATTCTAACCGCATGTCTAAATACAGCTAAATTTAACAGAGATAAGAGAAAAATAAATGTATAACGTCGTCTATAGCACATTCAGAAAAATTGTGTAAAATAACATGTAAATATGAGAAACAGCCTGCAAACTATTATAGTAATCTTCCCCAGTTTGAAAACCGGAATTTACCACACATTACAAGTATAAAAAGCTGTTGTTCTCTTTTCTTTCAATTGTATAAATGCTGAATTATAAATGTGTATCACTTTCATGCCACGTAAAACCTTATAACTAGATCTTAAAAGTCCTTTTTTTAATCCAATGTCACTGAAATAGTACGACATGGAATATCGGGCGTAGCCAGCATTTTTTCAAGGAGTTTGTGAATTTCCGTTGCGTGACATTAAAAGTATTGTTTCAAATGTCTTCGCATAAATAACTTGGTTCTTGGGGTAGGTGGGAGTAGGGAGGGGGGCGTATTTAAAGTATATTTGACCCACTTTTTCAAGGCAGCCCATATCAATGTTATTATACCTAAGATTGTTTATTCTAAGGATCCGCTTTCACGATTTTTTTAAGAATATATTTTTCTTTCTCAAAAGCAGAAATATCAAGAGGAGACGGGTTGGCCTCAAGGATTATGTCATAAACAATAACAATTTCACTTTCATCCGACCTTGTTCTGTACAATCAGGAAAATAATGACAATATATCGAGCAGTTACACTTAGTCCAAACAAAATTCGTCAGAGAAATGTAACATTCCAGAGTAAACAGACCCTATCTGTTTACGAAAAAAATAATAAAACGCATACATAAGAGATTTCTGCGCCCAACTATAGAAAATTGAAGCGTTTTAAGATCATACCACCAATGAAAAGAAAATAAAGTCAGTCATTCGCAGCGGTTTTGGGCCCATCGATTCAAAAGGAAAATTAGAAGATCTAACCGCATGTAGAAATACAGCTAATTTTAACAGAGATAAGAGAAAAATAAATGTATAACGTCGTCTATAGAACATTCAGATAAACTGTGTAAAATAACATGTAAATATGAAAAACAGCCTGCAAACTATTAGAGTAAGCATCTCCAGTTTGAAAACCGGAATTTACCACACATTACAAGCATAGAAAAGTGTTGTTCTCTTTTTTTTCAATTGTATAAATGTTGAATTGTAAATGTGTAACACTTTCATGCCAATTAAAACCTTGTAACTAGATCTTAATAGTCCTTTTTTTGTTCAATCCAATGCCACTCAAACAGCACGATATGGAATATCGGGCGTAGCCAGCATTTTTTCAAGGAGTTTGTGAATTTCCGTTGCGTGACATTAAAAGTATTGTTTCAAATGTCTTCGCATAAATAACTTGGTTCTTGGGAAAGGTGGGAGTAGGGAGGGGGGTGGATTTAAAGTATATTTGACCCACTTTTTCAAGGCAGTCCATATCAATGTTGCCAAACCTAAGATGGTTTATTCTAAGGATCCGCTTTCACGATTTTTTTTAAGAATGTAATATTCTTTCTCAAAAGCAGAAATATCAAGAGGAGACGGGATGGCCTCAAGGATTATGTCATAAACAATAACAATTTCACTTTCATCCGACCTTGTTCTGTACAATCAGGAAAATAATGACAATATATCGAGCAGTTACACTTAGTCCAAACAAAATTCGTCAGAGAAATGTAACATTCCAGAGTAAACAGACCCTATCTGTTTACGAAAAAAATAATAAAACGCATACATAAGAGATTTCTGCGCCCAACTATAGAAAATTGAAGCGTTTTAAGATCATACCACCAATGAAAAGAAAATAAAGTCAGTCATTCGCAGCGGTTTTGGGCCCATCGATTCAAAAGGAAAATTAGAAGATCTAACCGCATGTGGAAATACAGCTAATTTTAACAGAGATAAGAGAAAAATAAATGTATAACGTCGTCTATAGAACATTCAGATAAACTGTGTAAAATAACATGTAAATATGAAAAACAGCCTGCAAACTATTAGAGTAAGCATCTCCAGTTTGAAAACCGGAATTTACCACACATTACAAGCATAGAAAAGTGTTGTTCTCTTTTTTTTCAATTGTATAAATGTTGAATTGTAAATGTGTAACACTTTCATGCCAATTAAAACCTTGTAACTAGATCTTAATAGTCCTTTTTTTGTTCAATCCAATGCCACTCAAACAGCACGATATGGAATATCGGGCGTAGCCAGCATTTTTTCAAGGAGTTTGTGAATTTCCGTTGCGTGACATTAAAAGTATTGTTTCAAATGTCTTCGCATAAATAACTTGGTTCTTGGGAAAGGTGGGAGTAGGGAGGGGGGTGGATTTAAAGTATATTTGACCCACGTTTTCAAGGCAGCCCATATCAATGTTGCAATACCTAAGATTGTTTATTCTAAGGATCCGCTTTCACGATTTTTTTAAGAATATATTTTTCTTTCTCAAAAGCAGAAATATCAACAGGAGACGGGATGTCCTCAAGGAGTATGTCATAAACAATAACAATTTCACTTTCATAAGACCTTGGTCTGTACAATCAGAAAAATAATGACAATATATCGAGCAGTTACACTTAGTCCAAACAAAACTCGTCAGAGAAATGTAACATTCCAGAGTAAACAGGCCCTACCTCTTTGCGAAAAAAAATAATGAAACGCACACATAAGAGATTTGTGCGCGCAATTCTAGAAAATTGAAGCGTTTCAAGATCATACCACCAATGCAAAGAAAATAAAGTCCGTCATTCGCAGCGGTTTTGGGCCATCGATTCAAAAGGAAAATTAGAAGATTCTAACCGCATGTGTAAATACAGTTATTTTTAACAGAGATAAGAGAAAAATAAATGTATAACGTCGTCTATAGCACAAAATAACATGTAAATATAAAAAAAAACGGCCTGCAAACTATTATAGTAAGTTTCCCCAGTTTGAAAACCGGAATTTACCACACATTACAAGCATAAAAAGTTGTTTTTCTCTTTTCTTTCAATTGTATAAATGCTGAATTGTAAATGTGTAACACTTTATGCAACTTAAAACCTTGTAACTAGATCTTAAAAGTCCTTTTTTAAATTCAATGTCACTCACACAGTACGACATGGAATATCGGGCGTAGCCAGCATTTTTTCAAGGAGTTTGTGAATTTCCGTTGCGTGACATTAAAAGTATTGTTTCAAATGTCTCTGCATAAACAACTTGATTCTTGGGGTAGGTGGGAGAAGGGAGGGGGGTGGATTTAAAGTATATTTGACCCACTTTTTCAAGGCAGCCCATATCAATGTTGCAATACCTAAGATTGTTTATTGTAAGGATCCGCTTTCACGATTTTTTTAAGAATGTAATATTCTTTCTCAAAAGCAGAAATATCAAGAGGAGACGGGATGGCCTCAAGGATTATGTCATAAACAATAACAATTTCACTTTCAGAAGACCTTGTTCTGTACAATCAGAAAAACAATGACAATATATCGAGCAGTTACACTTAGTTCAAACAAAATTCCTCAGCGAAGTGTAACATTCGAGAGTAAACAGACCCTATCTCTTTACGAAAAAAATAATAAAACGCACACATAAGAGATTTATGCACGCAATTGTAGAAAATTGAAGCGTTTTAAGATCATACCACCAATGAAAAGAAAATAAAGTCCGTCATTCGCAGCGGTTTTGGGCCCATCGATTCAAAAGGAAAATTAGAAGATTCTAACCGCATGTGTAAATACAGCTAATTTTAACAGAGATAAGAGAAAAATAAATGTATAACGTCGTCTATAGCACATTCAGATAAACTGTGTAAAATAACATGTAAATATGAAAAACAGCCTGCAAACTATTAGAGTAAGCTTCTCCAGTTTGAAAACCGGAATTTACCACACATTACAAGCATAAAAAGTTGTTGTTCTCTTTTCTTTCAATTGTATAAATGCTGAATTGTAAATGTGTAACACTTTTATGCCACTTAAAACCTTGTAACTAGATCTTAAAAGTCCCTTTTTTAATTCAATGTCACTCAAACAGTACGACATGGAATATCGGGCGTAGCCAGCATTTTTTCAAGAAGTTTGTGAATTTCCGTTGCGTGACATTAAAAGTATTGTTTCAAATGTCTCCGCATAGATAACTTGGTTCTCGGGGTAGGTGGGAGTAGGGAGGGGGGTGGATTTAAAGTATATTTGACCCACTTTTTCAAGGCAGTCCATATCAATGTTGCCAAACCTAAGATGGTTTATTCTAAGGATCCCCTTTCACGATTTTTTTAAGAATATATTTTTCTTTCTCAAAAGCAGAAATATCAAGAGGAGACGGGATGGCCTCAAGGATTATGTCATAAACAATAACAATTTCACTTTCATCAGACCTTGGTCTGTACAATCAGAAAAATAATGACAATATATCGAGCAGTTACACTTAGTCCTAACAAAAAACTTCAGAGAAATGTAACATTCCAGATTATACAGACCCTATCTCTTAACGAAAAAAATAATAAAACACACATATAAGAGATTTGACCACGCAGTTGTAGAAAATTGAAGCGTTTAAGATCATACTACAAAAGATCATAAAGACAATCATTCCTAGCGGTTTTGGGCCCATCATTTCAAATAGAAAATTAGAAAATTCTAATATCAGGTGTAACACAGACCGCTAGTTTTAACAGAGAGAAGAGAAACCGTGTAACCAGATCTGAAAGTTTTTTTTTTTTGAATTCAATATTACTCCAATAGTACAAGGTGGAATATTTGGCGTAACCAGCATTTTCTCAACGGGTTTGTGAATTTCCGTTGCACGAAATTGAAAGTATTGAGTTTATCTTATTCCTCACATAAAATCCAAGGTTGAAGAAGCTTTAAAACTTAAGTACAAAAAAATTCAGGCCATCGTACAAGCGATATTAGATCTATCATTTAAAAAAGCAAAGCAATTCTAGCCAAATTTACGGACAAACTGAGCTAATAGAAATAGACAAAATAAATGTTTAATTATAAGGACCGCAGTTTCAGGCGAAAATAGCAATCTATGAGAAACGAAAGCCATTTCCCTGCATGCATTGTTTTGAATCCACACTCCTCTAGAAATGATTAGACGAATTTAAGATTCAGTCGAATCCACCCATCATACATTGACAAAAAAAATACCACTGTGTGCATACCAAAGAGGTATGAACACAGTGGTATTTAACGTCAGTGTTTCAAAATAATAACTGCAAAAAAAAGTCAAATAAAAGGTCACACCCATTATTTTATTCTTTCCAAAGATTGCACATGTTGTGTGCAAGAAACTGAACTATGTTGAAAATTATGCTCAAAAATATAAGTGCCGCCATTTAATTGTTGTTGGACCCAAAACTTCAAAAAGATAAATATGTAAACAGAACAATTTCTTCACATGTAGAATATACATAGCCTCCACAACCAGTTATGGGCTAGTCGGACTATAGTTTCGGCATCCACACTTCTTTATTTCAAGGTCTGGTTACGAGGTATTAATTGATATTCAAACATAAATACATTGTTTACCCCATTGTGAAACAGTCTCTTACGGGAAACGTAGACCATTACAATATATTTGAGAGTTTATTTTAAAATATATTAATAGAAACTTCTTCGCAGTTACAAAATTCCTTTTTAACAGACTGTTTCGCAGTAGGGTAAACCGTCTACGTACTCTGGAATTTGACGTGCCGACATGTATTCGCATGATATTTTTTGACACGTATATTTCAAATGACAGGAAAAATAATAGTAATAATAATTTTGGAATGGAAGTCTAGAAACGCCTTTCTTTTATGACTTGATGTTATGCACCGACTAACGGATACACTTCTGTTTGTAAACAAAACCACGTGTATTTGTAAACAAAACTTTGTTTATTTTGTTATGGAAATGACCTAAAAAGACCACGTGCAAGGTCTACATTCACTTTGAGCTTACGTTTAAAAGCCCTTTTCTCTTACACACACTGTCCAAGTTGGCTGGAATTATGTTTTGCAGTTTTTACTGAATATTGAGAGATCTAAACAATATTTTTTTAAGCCCATTAAATAGGAGACGGCAAAAAAATTCGGCCAAGATTGTATTTGATCATTTTTGGAATACACCCAAAAATAACGATTTTAGAACTCAGGCTCCATCTGCGCCTTCGGGCTGGATTCGACGCGAGCCTATGTATGTGTGTGTGTGTGTGTTTATGTGCATATTTTTAAACATATACACACATACATATACACATTACAAAATATCGTGTGAATAGTACATGGGTAAATTCATGAATAAATGCATATGGTTTTCATGCAAGACAAGGAGTGAAAAAGTTTTTTAAATTTTGCCGCTTCGTAAAAAAGATTAGTCTTTTACCTACACAAGCGTGAAAATTGTCCCCAGCAGTAAAAGCAAACATATTACAAAGGTGAAAGGAGAGCCTTACCAATTTTGACAAAACCTATATTTGATAGACCTCATGGGCAACATTGCCATTAAGAGCAACCAGACTGGATCTGTGGGACGAACCGCATTATTTGTAGTTCCCTTAAAGTTATTCCTTATGCCAATATTTGGTTACTTTTTGCAAATCAACTGCAAATAAATTACAACAGGACTGAAAACCTGCCTGAAATAAAGATGTGAGGGAAGGGAAAAACAGCTACTTTTTATCCATTTTAACAAAGGGTCGATCCATAAATTATCATCCCATTTCAAAAATAATACCATGTTGCACACCTGCACTGTATGTGTTTTCAGTGTAAAGTCTGAAAAGGTTGAGTCCTATATTTTCTTAAAACTGGTCAGGACACACTCCTAAGTCACGCTGTTAAAACTGCATTACAGACGAAACCGGTTAATCGCATAGCCAATTTGCCCAGCCCTGTTATGCGTTTATCCGATATATGCGTTTATCCGGAGTACCATTATTTAGTGAGAGCTCAGGCAGCGCCGGGATTAGGAGTTGCAGGCCATTATCTAGCGTCAGCTAAGGCAGTGCGGGGATTAAGGAGAGAGGTCATTAGGGCCTATCTAGTGAGAGCAGAGTGGGGTTGGTACATGTACACAATGGGTCAAGCAAACAGAAGACAATGCATTAGATAAATAAACGAGGTGCAGCTCACTCCCTTAGTTTGCTTTAAGTGTGGTACTGTTTGGATAGTCACCCAGAATTATGCAGTTAACCGGTGTGCTTTCCATTTTAACGTGAAAAAGCTATGCGTTTATCCATTTTATGCGATTAAGCGGTATGCAATTATCCGGTTAAATTTCCAATAGATAGCATTGGAAATGGTTTGGAATTTGCGAATAATATGCAGTTAACCGATTTATGCGTTTAACCGGTATGCGATTAAGTGATTTCATCTGTATTATGTATTTTTATTTCACGTTCAGATCCGTCAATTTTAACTAAAAATAACTACAGAGACCAGTTCACACAAGACATAGAGTACAGGCATATATTACACTTTAAACCGACACCTATTTAGCTTCTTGTTTTTGTAAACAAAACAAATATCTCCCCGACTAAACCCATAATTACTGAAATAAAAAATTCATTTCTGCAAACAATATCAAATTCACTGTCGAAAATTAAAAAATAAACAAAACTAGAGCGGGCAGTGGTCAACAACACTAGTATACCCGAACATGTCAAACATTTTTATTAGCCAGCTGTTGCGTTTATCTTTTTGTAAACAAACAAATCTTTGCCCCGACAGTCATGTCACAACGTTTTATTTGAACAAGTTTGTACTATTTAAAAAAATAAAATCATCTGAATAAATGTTATCCAGACATCTCGCATCTGGACATCTCGCATCTGACAACTCGCATCTGGACATCTCGCATCCAAATGAAAACGTGGACATCTCGCATCCGTGATTTAGGTCTGCTTTTAAGGGGGAACTTTAACACTGTGTTTGGGAAACCTCATACAGAAAATAAATTACAGGGTTTCCAAAACGTAAGTTATTTGAGTAAAAATAAATTATAAGCGATATTTTGTGCTTGACGATATTAACAGGGGTTTCCAAAACGTAAGTTATTTCAGTAAATCAACTGAAAAACTCTGTTCAGTTTACGGAGTATTTCAAGAGTTAGACTTACATTTGTACTCAGTGAATGCCATAGCGAGTAGTTCAACGTTCGGTGCAGCGCGAATTCACATAAGCTAATCCCTCGAAAGAGGCACTTAAAAGCATGAAGGATTTAATGAACGTGCGGCGGATCAGCATTAAGAATGAATCCACATCCATAATCCCACTGATCTATTCAATTTTTAAAAATTTATCTTTGATGCAAGGTTTGGAAGGGAAACGTGCACAGGTTCAAAAATGCGGCGGGTAAGATGAATCCACATCTACATAAAATGATTACCATCTACCCCCCACCCCCCCCCCCCCACCCGCCAAAACAGAATGATAAATCAAGCTAAAAATCAGGGATGCGAGATGTCCACTTTTTCATTTGGATGCGAGATGTCTAGATGCGAGATGTCCAGATGCGAGTTGTCGGATGCGAGATGTCCAGATGCGAAATGTCCAGATGCGAGATGTCGCGGATTCGAATAAATATATCTCATGTGCCCAGAAATCGGGTTGCGTATCACCTTTACCTCATTTTTTGAGGGGATGGGGTGGTGGTAGTGGGTACGTAACTCCACTTGTGAGTATTTTAATCCGCTTTGTTATACAAGCCCAGATACAGGTACTTTATCTGGGACTGCTATGTTATGTAATGACACAATTCTCTCATTATCAATGCCTGGCATGCTAATAGTCCTTTCCATTTACATGCGCGCGGCTATCCTGATGGCTTTAAGCTATCTACACTGGTTTTCTCACAGCTTTGTTACACGCTAACTTGCATAGATCTACGTGCAAATCAATCCACATTTATTAAACCAGAAATTTGACGAACGAACAAAAAAAAAAAAAAAAAAAAAATCCACTCAGGCACACCGAGGCACCAGTGTAAAATTTCATAGAGAATACAAGACCGTGACGGTGCCCAGGTGGCGTCATACGAACAAGACACGAACTGGCGCGGCGCTTTTTCCAAAACAAGGCAGACAGTTAAGGGAAATTTCACTGTTGTTATTATCTATTTTATGTATCATCAACATCAACATCGTTTTAGGTTGCAAAACCTAGCCTGTGTTCATTCCGACGTCATCATCGTTCACTAAGATGCAAAGACGTTTTTCGGTGTCGAAGCAAAATGTGTGATTTTCGTCATGTAAAAAAACTCCGATCCGTTAATTGTTGACCTATTTCAATGGTAATAGTTTGGCCTATATGTAATATATGAATTTTTACTGCGAAAGCTTGAAAAGTTTGTATGTTTTGTTTGGTGTTTAGCGTTCCATTCACCGATTAGGAGGGCTATATTGGGACGCCCTTGCTTAAGGATTAATTGGGGAAAAGGGAAGAATTACGAAATAGTAAAAGGAGAGCTAGAAAAAATTTTGATTATTCGACGTTGCACACCGACGTTGCACACCTGCATTATATATCTTCACTTTGTTAAGCTTCAAAAGGCCGGGCCTGACAAACTCTGAGAGCTTGTATGGACAAATCTCCAAGGTAGCCAATTTAAAAAAAACTGACATTCCACATCTGCAATAGACACATATTTTCACCGTGTCAGTTTTAAAAAGCTACGTTTTATAGTTTCTGAGAACTGGACAAACCCATCCTCCACACAGAACCGTGATCCAAAATGTCTAATTTTTATCAATTGTGCTGATGAATCAATTTCTGCCCGTTTTCAACAATAATACGGCGTTGCTCATCTGCAACGCATTCATTTTTACAGTGTTAAGTTTTAAAAGGCTACGGCATATTGGGTTTCAGAACTCGCCTAACAAAATCGGGTCGGTGCGAAAATTGTTCATTTTTGACAAAGTTCAGATAAGACAATCTTAAAGAATAACACGATATGACACATCTGCGATATATATAAATATATATATATATATATATATATATATATATATATATATATATATATATATATATATATATATTGCCAGTGTGCATAATTTCAAAAGACTTGGCCTATATATGATTAATATTGGTATTATTCCTATTAGTATTATTTATTATTATTACTATTGCTCTTGTGTATTTTTTCACCGCAAAAACGATTTAATAAGCAGTATTATTGTTTATTTATTTTACAAAGGAAACGAAAACAACTGAATTTAAGAACTACATGGACGAGTCCATTTTGATTGTTTAACCTATCTGCACTCTGTTTTTCTGGCATCCATGCACCATGTGACTGTGCCAAGCCAATGGCATACCTTGTTTCAATCTACTTTGTAAAAAACTGCAACCAGCTCTCAACTCCATCCACATCTATTTAATCCGTTAAAAATGCAAAGTTGAACAAAGCTAAAAAAAAAAAACGATCCAAATGTAGGCCACCAAAGCGTCAAACTTTGGCACACCGCCAAAAATGTCTTTGACTCAGGTGCACTGGAAGAGCGAGGCTATAAAGTTTAAAGAGAATTTATTTTTGGCGAAAATTTGGGGTTACGACAATTCGCCAAACTGGCGAAAATAAAAAATCCGCTCTGGTACTATTTTACCCAAACTACCTTCATGCAAAATTTCGAGCAAATTTAGTAGGAATCGGCTTCTTTTGCAAAGTTGGTGATCGGCTTTCGCGAAACTGGCGAATTTGCGAAAATAAAATAATTCGCATTTGTCCCCCTTGAGTAGGCAAGATTTCCGCAAAATTTTACTGCGATCCGACGAAAACTGAAAGAGGTGTAGTCATAACCAAAAGTATAGAGAGAGAGACGGACAGACGACAGAGACCCCACGCCATTGATATAGCACATCTGGCCAAAGGCCACCTGTTTTAAAAATCACACAAAATATTTTTTTGGTGAAAATCTGGTGAAGTCGCCAAATTGGCTAAAATACAAAAATATGCTCCAGTATTTTTTCAACCCTGACCCAGATAACCTTAGTGCAAAATTTAATATAACTCACAGGAGAAGTGGACATTTTTCGCAAAGGTGGTGATCGGTTCGCTGAACCGACTAACTGCGAAAACAAAATAATGGCCATTTGTCCTTAGGGGAGCCATACTTCTATAAAATTTTACTGCGATCCGATGTAAACTGAAAGAGGAGTGCAAAAAAAAAAAAAAAAAAAAAAACAAACAAACAAGAGTTTGCATACGAACGGGCAGGCAACAGAGGCTCCGCACGATGGGTATAGCCCATGTGACCAATTACCAATGAAAAAGTGAGGCAATGACAATGAAAAAAGTGAGCCTTGAGTGGCGCTTGAACTCGCGACCTCTTGCTTTTGCAAGAGTCGAAACTAACCACAAGACTACAAACCTTAACGATAAAAAAGTAATAACAGTTATTATTTTCTCCGATTTGACCGTTTTGAGGCAATATTTTGGCTAAATCGCCAAACAAAATACAAGACTAATGCAGGCTTTGTAGGAAGCGTGAGACTTTTTATATTTTCTG
The DNA here is from genome assembly GCA_949752745.1 of Protula sp. h YS-2021. Classification (NCBI taxonomy): domain Eukaryota; kingdom Metazoa; phylum Annelida; class Polychaeta; order Sabellida; family Serpulidae; genus Protula; species Protula sp. h YS-2021. The sequence goes on along the minus strand of OX457024.1, from coordinate 16,696,960 downwards.
AAATGTGACAGTGTCTGGCCGATGCCTAGCCAAATCAAAATAAAACAGACAAGCTGTGTAGAGGCAAACTGAAAAGAATCAGAAGATAAATGATAATGCCTAAAAAATTCATAGGGGTATAAAGCGATGACGACAGACGGAAGGACGGACAGACAGACACCCCAAACAAAAAAGTCATTACTTATCGGTTGGCCTAAACAGGGGTTTCATGGGTGGACCTGTAACCGTTGTGCAATTAGGATAATAAAGAAGATATAAATGCTGCTTTTGCTTCTGGTTGAAAGCTAAATTGAAGAAACTGAATGCATTCTTCAACCAGTTGTTTTAATTTTTCAGTAAAGGGAAAATTTATGTTTGAAAAGAAAACACAAGTTTTTTTCGCGTAAAGCCTTAAAAACGGCCTTTTACGAGCTGATACGAAAAATTGGCTTGTTTTTTGCCAGCATATTTTCTGTTTATCGTGCAGCTAGCAATTACACGTAATGCATAAGTCAAGGATTTTTATACCCCATAGTGTAAAAAAGACTTTTTTACGGATAAAAGGGCACTTATGAAGAAAAAATAATTTTTGAAGAGATGTTGTTTATAAATGAATGTAGTGTAAACAGAAACCGGTTTGTTTTAAAGTTGAGCATTTCGATTATGTTACGAAATTATAACGAAATATAAACAAACATTTGACAGCTGAGCTCAACAGCATAATTTTCTCAATTCTAACTAAAAATTAGAAGAACTCTGTTTTTTTGTCCGTGCCTGAAAAAGGTAAGAGTCGACTCCTATCACTGATATTACATGGCGAACTACTGCTAAAAAAAATTTTCAGCTGCTTAAAACTATCAGATTTGGAGAATGTGATTTGACTTAATGCAAAAAATTGTGCGCCACAATTTATAAATGGGCCATTTATTTGATGTGCCCTTTCTAACATAAAGCCATTGGCTCTAGTCCCATGCCGAGACTGGCAAAACTGACATCAATGACAACTTCTATTGTAGGAACTATGACTCCTGCTGCCATAATAAGACCGCAAGAGTCATTTAGGACTAAAATCAATTTTGCGGTTCGAATACAAACTAACCGGGTAAAAACTGAAAGAAATGATGAGATATTTCGCCTAAATGTCAAATTTCTCTTGTATCAAAGAGCAATCGTGTTTTTAACAACCCGTACGCTATTTTAAAAATTAATCAAAAGTTATAACAAATAGTTTTAAGTTTCAATTTCTTTTGATGTCCCGAGTATGAGCTGTTTTTGCTATATTTCTTCTACATTCTTCTATCATTTCTTTCATTTTTTACAAGGTTTCCTCGCAGTCGAAATTCAAATTTCTTGCACATTTATTCGAAACACTCAAAGTGTGATTTGGCTTATTATAAATGTGGTTATTTCCGGACCAACAACAACGGAAAAAAATCAAGAAAAGGCGATTGCGATGGTTCGCTCACATAACTAGGCATCCACCAGAGAATTATGTCTCAAGAATGAACCGAGAAAACTTCCCTAATTCAAAACCCCGCGGAAGACCAGCCAAACGTTGGATAGACCAAGTAAAGCAAGATACAGGCATACCCATCGCAACAGCTGAATTGCGGGTAGCTGATAGGAAAGGCTGGAGGCCAGCCAGCTACGCCTGTGCCAATAATAATCCAAAGGTGGTTCATGGTACGTGATATGATATACAGTCAAAGGACATAATTGTTCGTCACCTTGTACGAGTTCGCGTTGGACACCGCGTGTGTTCTATATTAAGGCGTTGTATATGAATACTTTCAGCGTAATTGTTACGTAATGAGCTACTGTATCCATAGTAAAATCAATGCAGATTACGTTCGTATAAGTACTGTGACAATTTGTTTTGATTTTACATGTAAAAATTTGGCATATCAAGATGGCTTCCGGTAGGAAGGAATATGGAAGTGAACTGAAACAAAAAAAAATTATAGCAAGTTCTAAACACAAGAGAAATACTTCAGAATTGGCAAGAATTTTTAATATACCCCGGACTACAATTTGTAGTATTTTGAAAAAATTGAAAAAGAAAAAGGTGTTGAAAATCGTACTGGTAGAGGAAGGAAAAAATTATTTACTGAAACAGACAAAAACCAACTTTCCCGGATCATTAAAGCAAATAGAAAACAAACTTTGGTGGACGTAACTGGTGTATTTAATGAACAAAAATCACATCAATTTTGTACTAGAACTATAAGAAGAAATATTAGTAGTTTAGGGTATCAACGGAGGGCCAGCAAAAAACAATGCTCAGTTACAGGTGTCCACAAGAAACAAAAGAATTAAATGGTGCAAAGAAAGAAAACATTGGTGAGTTGCGGGACAGTGGAAACATTGGATTTTTAGCGATGAAAGTCAAATAGTTTTGGGAAGTGATAACCGCATTTATGTTTGAAAAAAAAAGGCAACAAAAAGCACAACCTCCAACTCGTGTGCCCTACACCTCGCCACAGAATTAGTTTAATTCTTGAGGACGAGTTCACGCCACAACCTTACATCCACCAATGAGAATTGACATTTTCATCACGTGATCAAAAATGCCAGTGCCTGCGTCGGGGCAAAAAGCCTATTTTCTCACTCTTTTATACCAAATATATGGGTCGATTGCATATATTTTGGCCTATTTTTCACATGCCAGGAACTTAGTTCTTTAAATAGTTTATACCCTTTAGAAAAATTTTATTACTTAACCTAAATATCGAAGAATTTGTATTGGTATAAAACAGTGCGATAAACTCCAAATGTCGCTCATCATGCCCTCAATTACCCACAATGCTTTGCGTGAAGGTGTCCGCAAGAATGGTCTGGGGATGTGTTACCTATCAAGGAGTAGGATTACCAATTACCAAAGTTGAAAGCACAACAAGTAAGTATTTGTGAAACACAAGCAGGCCCCAACCGCCCCCCCCCCCAATTCATAGGGGTATAAAGCGATTACAGACAGACGGACGGACATCCCAAACCTATAGGCCCCAATCCGAAGGGTTGGGGCCTAATAAATGGTCAAAAATACAGATATACTAGACGAAAACTTTTGGTCTGTAATTGCACAGCATTTCCCTCAAAACAATTATGTTTTATCGATGACAATGCACTGGTTCACAGGGCTCGAATTGCACAAAATTTTGTAATGGAAAAAAATATTAATACGACAGAGTGGCAAGCACAATCCCCAGATTTAAATATAATCGAAAATATGTGGTTATATATCAAAAGAAAGCTACAAGAAACCGCAAATACGCATCCGGACAGGGCTAATGGCTGAAATCATACACATCTGGGAAAACACACCACACAAATCCGAATTCAAAGTTTGTACGACTATTCCCGCTCGTATTTCGGAAGTAATAAAAATGAATGGCAATTTGACCAAAATCTTAAGGTAAGGCAGTTTTTTATTGCATTATTAGAGGATATTGAATTTAGAATGAAAACAATACCAATGCTCAATGCAATAAGCCAAATCACACTTTCGGTGTTTCGAATAAAATGCGCAAGACTTTTGAATTTCGACTGCGTGGGAACCGGGTAAAGAAATGACAGAAATGATAGAAAAATATGGAAGAAATATCGCAAAAACAGCTCATACTCGGAACATAAAAGAAAATGAAACTCGAAACCATTTGTTACAACTTTTAATAAGTTTTTAAAATATCACACGGGTTGTTAAAAACCCGATTGCTCTTTGGTGCAAGAGAAATTTGACATTTAGGCGAAATCTCTCTATCATTTCTTTCATTTTTTACCCGGTTATTAGGCCTCAACCCTACAGGGTTGGGGGCCTATAGACTTGGGGTGTCTGTCTGTCCGTCCGTCTGTCCGTCATCGCTTTTTTGTACAAGCGATATCTCGAGAACGCAGAGGCCTAGAGACTTGATGTTGGGCTCATTTGAAAGGTCTCAACTTGTAGATGTGCCTTTTGGTCATTTTGGCCAAATTCGATCACGTGATCTTGGCCAAATTGGCCAAAAATGCAAAAAATCGACTTATGTTTGTACAGGCGATATCTCGAGAACGCAGAGGCCTAGAGACTTGATGTTGGCTCATTTGAAAGGTCTCGACTTGTAGATGTGCCTTTTGGCCATTTTGGCCAAATTCGGTCACGTGATCTTGGCCAAATTGGCCAGAAACGCAAAAAATCGACTTGTGTTTGTACAGGAGATATCTCGAGAACGCAGAGGCCTAGAGACTTGATGTTGGGCTCATTTGAAAGATCTCGTGTTGTAGATGTGCCTTTTGGCCAAATTCGATCACGTGATCTTGGCCAAATTGGCCAAAAACGCAAAAAATCGACTTGTGTTTGTACAGGCGATATCTCGAGAACGCAGAGGCCTAGAGACTTGATGTTGGGCTCAATTGAAAAGTCTCGACTTGTAGATGTGCCTTTAGGCCATTTTGGCCAAATTCGGTCACGTGATCTGCTAAATTTTGGGGGTAAAAAAAGATTTTCCGCCAGTCAGTATCATTGTTTTTCAAAGTTTTGAGCAGAAGTAGGACATTTATTTTTCTTTGCCTAAACTGGCCTAGCTCCAAGAAGCCATCCGCTACTGAGGTTCGCGGAGGGCTTCAAATCCTCGCTATATAACTATATGCAAGTCAACTACGCTCGCTTTGAGGCACCTCTGTGGCGATATTGCAGTATATTGAGATACATACCTAGATTTATGAAGTGTTATGGAGTGCCCTCAAAGAAAATGTGTTGTTGAAGACTGTACATATCTTGATATTTTCATAAAATAACAAGTTCTAGCAATAACCGGAAATTCCCACAGGCAGACATCTTTTGTTTTCCTCTCAAGCGCATGCGTAAATTTATGCGGAAACAACAAGGAGTTGTTATAAAACAGATGGCCTCTGAGGAGATCTGCGTGTTATGTAAAAATACAGAGCAGATATACATTACAAAAAGTAGCTCCCTCTTACTGCGTATTATTTTCGCGGAATCTCCAATGGGCCTGCAGTGTAAACGGGTATATACAGAATCGACAGATCCCTAAAGAGGTCAGATATTTTATAACTACGGTCGAATGGCATGCTGGGTAGAACAAACCCGGAAGATAAACAAAGCATTTGACAGCTGGCCGATGCCTGTTTTTTTCACCTTTAATGTATAATTTTGAGAAACACAAGGCATAAAGAGTGTGGCCTTGGGTGCACAAAGGGTACATACTGAATGAACTTTATATATATTCCAACATAATATAGATTACTTTGCCGACAAAGTGCCTCAGAGCAACTAAAGCTGACCCCTATGAGCAATACAATGTAACGCGTTGTAGCTCTGATAAAGAAATATACCAAGCATAAACAATGAAGAGCTGACTTGGAGCTAAAACTGGCCAACAGGTTCAAAACCATAGACGACCCCTTACAATTTTGGGGGCGTTGGGCCTGTTAGTGTTCACTGAATACTTGTTTTATTCGAAACGCAGAAATTTTTGCGCATTTTATTGGGAACGCCCAAATTGTGATTTGGCTTATACCAATACATTTATGTCCACTGACTATACTGCAGCCCATTTATCGCCCAGTGTAATAATTACGTATTTTCCAATACAAGCTTAAAAGAAAAAGGAATTTTACAGTACTTTTGATGTTATATCCATTACACTTTGTACTCTGAAGTAAAACTGGAATGCGTTTTTTTGTTCGTACATCAACAGCAACTTTTAAAATCACATGACCACGCGTACGAAGCGTAACACACCACTGTGGTGTTAATAACAATTTCTAATGTCTTGAAATGGCACGCATTGCAACATCGCAGAACTTTACACAATTTAACCCGTCGTCGTCGTCGGGATACTCTTTCGGAGCAAAGCTCTATACGTTTCTATACAGAGTCTCTCCACCCAGCACAGTTTTGTGCTAATATTTTGGCGTGTGAGATTGAGTAGATTCCTTTATTTTGTAGATCGCGTTTTATCGTTGACAGGTATGTTTTTTTTTTGGTCTTCCTGGAGGTCTTTTTACTATTTCAGTTGCTTCTTTAAGAGCTCTACTTGCTGGTGTCGTTTCAGGTAATCTACAGACGTGTCCAAAGAAATTCAAGCGACGTTTTCTGATTAGAATTGACCGCGGTGTTTGGTTTGTCTTTTTATACAGTTCTTCGTTACTAATCCAGTTTCCAGCACTATATCTTATTGATAGTATAGTTATTAGGAGTTTGCGGTGGAAAATATCTATTTCTTGTTCTTGGCATTTAGTGAGACCCCACACTTCACTGCTGTATAGGAAAATTGATTCGATTAATGCGTTGAAGACACGGATCTTAACATGTAGATTTAGTTGTTTCGATATTAGTTTACCCTCTTCTACGAAATTGGTTCATAACTCTGAAACATCTCGATCCATGATTACGTGGTTCCTTCCTCTCACCACCCAACTGCATATCTCCACTCACAGGCTGCTCACTATGAATTATATTTTTATAAGTTCTAAACAAGAACAAACCATCTGTGGAATCAGTTACTGGTTGATATTCGCCTGACAACCTCACTCTCATTGTCCAAGTGAACAACTGGACGTTGAATTGCAGCAATACGGTGGGCACTTTTATATATTAAACATGAATAGAATTAGTTGTTTCTTAGAATTTGATGTTATTTTGCTTTTTAGGAGTCATGGCTGGACTGAAGAAAACACGCAGTAAATTATTCGTTTCTTTATTGCTAATCTTTATCGCCTGTTCTTTGCTTGGTGCGCTTACACTTGCTGTACTTCTGTAGTTAAAAGAAAAGGTAAGGTGCAAAAAATCAAAGAAATTTCAGGAACAGTTCAACAAAAGTTGAGTAGTTTTTCATTATTTCGCAATACTAAAAAGCAGGTCATTGTGAAAGAGATAGTTCTATAGCATCACATTGAAACTTATACGTACGACCTTTTGAGGAAGGAGTTATAAAAGCTTCAGGTTATTTATATAAACGGTAACGAAATAAAAATTTTATTGAATTACCCCACTGCATATGTGTCAGAATAACCACATCAATGTATGCAAACAAATCTAAAGTGCTAGCTAAATTTTCAGACGTCATGTCAAGTGTGTTGCTCTAAATATATTTATTTCTACTGTGCTGGTGTTTCAGAACAAAATTTAGTTTAATATTATTGCTTGTTTATCGTAGAAAAATCGAGATTTGCTACTAATTAAATACTGTCATATACACGCAGCGTAGTGATATAACCTAAAATTATTTAATTCAAATTAATTGATTATTTTTGTTAGGAATCCACGCTTACACAGCAATGAACCGTGGTGCTATGCATATGTGATGCGTCTGAAGCAGGGGAATATTGTACTTCCATACCAACTTGTACAAGTACTAAGTATCGCTTTGGAATAATTTATTGAATTAGAACTGTTTCTTTATTGATCTTCTTTGTTAGAACTGGAGTAAAGCGTATTTTATGGCCTAGACATATGAAGCTACTGAATTGGCATCTACTTATAATATGGCAAAAATGTTTTCATTGTCCCTGATAGGTGTCACTTATTACTGTGAGCCAAACCAGTGCAGAGCCAGAACGGTGTCACATGCGTCAGTGCTGTTAATGGATTCACCTGTGAGTGCCAGTCTGGCTACTTGGGAATGCTCTGCTAATCAAGTAAGTTTGCTAGAGAAAATTTATTGGCTTGAAATACTATTGCGGTTTGAGGCATATATGGTTACAGATTTGGACTTACATGCAAGGAAGTAAGAAATCTACTTGGTCTACCAGAGAGGGGTTTTGTAAGTAAAGCACGTTACTTAGCTATATCAATAATATACATAGTTAGAAGGAAATGCACAACCAGTAAATGAAGTATCCTATAATTGGTAGTAAGCCTCATCTCAAGGAGAAAATAGAATCTAAATGCTTTATAAGCTTTACTGTTACAATAAAGCATTTAAGCTGGCCCATGTACAGTGCACCTCGAGAAATGGTTTACGAATGAAGTATCTGACTTAAATTGGTGCTGAGAAGTGAAGAAGTAGATAACCTAGGATTGTTACGGGAAGTGTTTTAGTAGTCGCGTAAGTGAGTTAAAGTGTCCAAACTACTTATATGCATTGATACTATTTTTGTGAAATCACATACGTCTTATTTCGCATCCATTTTTGAAATAAATGAATGAACCAGCCTACCCAGCTACCTATTTTAGTTTTTCTAAAACAATAACAAAAACTTTTTCTTATATAGACTTAAATCTTTTTTTGTTGCAAAATATGGTTTAATTGTGTTACAAAACGTCTTTTATGTGATATAACTCTTGCACTTTTAGGTAATAAATTGCTCATTTGAAGCTCCTGAACAACATCAGTTATGAAAAATTTGCTTTCAGTTCAGGTAAAATTTTGCTCCGGAACCATTTTATGTATGCCTTCCGTTTTAAATCGGTACACCGGGACGGCAAGTCGATTTCTCTTTTCATTACAATGTTTGAGCCTCAGTCTAATCGCTGTTTCAAATTTGGGATTCTAGTAGAAAAGCCAGGAGATGAGTAGTAAAATTATTCAATTATTCATATTTTTTATTATTTTCAACAAATATATAATGGCACAATGTATCACTTAAATATGGATTAATTTCTGCCTTCCGCGTACACAAGTCCGTGTTCAGACGCAGCTCTGCCAGTCTATGCGATAATAAGTTTGTTGATAACGCTATAATACAGGCTATGATATCCACATATGCTACATATACTATAATATGTAGAGTTTTAGTCAACCTCTTTGTTTGTTACAGACGAGTGTAGAACAAAACAAGAGCCTTTTGCAGGAAATGTTGCAGTGACTGCAACAGGCGAACCATGCCTCAACTGGCATGCTGGGCTATCTTGCTGACTGGCTACAGGACTTGTCCCTGTTTCCTGATTCAGCGTGGGATAGTGCTTCTAATAAATGCAGGTGTGATTTTATATGGAATGTACTGCGCGCACCTTTTTCATTCATTACTGAATGAAGTTGGTTTCTATTTGAAGTACTGATTTCTTAATGGTTCATTGTTTATTGTTAATCGTCAAATGCATTTTTCATTGCTAATTTGTAGGTAAAAGAAATTTTACCAAAGAAAAGGGGTGTATGGGGTTGTATTTACACGAAACTAAAACAATAAAAATAACTCTGTTTCCCTTGTGTCACTTGCCAGGTGATGTGCTCATTGAAAATCTTTAATCTCTGATTCATACATATCTGCTGATAATCTCTACTGGACTAATTATAACTGATCGACTTTAGTACATTAGATTAGCTAGATAGCAATTCGTCCTTGAGAAATGAACATATTTGATAAACAATGGCTGTCATTAAACAAGAATCGTACCTGGAAAGAAAAAAAAATAAGAATTTGTCTTGTACAATTGACACAAAATTCACCAAACAATTTTATGCACAGTATTTTAGTCTTCTCAACGCAGTTTGCATTGACTGATGACTTTGAACAAAAACTGTTTTTTAAATAATAGTTGCATTTCGAGTATGCAAAGACTTAATATCTGCTTTTTAACATAAGTGCATTTTGAGTTAAAAAAAGACATAGGTTATGTTATTTTATTCAGAAATCCAAATAGTAGTGACACGGAGCCATGGTGTGTGGCTTTTAACAACAATGCCTTTGAGCTGGAGTATTGTGACATTCCAGTATGCTCATGTGAGCATTTAATTTGCATTGCGTACACATATGTTGTTTTTACATATTATACACACGCAACATAAAAGGTGTTTTAGGACAATATTTCATTTAAATATTCTAATATTCCAACATTCAAGCAAAAACTCTTGTCCTTTCATCCTGTATTACATTTTATGATATAAGTAACAAAATTAACATAGCTAACATTATTAAGTGTTATTGTGTTATTGAAAGTAATTGCAGCAATCAGCAATCAGCACGTGCAAACAACAAAGAATCATTGGTACTACATGTAATATCTATTTAATTATATTACAGTAGGTACATATGAAGTAGTTTCCGCTGAATGTAGGCATCGGGGCAGAATCGCTGCTGACGTTACCCAGTACTGTCCTTATCTGGGTACCATGACGGTTGCGGCAAGTGGTATGGACTGTGTTAATTGGAATTATATCGCACAAAATGACCAACCAACGAAAGTGCTTTGGCCACATCACTGGCAAATTTTACTGAAAACACTTGGGAAGAAGTTTCAAATAAATGCAGGTATTCTTGGAATTCTCAGCACTGACTTAAAAGCTTTGTACCATATACATTGTGTACAAGACGTTCTACTTACGAAGGTGCTATCACATAAAATATGATAAATAAATAAAGAATGGATTGAATTACGGAGAAAATGAAGGTACTTATGCCTTTTATAGCTATAACATAAATATAGTAAATAGAAAGGAACAGACTTCTTGGCGGAGAAGCTTTCTTTTTGATACATGCTGGGGTTTTTTAATAGAAATCCAGATATGGAACAAAATGGTCCCTGGTGTTATGTGGATGCAGTTACGTATAGTACCGAATATTACACGAACATATCAACGTGTTCTTGAGCGCACGATTTAAACACATTTACTAGTAACTATAATAAACATGTAAATGAAGTCTAACAAACTATGGCTCTGGGAGAGAATAAAACTCACACACTGTGGATGTTTTTTATTAATAGCTATTGATTTTTAAGTATGAATATGACATTGGTATTCCTTTTATGAGGTTAAAACTAAGGATTCACATTGTTGCACATTGTCAGAGATTCTGCTTTTCGCAGATAATGTAAACTGTTGTGAAGTGATTCAGAGCATGAACAGCGGTATGTGCTTGAATGGCATCAGCAGTTTCTCGTATAGCTGCCTGCCAGTCTTCTGGGAAATACTCTGTCAATCAAGTAACTAACTCAAACATCGTGTAGCATTAATAGCAATAACAGCAACAAAAGTTTAACTGTTACATTAAATAAAGTTTATATTAATAAGTTCAACGAAGCTTTTTTTGTTTTTCCTACAACATTGCTTCAGCCCGTCATAAACGAAACCCATAATATGCCTAAGGTCTTGCAAGAAACTCTTGGCTGCCTTGAGCTGTTATTAGACGAGTGTAGAACAGATATCATCTCCTTTTACCGGATCAGTAGCTGTAACTCAATCTGGATGGCAGTGCTTGAACTGGTATTTGATAGAAAATATTGCTACATCACTTCAGCATCTATCGCTGTTCCCTGATTCGGCATGGGAAGATGTTTCAAAGAAATGTCGGTAAGTTGTATGTGTTACCTGGAAGAGACTAGTATCAGAGCAAAAGTAGTAAGAAGAGTTTGTCGGAATAATTTGGCTTTTGATAAATTATGCGCTATTAAAAACAAAGGCAAAATTATCAAATACAATTCCGAAATGTTTCCAACTTAAAACCCCAAACCCTAAAATTTTCTTTTCAAAAATTACAATGCATTACAAAAATGCCGAACAATTCTGATACACATTATCTATTTTCTAAAAGTTTAACATGTGAACCGTGGCTAATGTGCTCTATTATTTTAGAAATTCACAGGGAGATATAGAGCCACGTGCTTTTATTATCACAACGACGGCCAGATCAACCAAGAACCGTGTGGTATACCAATATGCCCAGGTTAGTATTATCAACATACTGTATTTTCTTTGAAAATTCTATGTCAATTTGACAGTTGAATGTTTGCTACATCTTAGTTTCATAATGTCTGTTATTATTCTGTTGATAAGCTACTCTTGATTTAGATGACAAAAATTTTACTTGCAAAGCAGATTGAAGAATTTTACTCTTTAAATCTTTAACTTATCTTAAGGCTATTTAATCCTTATTATCATTTGTGGTTTAAATACAAAAATATTTATTTAAAGTAAAACGAAAAAGCATAATAGAGAAAATGTAATCGGTAACAGCATTTATATTTTATATTCGAATGTACTTTGCTGGTACCGATAAACCACGTGTTACATATAATTTTGGTAATTTCAAATAGAATCAATACAAACCAAAAATGAAAATACATACGAAGAGTGTTGGCATCATCCGCAAACGCAGGACCAGCGACATAAGAGATTTTATATTATATACTGGTGAACAAAGTGTTAATTCACTTGGTATTCCGTGCTATTTACGAGTGATAAAAAATAATGTTACATTAATACATATGTTTAAAATCATCTTATATCTTAAAGTTGTTACTTAGCAAAGTGAAATTTTATACATTTGCAACCACGACTAAAGAAAATAACACCTTACTGTCTGTACTGATGAGAGTCCTTCTGAAAGTTTTTTTTGGCAAAGCCAGTAGAAGGGCTTAAATATGATGCTTGAAGTAAAGTTACATAGTAAAAAGGTTAATGAGATTTGGGACGTGGACCAATATGCTATGTATGGATTGCGAGAAATGAGGTTACTTCTGACACGTGTAATGTTCCACTGTGTCCAGGTGATTTTTAAAATAAAAATCTCAACAATATTATTCAAACAACCATATGTTATTTTTTATAGATTTTTCAAATAGGCCAATGTGACTACACGTGGGAACGCTTTAATAATTTGAAGGCGTTTTAAATGACCTTAGAGACTAAAAGTGGTGATTGCACTTGTTGTGTTTCAATCTCTTACCTCCTGTCGCTGCTAAGAAATGTAAGTTTGCACATGAATTAATTTGTACGACACAACAGAGTGACATTGTAACACTCTTGCTATTACTATGTCTAACATCATGAATATTAAATTCATAACTTCTTGCTATGAGTAAAGACACAGCTGTACACCCCTTGCCTTCGCTCACTGATGAATTCGATGACATTTCTCATTTCTGAATACATCTGTTTAGTGCATTATATATGTACTATAAGTTCGTTTCATTTTAGAATGACACAGATGTTTAGCCATACCGTTGAGTTTGAGTTGTGAATGCACAATATGGTGCCTTGAATATGTACACAATTTTAGCTACAACGACTAATTCCGATAAAAGTCGATTAAACATTGTTTTTACTTCTGTTCCTGGGGTATCACGTCCAGGCAGGTAATGAAAAAAACTTTCTTTTCTGCAATGTTCACACAAGTATATAATAAAAACATGTTCTCATGGTGAAAGTAAAAAGACTCGGTATGTATCTCACACCTTCTTACAATGTTAGTCGAGATTCAATAAATTTCCCTTTGAAATATTTATATATTGAAATAAATTCTATACATGATCATCTGATTAAAAGTCAAATTGCAGTGTCTGGTAATGTAAATGTTGTATGAAGCGGTATCATTTTAGTGGAAGATGTAGGAAGCGCCCAAGAGTAAGCACGCACTCACGAATTCTTTTGTTATCACCAGGGTAACATCATTAGTTTCAACTACTTAATCTGTATGTTTTTAACAGAAATCGCAATTCATAACTTTAGAGAACCAAAGTAATAGCTAAAAATCTGTGTTATTTTAGAATGAAATGAATATCAGATTAAAGTTTTTGAAAAAAGACATTCAAGATATCAATAAAATCTTCAGATATAAATAAAATCTTCTTGTTACATTATAAATACATTAGTTCACATGTGAGATGCAGATAACGGTATATATCGATGTCATAGCCAAGTAATTATGACGGTATAGAGACCAAGTAATGATGACGGTATAGAGGCTGTTATTACACAGGTAATTTTTTTACTTGCAATGATGGAAGTCCAATACAGGCTGTGGATAAATGCAATTGGTTCGATGACTGTGCAAATGGAGAGGACGCAGATCCAAACTGTAAACCAGTTACCGTTCATAGAACATAATAGCCTCCTAAACATACAAAATTTTAAAACACAATTAAAGTACCGTTTGCATAATAAAGTCTCATTATTTTATCAGTGAGTTTAAAGACATTTAAAGTACTTTTTCAGTCTAGTTTCAGCGCATTGTATAACTCAGTGCATTACATACAGTTTCAAAGCATTTCAAGCGCATCAACAGTACATTTTAAATACATTTTCAATATGCTTCGCTGTCGTGTGCGCTGCTGACGGCCGGTACATGATCTGACGGTACTGCGGACTGTGATACTGGAGAAGACGAAAGCTAGGAATTATATGTAAACAGTAAGATTTTGCATGTAAACAGTAACATTCTATGTTGAAAGAAATGTGACTTCATTCTGTTGTTCATTAAATCAATTGCTTCTGCCATGAATACTGTTGAAGACTGGCTCATAGAGGGTAATTGTCAGCATTATTAAAACTGCAAAATGAAGAAAAAATGCAATTGAAATTGCAGTAAAATATTTGTTTTTCAGTTTGCGCCATGGAAGACAGATCAAATGCGGAGATGCTAGTTGTATTGCTGTTGATCAGCGATGTGACTTCACCGAGGACTGTGCAGATGGGTATGACGAAGACCAATGTGGTGAAGTCGCCGTTGTATATCGGTGCTAACATTGCAATAGTCTTCAGAATGATTACTTTAACGAGAATATGAAATACTGAAGTTTCCACTGGGTTAAATTTTTTCGTACGAGTAAGCGCATCATTGAACTATTTTCTATACATTAGATCAATAGGTTTTATTTATATTTCATGTCTTCTGAAGATGCGACAGTATCTGTGTATGTACAGTTATTATACTGGGTGTTAGTTTGGGAATATGTACAGAATTGATAACCATCTACATGCTCTGATATTTCTCACACAGTTTGTCAGCTTCTCGGATACTCGTGAGTCAATCGAGCAAAAAATCGCACATTAAACGTATTTTTTAATTAAAATAGACCTTAATTAACATCACAAGCCGATATCATTATTTCACACTCCTTTCACTTTTGGTTCTGTTATACCCTTCAAGAATGCACAAGATCACATCACGGAAAAATAAATTTTATGAATTCTAATCATGTTTCTTATATTTACGCGGTAATATTAGTATATGCAGTAAATTTCAATATAATGTTCATGTCAGTATTTGTGCTTTCTGGCTACATGTGAAATGTTTACAAGCTGCTCTCTTTGCTCAATTCTGCCGCAGAAACTCTGGCGCTACTCACCCAGGGACGAAAATTCTGTTATCAATTACAGAAGGTACAACGGAATCATCCGCTACCCTTATTTTGTTCAGTACACATGTCAGTAAGAAAGAAAGCTTGCAGAATATTAGAAAAAGAGAGTAAAGATTGTTTGAGTGTAATGGTTCATTTGTTTCTCATTGGTTTATTTGCTTCAAAAGGTTTCTCTCGTTTTGAATTGTAAATTACAAAATTTGGTTTGTTTTTCTATTTGTTTATGTGGGAGTGCTAAAGAGGGATGACCTAATAACGATAACGTCATTTATCTGAGTTATAAAATGCTCAACAAAACGTCGATCGGTATGTTTACATTTCAGGCTAATTATATCTAGTATATCTCGGTGAAACACCCATGACACTTCCGACATTTTAGTACAAACATAGAACACAGACAGCATATAGGAGAACCCAGAAAACATATAAATGAATCACACAATGAACTGATATTAAGCTTGGCTGATAATCTATTTATTAATGTGCCAACCGCTTACTTCATTAAGTATTCACACAGAAGCCCCTACATGTTTCCATTTGTAAATATCATACCAACAAGTTATTGTGTTATCTTGTACCCTGCAGTTTTCCTACACGCCCGCACCAACCCCTCTCACACACCACACCTCTCCGAAGCTGTGCGCTGCTGAATATCCCTCCAAAACGTCCTCTTCTGATCCCCTCCTCATAATTACATTACATGCCGAACCGCCCCCCGCCACACACACACGCACAATGTTAATCTATAAACATTATTGAATGCTTTATTTGGCACCGTTTTCTTGCCATAGATCTACCTTAACACGTACATATCTCAACACACACATTGTGAAATCTATTTACTGATCATTTGGCTTTCAATATTATTCAACATTGTCAGTGGGGCCTGACCCGTAAACTGAAACACCTTTGATCAGCTGTTCTTTCTACATTTGTTCAGTACATAACAAATTAAACACCTTGCCTGGTCAGGTGCAGATTGTGTTACATTTTAGTTCCAGAGACCGAGATTTCGTTGCATTTCATTTACGGATTCATATTAGAAATTACAAAATATAGTTACTTAAAATGAAAAGGGATCGTTTAAATGCAACGCAGAATGAAGTAATACAACTGATATCGTGGACAATTTACAAAATAGAGTTGCTTCAAATAAAAGGGATTGCATAAATAAAACATGGAATAAAATAACAACTCCGATTTCTTCGATTGTTTGCAATGGGAGTTTGACGAACCATTTATATCATGGATCGAATGGTGCAACATATAAAAAACTTATCACACAATCGTTTTATTTTAAATACCTGGTTAACGCAATGGTTAGTTTGCAGACCGGGGCCTTTGGATAACTATATGTGTTCTGATCTTATGGTGGTACACCTGAAGTGTATTATCATACAATCGTCTCGTATTGAAAGCTGAATATGCTACAGTTTATATAATGAGGTAAGAATTTAGAGCCAATAATTGTGCTATAGCAATGAGGATATATTTATGTATACGGAGATCCTGATATAAAATATTCCAATTTCAAAGTCACTCTGTAAAATTTACATTACATTTCCATGTGGTTTCTATTGTTCGACACAAAGAGTACGTGAGGCTGTTTGATCTTGTATGTTTACGTGTAGTAGTTAATGCTCCATCTGTTTCAGCGTTTCTCGGGCTATATCGCGAAGCTCCATGAAAAGTTCACACAATTTGTAGGTGTTAAGCCTGGGACTCGGGGGAATGACACACAGTTTAGCGCCCTTAAGCGACAGGCATATGCCATGAAAGTTGTCGTATGGAGAATATTCGATAATTTCCCGTTCTTCCGTTGATAGCAGGTAGTCTAGATTTTAAGACTTGCGTTTTATTACCTCGCGCTTGATATCCACTCCATGTTCATGTTCCCATCTGGATGGGGGTTTCAGCTGTTTATACAGATTCTGGACGTCGTGTGGGTCACTCGCAATTATTATTTCGGTTGCTACATCAGGTCTTCCTAGACTTTCTGCCTTACGGTATTGATAAAGATGCTCAGCGGTGGTGAAGTATTTGCCTTCATAGGAACTCGTCGCTGGGTAGAAGTTGCTTAGGGGGTTAAGGGTCCTTGAAACAGCATTTTATCCCCCTTAAGAGCACATGATAGTTCATTGAGAAAGTCGAGGTGGTACACCTGTTTGAGTGTATACGGACTACCTTTGAAAAATTACTTTCGTACATTTTGCATGTTTGTCGTATCTTTTGGCGGCATTATATTTGGACAGGTCTTAGTATGTGTTGGGCAGTTAAAATGGATTGTGGTAGGTCTTCATTTAAGAAGATATGCTCGTATTTTAAGTTTTTAGCACTTTCAAGAAGTTTGAACTCATCCATTTGGTGTTTCAAGGAAAGTACAATTTGTCTC
The DNA here is from genome assembly GCA_949752745.1 of Protula sp. h YS-2021. Lineage (NCBI taxonomy): Eukaryota > Metazoa > Annelida > Polychaeta > Sabellida > Serpulidae > Protula > Protula sp. h YS-2021. The sequence continues at coordinate 16,679,573 of OX457024.1, read as the reverse complement.
GTGCTTGTATCAGTTTTCTTTTGCCCTCTGCGGAAAATATCAGTGGTTTCTACTTGGTTTGGGTATTTTGAATTGTATTTGATAACACTATCTACCATATCCCTTTAAGTTTCGACCAGTTGTCTATGGAATTTTCAGCAGTATCAAATTGTTTTTCCTTTAATTAATGTATTCCGATTCAATAGCGTGTTGCATGGCTTGCTGCTCTTTGATTATTTTTTTATGTGTTCAAGGGCTAGAATCTTTCTTTCACATTTTGAATTTCTTTATTTTGATTATCCACAGTGGCTTCAAGTGCCTTCACTTCTTCTAAAGTTGACCCTTTTCCTGCTACTGTTTTTATTTAGTGCTTGGATGGCATTGTAAAGAATTTTTGAATCGTCATTTGTAAACTTTATTTGTGCGTTAGATAGTACACTTGTTGTGTCCACTTTGTAAGCCATTTTCTTTGATTTCTGGTATTATTTTGGAGTGTTTACTTGTGCTACCTGTTCGTATTTCAAGATGGCGGTTGGCACATTTCGATTTGGTGTCAATTGAACAATTTTTATCCAGTTCTACTTTAAATTCACAAACGTTCTGATATTTTGCCCTGCCCAAAATATCCGTGCATATTAAAAATACTCAAAAACTAGTTGATATTCAACTTCAGACTAGAGGGATAAGCGAAATTTATATAAATATTTTCAAAGTAGTTCTGACACGATTGCTTACTTCCGGTTCCATGACGTAATACAACAACATAGTCCGTATTGGCAATGACCTAGATCCACACGTAAATATTGGTTTCTACAGGAAAAAGATGCAGAATTATCATTGAAGTAGATAAAATTTTTATTTCAAGCTCTACTCTGTGCTTAGTGCTACTTTCTCGTGAATACGCGTTCAAAATGTACACTGTGTGCAAAAGAGTAATCGGATAATAAAGTTTATGATGTACATAACCACATATTGTGATTATATTACTAAAACCAGATATTGTCTGTCGTCAAGCACGTTATGAAAACAAACAATCACGCGAAAGCTATTTGACTTCGTACACTTCTCTATATACCATATTACCTTTGTTGAGAAACAATTTAATTCAGAAGCGAGCTTACTGAGGTGGGATAATGGGAAGCGGCGAATCAACGTTTGATGATGACTATGGCTGTTTTCGGAGCGTCTCCTCCTGTCCAAGCTGTAGAGAAAGGCTCTCTCCGGAATTTAAATTCTGTCCGTGCTGTTCCAGAGCGGTAAAGTTTTCCTTTACAAGACGCTATTTTTCATCATAGATTTTTTTTCTAAAACGAGTGTTTTCACTTTCGCACAACTTCATCAAATTTGTATGAAGTACAATGGCAGAGAAAAGAGACACCAAACAAACATAAAATTTCTATGTTTTTCGTTGCCATGTTGCAGAATTAGCTGAATTTATACTCATGCGCATAGCGGATAAATTTATTACAACGCTTTCGAGAGAAAAGTTGAGCAAATTACAAAAATAATTTGTCTTTTCAATTGCAAATTAAAAAGCTGTATAATTTACAGTCTTTAACTTCCTTTACTGGGAAAAGGAAGTTTAAATAAGCACATCGTTAAGCATTGATTCAATAATTTATATTTGCCTGGATATTATCGACATGTAAATCGAATACCGTTATGCTATGCTATTCGTATTTCTTGTATAGCTCAGACAACAAGTCACTTGATCTGTGCGCTTAACAATTTACTATATAAGGTATAAAACAGTTATAAATAAATTGACCCTGTATGCTGGCCCTGTATACTGACTGATAAGGATCGAACAAATGATTTTAGTTGTACTAGTCTGTAAGTTGATCGACGACGATATGCTCCAAAACTTTACTCAGAAACGGTAAGTTGGAGATGAGTCTGTAGTTGGAAAAAGACGTGCCTGCCTCTTTCTTTTTGATGAGTGGTATAACCGTGGCTTCTTTGAAGACGGCGGGCACTTGCCCAGTACTAAGAGAACGATTGAAAATTTGTGTGAGGATAGGCGAGAGTTCGTCAACGCATAATTTGAGCAAAACAGTTGGTATAGGATCCAAGGAACACGATTTGGTTGAAGATTTTAAAACGTACAGTTTAACCTCATCCTTAGTCAGTAGCCTAAATTCCTCAAACTGGGAATCCGTACCATCAGCGAGATCTCGATCGTATGCAATGTCGGTGAAATTTTGGTCGATTTTGGCAACTTTCTCACTGAAGAATTTGCTGAAGTCATTTGCTAAGTGTTCGTATGATATACAATCGGGAAAAGGAGTTTCGGTGAGTGATCTGATTGTTGATTATCCAGATCTGGATTGTTGGTGTCATTTGATAGAAGCGCGCTTGAAACAGCCTTAATATCTGCTTTAAAATTCTGCATATCGTTATCGCACAAATTTCTTGTTGACATCGTTTTGGCTGCAAAAGATTTCTTTGGAAGGCGTATGTTGCATGAAATTGCGTAGTGATCAGAAAGAAGTGTGACCGCCTGGGGTGGCGACATCATAGTGTCATCATCACGTGAAAAAACCAGGTACATTGTGTGTCCTGATTGATGTGTCGGTATTAATACATGTTGTTTCAATTCAAACAAGTCGGTAATTTCTAGCAGTTTTTTAGCAAAACTATCCGACTGGTTATCAACGTAAATGTTGAAGTCTCCAATTAATATAATGCGATCTCACGTTTTCTAGAAGATGGGTAAAATCATCTAAAAAGGTCAGCACCTGTGACTGTGGCGGTCTATAGATAATTAAAACGATTGTTAAATCGGATTTTGTAGGTTAATGTGCTTCGAATGATTCGAGTTTCATGGACGATTTGGTGACTATAGCAACGCTACTGCCTCGGCTATGCTGTCGAGGAACTGAATGAGTTGCATAACCGTCCGGTGTTATGAGATTGCCAATGCAATTGGCTTCGTCGATTAACCATGTTTCTGTAATTCCTAGGATATCTAGAGAATGTTGCACGATCATATCACAGATACTGTCCGTATTGTTGCAAACTGACCTTGCGTTTACCATAGCGAGAGTGGAAGATTTCTTTGAAGGTTGCACTTTGCCTCTCCGGAGAGGCACATCGACAAGATTTTGCACTGAAACAGCTGATCTTGGCCTATTGACAGATCTAGGCCTTGTGACAGTGTCAATTGGGTTAACGTATTTGTTGATTATTCAAGCCCCAGGTGAGAATCTATGACGCGAATGCCTGTCTGGCCTCATTGTTATGCGAGGTTTAATATTCATAACTATTGAATCCGGCATAATGGCTGCGATCACTGAACACAGAACTATAATCCGAAAGTTGAAATAAAATCGCAAAATAAAAGAATATCCTGTGCTTTTCACTTGTATATTTTGGCATACAAGTGTTGACACTTATAAACTATGTTTAAATATTTGACATTCCGATTTTTTATCGCAATTTTGACGTTTTTTTTTGAAGATTCTTTATTTGTTTAAAATTTGTATGCTGAAAAATTCTGATCTCTCGAGCTTTAACTTGATATAAAATTTATCGTGATGCACAACAAACAATCCAACAAATTTTAGAAAAGAACACTATTTCATAAAACACTGCTTGTCACACTTTGACATTACATATCGTTATAGTTATACAACGGTAAAGAAAAACAACAGGAGTCAGAAATAATTTATTCATATTTATGCGCTCAATTCTCGTGTTATTAGCTATTGTTATTTTGTGGTTTCTCCGTCATTAGTGCTTAGTAATATTTCTCTGTCTTTTTGACGTCAATCTAGTTTGCTATTGTCACATCCCTGACCGTTGCTGCTTGTTCACTGCCCGCATTTGTCTGCTGGCATATCATCAGTAATCCAGTTAGCTTTTATTTCTCTGACTTGCTACTATTGACATCTAATTAACATTATTTATTCATCAGATTGCTAAAGAGCTGTAGCAACCGGAAATTTTAGTATTTGTTTGGGATTGCAATGCCACAGATTTTTTTAATAAAAAATCTAACTGATAATCCCGGCATCTGGGATTCCTATATGGCCAGCGGCAGAGAGTGAGCGCAAATAAATACTCGAACACCGACTTATGGTAAAGCAATGGGTTAGGTCTTCTAATCCTGGCATTCAGATTACCGCCCCATTACCGCCAAGTTTATAAATTTCCTAGGTTTGCTTTCACTTATAATATAATAATGTTGATACTTTTTAGGTTAAAGGCCAGAGCATCAATATCAACTGCAAGCATTACATTGCTATAAGCGACATTAATAAGTATAAACAAAACGCGAGTTATGACGACAGGCGTCTTCTACAGGCTGCTTCGACATTAGTCACCGAAGAATCTGATTGGGTGTGGAGAAATGCCCAGATAGTTGTTGTTGGTGATGTGAATTATAATTTCTATGCGGGCAACAAAGGGAATAAGTTTGTAGTCCAAATGAATGGAAATAACGAGGTATCGAGAGTCTGCAAGGAGAAAAACTTTCGTCTCAGACTTAGGGATGGATTCCGCTCTGTATGGGATGGCCTAAAGGACGTTGGTTCCAGAGTATTAGGCGCTCTTGCTGCAGCACCCCTTGCCGCTATATCTTGGACCTAAATTTGAAAGCAGTAGCAAGGATCTGCCGGATATTAAGTGACATCTTCAGCTAAAAGATTTATTGTTATGGACGTGAAATTTCAAAGAAAGATGTTTATGTAAATAGTGTCTTTTCGGACATAAAATGTTTTGCAGTAATTATCTTACCAAGAAACGTTGTTTAAGAAAAATCCAAAAACCAAACTTTCTTTAAACTTTCTGTGAAAGGAAAGAAAACATGGAGTTTTTAAACACTCTCTTAATGTTGGGTGGAACCAAAATAAGTTTCATAACATCGCCTCGTGTACGTGTAAGATATATGATTATGATCGATGATAAGTTGGAAAAGTCAATATGGATAAATTTACTGAAGTCATCCTATTATTATAATGCCGGGATATGGGAACCAGTTAGCAAAAACATATTTTATGGCATGTTATCGATTTTGTCGTATGCTCCAGGGGTTTTCACAGGATTTTATTTACAGACCGCACTGTAACTTGTGATCTAAAATCGCCTGATGAGAAATGTAAAGATTCGAAACCGCTCCAGTGATCTTGTGTCTCGCTGTTAGAGAACCCACATTTTCCGGTTTTTGAAACTGACCTAGAGCTACTTGAAAACGTCATTTATGCATGACGTTATAGATTCTTACAATCACTGAGCAGTGTGTTTATGTTGTTCGTGTTCGAACTTTCAACGGTCGCATTTTGTATTGCTGTCTGCTTTCTTTTGTCCGTTAAATTTGTTACTAACATACTTATGCAGTGTATGCAATGTTATTGAAGTTTCGTGAAAAAGACTACACTGAGGATATTATAAATGTTGTGTAAAAATCTGCTATGAAAGTATAACTATAAAGAATAATAATGAAAGAGGTGACGTATTTTTGTTTCCTCTATTTTAGCAAAATATTTGGTGTCAAAAGAAAATTCAGTGAAAATTCAATTACATATTTCCCATTGAAACAAAATTCGTTAATTTATAGTGACAAAATCTAAAATTGAACTTTTATTCATGGTATTTCATTATGATATATTGAACCGTTTATTTGATATTTACTGAATATTCTAATTTATTTAAAAGTGGTGGATAAAGGGATAATTCTTATTTTGAAACGATGAGGAAATCAATTTTTAACTATAAAAAGCCTTTTACTTGAAACACATAGAGAAAATAAGATTGACTAGAGCTTTCTGAGCTACGTTAGCGCACCGCTCACTTGCACTTTTGGTTGAAGCATTTTGATAATTAGTTTTTATAATATTTCAGATACACTGCTTTGGTTTATACTTTACTTTATGTCCTTTTGCTTATTAAGTGACATAATGTCTTTATTTAAGCTTCAATGAAGACTTTCAAAGTTCCTTAAAACGCTGCAAAAAAAAAAGTGTGGGGTGTCATTCGAATTTGCTGAAAATCAAGTCTGCTAGTCATTGGTAGCAACTTAATTGCACATCATTATGCGGAGGCCAGAAGGCAAATCGTCAGGTACTGTACAAACGGCTATGTAAGATAATATGCGTCCTCTTGTGGCAGCATTTTGTACATATTTCTTACACGCAATAAGATCCAGATCTTACAATGGCCTTATTTGACATAAACCCTATTCAACACGCTCAGGATGTGCTCAAGCGTACAGTTCGAGCCTGAACCACGACGCTACAAAGCCATGGGAAAATGAATGTAGAATGGTACGGGATTTTTACAATGCAGGGTAAATGGGCTGCCTCGATTCAGTGCAGTTTCAGACATTTGCAAAGAACAACTTTTAATACTTCTTTAAGCAGAATAATTTACACCCGTCACTGTGTTTTTTATTGTGTGAATGCATTATGTTATGTGTACAAAATCTCACAGATATTAAATTTAATTCAACAGTCCAATCGTGTCTGTTCCAGTAATAGTCAAGCTTTAATTTTGTCCGTTTCTGCTCTGCCACGATCTATTAAACCATGGCACTCCATGATTTTCCACATCAGTGTATGTTTCTTTTATCCTAGAGTTTTATCGAGGTCTAAGATCTCCACCTATTGTAATTTTATATTCCCCTTTTAGCTTTTAGCTTACTTATGAAATCACAGAATTCTTGTTTTACCACGCACTCTCCAAAATTGAGATGAAGGTCGGCATATTTGAATTCAGTATCTATTCTTACACCGCTGTTGCTTAAAATATGTTCTTTATGACAGTCAGCACTCCTTTTCTTATTGTGCTACCATACTCAATTACTGTACAATCGTTTTTTCTTAATATACCTAATTTTTTCTATTTTCAAAAACTTAGTGTAACGTTATGATGTAAAAATTCCCCATTTCCCCATTGTGGTTTTATGAAAGGTTTCTTCTCATTATATTTTTATCTCCTAACCCTTGACAATTTTATGATCTAAAAGATCTAAAGGATAAATTGCATCTAAGATCTCAGAAAAATAATTTGTTTTTGCCATCGTTATATAAAGAAACAGCAGGGCAGTTTCGATTATTTTGAAAACTTGGACACAAACAACAAATGAAGAAATCTGCAAATGAGGGCATATCAAATCATATAAGTTGAAGGATATCAATTTAAAATTACATACACACCAGCCTACGACAAAGCATCAGTAGAACTCACAGAAAAAATCATGGAAGAAAACAAAGAAGACAGGAAAAGACACAAAAAGAATATTGAACGTTTTATAACTGGGGATCTTTTGCTGATGACCTCTTAAACTACTGCCTCAGAGACGAGATCTTATTGTTCGACTGTTTGTGTTTGTCTAAAAGAGTACATTATGAATAACTGGTGCAACTGCGGCAACTAGCGGTAGAATAGTGCCTTATGTAATAAGATTTCCGTTTCACATTTTGATTGCGATAACAGGATGATATTTTTCACAGACTTAAAATACAACCTGTTTTGCATTTAACTGCTGTACTAACCAGTTGCTGGAAATACTTAAAGAACAGTCAAATAAAAGAGAACATAGAAACTTTCGTTTCATTTTCTGTGATTGGACAACTGAAAATAAACAACATGTGCTATTACTTTTGGCACGAAAGTCAAATTAGAAACAGAACTGCAGGTTTTATGTCTGGCAAAAGTTCTTTCAGAAGAGGTGTGTATTGATTTTTGTTGCCCTAGTATATGCTAGAAGTCTGGTACTAACAATAACAACGTTGTGGTTTGTGTTTTGTGGTTTCCATAGAAAATATATTGATAGAATTAGATTTTTTAAATAGCCGTACTCTAGTTTATAGTGCTATCTTCTGATCAATCCTGTGACAGTGCATAGCCATCTGCCTAGAAAGTTCAAGACTGAAATAGCCGCATATTGATTGCGGTTAAATTATTAAAACCTGTCATTGTCTGTCTTGAAGCACGTGAGAAACAAACAGCTAAGCGGAGAGTGAAACTTGTTTAACTTCATACATTTGTAACTCAAAATATATCAGACTAACTTTGCTGAGAGATACGTAAATTAATAAGAGATATTTCTGAAATAATGGGAAATAGCCAATCGACGTTTGATGAGGACTATGGCTGTTTTCGCAGCGTCTCTTCCTGTTCAATCTGTGGAGGAACAGTGTCTCCGGAATTCAGATTCTGTCCATGCTGTGGCCATGAGGTAAAGTCTCCCTTTTCATAACACTATTATTTGTTTTAATTTCATAAGATACGTGTTTAGAAATTTGAGTCAAGTTTGGAGCAGAATAATCCTATGTTGATTTCTTTTTTACTGTAACATTGTGGCTTCTTTTAGATTCATGGGCAAGGTATCAATATTGACTGCAATCCCTACATTTCTGTAGACGATATCAATAAATATAAAAAGAATGCGAATAGTGAGGACAGGCAACTTCTACAGAATGCCTCGACGTTAGTCACCGAAGAATCTGATTGGGTGTGGAGAAATGCCCAGATTGTTGTCGTGGGTGTCGTTAGTTGTAATTTTTACGCGGGAGACAGACAGAATAAGTTTGTAATCCAAATGAATGGAAATGGTGAGGTTTCGAGAGTCTGCAAAGAGAAAAGCTTTCGCCTTAGAGTAAGGGATATATTCTGCTCTGTATGGGAATTCCTAAAAACTGGTCCTAAAGTTTTAGGTTTTCTTACAGGTGGGCAACGTCCTGCCATAGCTGGGAAGTAAATCTGAAAGTGGACTCCTTAAATGCTTGGTAGCTTAGATGTACAGGGGATTTTAACTGACACCTTGATGGTGATATGGAGTTTAAAAGAAAACTATTATGTAGATAAAGCCTTTAAAACGTTCATTTATGACGACGCAACACCCAAGTTCTGTAAAACTTGGGCTACTAGAAAATAGAAGTTGAATACTATTTGTAATGTCATAATAAATGCTGAGTATCATGCAAAACTCTGAGATTTTGATTGATAATTTTTTAGAAGTAGAAATATGTGTACATTTATAGGACACATTGAAATATTCCTATTGCTATGAGATACGTGAACAGCCCGTTTTCGGAAGTTGGGTATGTTTTAGGTAAAAAGCACGGCGTTGATTTATTTCTAATAAAAATATAATATACAACTTACTTAAAGTCATACTACAAATTTTCCTCGGTATGATTTTTTCGAGACCTGTTTATGGTTCTTTAAAAAGTACATACTGGTGTATAACCAAGAAAGAATAAAATAAATGTGAATCAGGTGTTAGCTGTTGTATTTTACTTGTTTAATTATAAGGATTTTGTTGGTAAATAAAATCCCCTAATTACAGCAAGGGGCAGTCCTAGTTTGTTATTCGGGAACGCTATTACAGAAAAAACATGAGTTACTGGTGTGCAAGGAAAGTAATAAAGGAAATGACATGTTTAATTTCTTCTATTTTGACAAAAGATTTAAGTTTTGCATGAGAAGAAGAAACTAAAGGGATTATCGTATGTTAGTTTTTCTATTACAAGAAAATTGTTTGTTTTTATGACAAGAGAGAAATTTTTCTCATACTCAGAGAATTTCACATTGAAAAGTTGAATATTTATTATTTATATTACATTTATTTAATATACTTGTTCAAACGAACAGACAAAAAAGAACACTTCTTTGTTTAATATCAAGAGAAAACTAGACCGAATTCCGTTTGACCCACTTGAAAAACCAAAACAAGAAAACATGTGTTATATTTTTATAGAAAGCAAAAGTCATCGAGGTAACTCTCTTACAACATTTTAGGCTTAAATTGTCGAAATAAACTCCAAATCGCTAACTGATTTCGCGATAATAGTCAATTTTCCATATTTGTCCTTGACCTTGATCGAACGATTTTTAGGCACAATGGATAAACCATAAACTCAAAATTGGTCTACCGCTAACCGTTTTGCTCAGCTTTCGGTTTTTCATCTTGACTTTGATCAAGGCCACCGAGGTACCTTCTACATAGCGTCCTTTAAGCATAAAGGGTGGAAATTGAACTAAAATAGTTTGATCTCTAAACGTTGACAAGATGGTGATTGACGGTTTTCGACTTTGATCTTGACCGAAAAGTTCAAGTTCATCAAGGTACCACTTATGTAACGTCTTGTCGGCTGTTAGGTTAAAAATTCGCTTCACCTCTAAGTGTTTTCGGGCTGCCGGTCAATTTCCAAAATTTGGCCATGAACTTTGCCATTAAGATCAAGGTCACCGAGGTACCTCTTTCGAGGCAACGACCAAACTGAAGTTTTTGAAATAAAAGTCAATTTCCGGTTTTAAATCTTGACTTGACCAAATCACTGTTTCCCTAGTTGTTTCCGAGATAATAGTCATTTCCGTTTTTAATGACCGAGGTTCCTCTTATGTAACGGACACCAGAGCCCAGACCACCTCGCAAATACGGCCACGACCAAAGACGAATTTTTTCAGTCCCAAACGCATTTTAACCCCACAAATTAAACCATTGTTTACTTCCCTGTTGGGGTTGACTTGAATTTTGTGCAAACAAGACACATGCATGCCAGTTAAGGAAACTAGGAAATTCTGAATGCGAACAATGCCACTTGATATCAAATAGAATGAGGTACACATTAAAAGGAAACAAAAAGACGTTCGATAACATCTTCTGTACACGAATCGCCTCTTGACTACGGAGATCTGTTAGAAATAAGTAGAATTGATCATAGTAAATTTGAATTGGGTTTGTAAGCTCCAGCTTTTCTTATCTTTAGATTTCAAATCTGATTTTGAATCAGAACTATAATTGCAATAGGCCGATTAAAGCACTAATGACGGCGACATCTCTGGTTTTGGATCCTTGTAGTAATTACAGTTGATCGTTTTATACATCAATATAAGCCATCTTTACATATTTATTTAGAGTGTGTACTTTTGATAGAACCATTAACATTTTGATACAAAGCTGTTGATATAAATATAGTGTTATGCAAATAAATGATTATGTAATTAAAGTTTGTTGTTATTTCATATTCCCCAACATTCAAGAGTTCATTATTATCCTATAATGTCCCAATATAGGACACCTTCTTTGGAACCCCGCAAATTAGACCATCCCACAAATACGACCAATTGGTGTAGTACTGCAGGTGTTCTTATTTTCGGAGTTCTGGTGTTTTTTAAGCTTAATTTGTCCAAAACCTCCAAGACCATAACATTACGATGTTGAAGACTAATAATTTCAAAAAAAGAAAAAATAATGTTTACAAGTGCGTGAGGATGCACGTTGTAGTAAAATCTATATAGCACAGCTTTTGACATACTGTGAACATTTATAGATCGATTTAGAGATTTGAGGTTCTACATCAATCAAACCAAATTGCAGCATTAAATTTGGTTATGGTTGATTGGTCGCGATCAACATCTAATAAACGTCTCAACATTGAATGAATGGCCATTGAACATTACAAAGACTTCGGAAAAACAACGCTGTATATTTGCAAAAATCGGCGCAGTAAAGGCTTCAAGGTGGTGTCCTTTGATGGTGATTCTGATTATTTTTTGCGACGTCTAAACAACGTTGGAACGTAGATGTAGACTTTCATAATTATAAAAACTTGACGTTTATTTAGCATAAAATGTTTACTGGGATGAACAAATTACTTCAAGTAACATCATAATCAATAATGCGACGTCATAGCGCAAAAATAGCAAATGGACGGTTCTTTCGGGGAGCTAAGCAGAAATCCAAAAATTTCAGAAAGAAAAAAAGCAGAAGAAACGAATAAAAGGACACTAAAATTAAGAATCTTTAGAAGATACAAGCAAAAATATATATAATATATATATATATATAATGATAATAAAGAATAAAAAGGAAGATATCTGGAAAACCAAATATTCACTTTTATATTTTTAATTTTTTTTATAAATGAAACTTAATAGCATTTCTACACATAATACCTACTATTTATTATTCTTGCACTGTGGTGTAGAAAATTGTAACTGTGTACATTATCCAAGTTCACTTGTTATAGTTTTTGCAGGTTTGGAGCCATCGCATCAGTTATACACGCAATAATATGCCATGCATAGCAGGCAGTCTGGCAGTGTGTAATAGCAGAGTGTATTGAAAAATACTATGGCAACTGTTGTCAGGTCACTGCGCTCTGCGATGTCCATAGGTATTGGGTAGTGAACGTTTTCGTTGTCGTCATGTTTTAACCAGACACTTTGTGATACTGTGGATTAAGGGCCGGTCGTTGTTATTGAGCGTTTTGGGAACTTGCTAGAGCATTTATCTGAAGTCCTTTGTAATTTAAAATTTTCTGTTTCTCAAATGACGTTAAAATCAGCAGTAGTTATGCTAAAATAACAAAGATCGGTAAAATGACGAGAATACCGCCACAGTTGGAAAATTTATACAACCACATAATTCTTTGAGCAAAAATAGTCTAAAATATTTTGCTCTGAAGCTGTAACTGCAACCGTTTCATGGATATTTAGCTTTAAACATTTCATAACGTCATAAAACGGTGACGATGGAGCAAAACAATTATCGAGAGCATCAAGATCTGGTAGTCAATTGCAAGTGCGCCAAATACCACTTTGCTGTTCCAGTCTTTTCAGAGAACTTCTGTGGAAACTAACAGAAAGTGGCATAAGAAAGAGAAACAAAGCATCAAAATTTTCTCTAAAACAACAACTCGTTAGAATTTCGATCCAAGTGTAAATAATATTTACATGGAACTCCACAAGGCCTGGGAATAGAGTTTAAATATCACATTCTAAAACCACGAACTTCTTGTTTTGCCAGCTAATGTCTATTGGTGAGAGGAATAAAACAACATAGTTGTGCAATTGCATAAAATACATCAAATTTAAACGTCCATTACACAAAAATTAATAAGTGAAAGTTAAGTGGGGAGTAAAAAGATAGATAGAACACATAGGGTATATATGCGTAAAAAGGAAAAAGGTGGAGAGGAAGGGACAAAATATTTTTATTACATGCTATCATGTTACGAGGTTGCAATTGATTGATTAGCAGGGACGAGAATTGCGGTTTTATAAACAGCGGAATGTCCCAAGAGGGATTAAATATTGAATAAGCATGCCAGCGGATTGAGTAGAACAAAGGCTTGCGAGAAGAAAGATGAGCGTCAGGGTAGCAAAAACTCAGCACCGGAGTACCTAGGCAACCAGTCCACTGAATATGCAGAGCAAGCACGGAAGGAAGACAAGCAAACAAATGATTTTGAACACAATTCAAACGTCTTCTTAATTGCACACAAAACAACAACTAGTTAGAATTCCTATCCAAAAAGTGTAAATAACGCTTGCATGGAAGTCCATTAGATCTTTTGAGTTCAGATAGTTAAGATATACCAAGACCATAGGAGGGAACGGAGTTTTTATATCAAACGTCTAAAATATTTATCAACTGCAGGAAATTACATGTTCATAGCGTGTATAATGTTTTTACCAAATTTATACCAGATCGCATATAACCAGTTTTTTACACTGTTTGCTTCTTCGTTATTTGAAAGAATAAATAGAATAACATGAATCATTGTAGGCTCAAAGACACAGCCGTAGGCTTAGAGGTTATATAACTGCTGTCACAGACGCCAAGCACTTGGTCCATTTTCTGAAGTGAACCTTTCGTAACAATCCACCATTTGTTGCTTTTGAAAGCACGACTTGATGATTGTTTTACAGCAACAAGTCAGAAATAGCAACACAGGATTGGAAGCTGTCACATAAAATATAATTATAAGATATCTCCCACAGAGAGAGAGAAAGAGAGACAGAGACAGACACAGAGAGAGAGGGAGAGAGAAAAAAGAGAGAGAGAGAGAGAGAGAGAGAGAGAGAGAGAGAGCGAAGGAGAGGGAAAAGAGAGAGAGTGAGAGAAAGATAGAGAGAGATAGGGAGAGAGAGCGAGAGAAACAGAGGAGAGAGAGAGGGAGAGAGAGAGTGAGGAAGGGGGAGAGAGAGGGAAAGAAGAAAGAGAAAGAGAGGGAGGGAGACAGGCAGGGAGAGAGAAAGAGAGAGAGAGCGAGAGAGAGAGAGAGAGAGAGAGAGAGAGAGAGAGAGAGAGAGAGAGAGAGAGAGAGAGAGAGAGAGAGAGAGCGAGAGGGAAACTGAGAGGGAGAGAGAGATAACATAGTTTATCAAAAAAATCTACTATTAATAAAACGCGGTCTTTTAGGTAATGTAAATGTGTTTTTGTATGACTTGTATGCGGCATGTTAATTGGCACTTTATTTGATGTGTTTCATTACATGATATGTAAATGCCTTTCGCTTGGTATGGTAAAAACTCTTTGATACGATGTTGCCTTGAATAGTAAACGTTCATGAAAGTTCGCGGTCACACTGGGGTAGAAATTGTAAAATGGGAATTTGCAGCAATCAGGCATAGTCACTGATTTCATAGCCTGATCGTATGGCAGATTCGAAAAACCTCACAATAGATCTCAGCACTTAAAAAGGAAGAAATTTAGTTTATTTACTTAAATAAACGGCACATTTTGCACAACAAATCCTATTTATATTTCTTTGAAAATTCATTCTTAACATTTGGATCCTTGAGCATGTGAGGCTATCCAATCCAGGATTTGAATCTTTTTCATATGAGAGTTGATTTCATTTTCATTTCATGTCGGTTTTTTGCTATGTGGGTAAATGGTGCACAAAGCAAAAAATGTATATAATTTAGCAAAAAGCTAAAATACCGATCACTGCAAACATAAGTACTAAGTAGAAAATACCTTTCTAAAAATTCTGTAGACTTAAATATTTCAAATATAGAACAGCAGTAATTTTCTTTCTTTCAAAGTGGAGAGAGAGAGAGAGAGAGAGAGAGAGAGAGAGAGAGAGAGAGAGAGAGAGAGAGAGAGAGAGAGAGAGAGAGTGAGAGAGAGAGAGAGAGGTAGCAGTTCTATAAGTGTAAAAATCTGAGCATATCAAGATTTGAGATCGGCTTGAACATACAAATAATAATTAGTTGTTAATTACATCTTACAAATTCACCAGAAATGAATTTATTTTACTCTCATATGATAAATATTCCAAACTTGGATTGGATAACTGCAGGTGATCAAACATCCTATCCTTAGAAAATATGGTCGGCTAAATAACCTTTCAAATGGGAAAAATATAAATGGTGTGCAATGCTTATGCATAGTACATAAGGTTTTTGATATAAGAATTACAATATTTTAATATACTCACTTACACGTGATACCTGTGCAGTAACAAAATTACAATGTTGTATTTTCTGATCAGACATGAATGTATTTTTTGCCCTTGCAATCGATGAAAATTGCCGGCAACTCCAACTTTCTGTACATTGATGGGTGAATTTTATATTGCATTCAATGACAGTACAGTTATTGTAGTCTTCTTTTTATCATGCGGTGGGTGTAAAGCTGCAAATTATTCTTAAAATGCAGTGAAACCACGAGAACAAATGTCTTCTTTTTTTAGTAATTTGACTAAGATCCCTGGAAAATATAGAAACATTTAAATAGCTTTAATGTTTTGACGAAATCTAGTAGTATCGTTATTTTTTTAATCTAATCTCTATTCCTAACATGTCTTTTTACGTAAACACATACAGTCTGACAAATAATTTGTTAGGGATCTGAAAAACCTAACACAGTACGTAAAACTGTAATAGCTACAATACCGTAAATGAACTCTAATAACGATAATAAAATTATACCATAAAATAGGCATTAGATTAGGCAAGCAAATGTTTACAGGTGCAGGTGTTTACAGATAACTTTTTGTAGGGTTTGCAGTGTCAAATTTGTCATGTCTTGATCAGTTCTCCATGCCATATTATTCTCTCTTTTCATATCATTTGTTTTATCTTATCTACCTTTTTCAATTTTTTGACTTAGCTGATTTATACCCTTTCTAACCCTGGATAAATATTTGGGGATATAAATAATTAGTTGTTATGCTAAATTTGTAATTTTATCAAAATATTTTTTATTTGTTTTAATTTATCTGTTTTCATGAACTTATTCTTTGATCTTTGTTTTTACTTTTGCTGAAAAGATTGTGATGTTTCCGTTTATTTATTTTAATGTTACTTTATCTGTTTGCGAATTGTTTAAATTTAATTATACATACGTGTTTGATATTGCTATATTTAAGTTGTCAGACAAATTAACTGAGTGATTTTAATTAAAATTTAAAATGATAAAAGCACAAACGTAATAATTTTGTTGTGAAATTTTGTAAAGTTTTTTTGCTGACTTTTGAATCTAACTTTCATGATAAATATAGAAATATAGAATATAACAAAAATCAATAAGAATAAGACTTCGTTATTTAATATCATCACTTGACTTATTAAATCAGTAAGAGGGTTGTGAAAATCGATAATCCATAAATTTTGACCAAATACATGCCCGGCAACCTGTTGTCTAGTTCATCTGATGTAAGATAATCAAGGCAAATAATTGCTTATTATTCAATTGTTTTTTTTTTCAGACAGACAGTCTATAAGTAAATTTACATATACAGCGACGTGCCATATTATTATAAACAAACATAGCGTCCATAAGCACCTATATATTTTATGGACGATAGATGGTTTGCATTCGAACATGATGAAACCCAGATGGTTACTGTGGTTATATGGATTATTACGTAATTTCGAATGCATCGTGACGTAATTTTGTTACTTTTGTAAATAGAACATCATTTTTGTTGCCCTTCTTAGTGCTATGGGGAAATCAAAAGATTTAACAAGACAGGTTAAAGAAATAATTATTACGAAATATCTCGACGGTGAAAAGTGCTCAAAAATTGCTAAAGATTTAAAATTAAATAGGTGCTCAGTATATGCAGTGTTAAAAAGATTTACACAAAGAGGAAATACAGAAAATAAGAAAAGAACTGGGAGTAAGAAAAAACTTGATATCAGAGATGAACTCAAATTATTAAGGCTGGTGAAAACAAACACATCGCTGCCAGTTAGATACATTGCCAGTGAATTTAACCAAAGTAGTCACTGTCGTTTATCTACACGAACAATACAGAGATATTTAAACAAAAATTGTATCACAGAAGAGTTGTTAGGAAGAACATTCGAATCACAGACTTGAATCGAAAAAGGCATTTATTTTGGGCCAGAGGAACGCGATAGTGGATAGTACACGGACAGTCGAGAAAAGTGATATTCTCTGATGAATGTAAAGTCGTTATTGGTGAAAATAATAAAGATTATGTTTGGAGAAAGCCTGGTGAAGAATGGATACCGTCCTGTTTGTGCGAAGGCTTCAAACCAAGGATGAGTATCATGATTTGGGGGTGTATTTCTTGGCACGGTGTCGGTACTCTTGCCCTTGTTAATGGAAACATAAATGCAGAAAAATATATAGAAATTATTGAGAATACCTTTGGCCTGTCGTCGCATTTCCCAGAAAATAACTTTATTTTTCAGGACGACAACGCACCAATTCATGGTACAAGATCAGTTCAAAATTATAAACACAAAAACGCTATACCCGGAATTCTTTGGCCTGCTCAATCTCCTGATGCTAATATTATGGAAAACTGTTGGTTATATGTGAAAAATAGGTTAAGTAAGCGATTGAACCTCATAAAAATGTAGAAGACCTTGGAGCTGAAGTTCGCCATGTATGGCGAGGAATCCCATTAGTGCTTATTAAAAGTTTGTACAACTCTTTGCCGAGGCGAATGTTATAACAGCAAAGGGTTTTATCACCAAGTACTGAGGTAAGATTTCATGTTTTAAATTGTCCATGAACAATGATTTTTAAATTTAAAACGTGCGTTTCAACGTTATTGCGAACGTCGCTACCATGTTTGTTTATAATATTATGGCACACCGCTGTACATATCTGACAGCCATACTAATTATAAAGGCATAAAACTGATTGCTTGCAAATGCACACACGTGTAAACATGCGTAATAGGTTGCCAAGCGACAAACAACACTTCAAACAATGAATCACTCAAACAATGAATCACTCAAACAATGAATCACTCTCACATTTTCCAGTTAAACATGAAATGGAATCCTTCTGCGTCTGATTTCATGTGAAGTATACCCGCTGTATTAAAATTGTGACATACACTCGGGTGCTTGAAAGTTTCGGTGTTGAGGGATTGAAGTAGAAAGGGTTGTAAAAATCCAACACAGAAAAGCAACTTGTTAAAAATACACTATAATGTTAAGGGTAGTAAAAATGTCCTTATATATCAAGCATAGGCCGCATATGACAAGCACGGTTGGGTGTCCCAACGTGTGATTATTACATAAAGCCTAAAGCTGATTTTACAAATAATCGAAATTCTTTCAAATAATGTAAAATAGAAAATATTGTAGTTTATTTAGTAGTTCATATTATATTACTTTTGGTAAACATTTGGCTCAGTAATCCTATTTAGAGAATCAGCATAATTTTGGATTTTCTAGTATCTTATTTTATTATCTCGTATTTTATTTTATTATTTCCTCCCCTAAAGCACATACCATAAGGTGTTCATTCCCTCCGTTTATCGCCCTCAGCAACTAAGAAAAAAGTAACTGCTTCGTAAAAAATGTTGGAATGATTTAGTTGTAAATTCAGATAAAGAATTAATCTTTATATGATATAAAAGGCTTCAACATATATTTAAAACAGATTTAGCTTATATCTGTTTCTCAACCGTAAAATAGCACTGTCATTACAACTTGTTTATTTGAGCACTATGTGTTTAATATTCTTTATTTGTATTCATCAAATGTACTGTATTCATGAACTGGTTCAAAATCAAATGATTAAAGGAGCTTTTCAACTTTTCTAAATACTAAGTTGATGCTTTGCCATTACATCAGATACTGACTGAAACAAAGTTTCTATTGCATTTGTGGCCCCAAGACTAAAATGTTTACACCCTGCTCATCTCCGGTTCCTGTATCTTAGAAATCAATCAGTCCTCAACCCTTGATAGTTAAAAATGTTACTTGACAATTGTAAGACATTAGTGCTCATTTAGAACACTTTCAATTTTTAAGGAATAGTTCTTGATGTGGCAGATGAGAGCTGTTGAAAAGATACATACCTTTAGCAATATCTGTGTTTACTGTATGCAGTGCGACATTTTTTAATAGACGACAGTAAATTTTAAGTGTTATTCTTCGTGAAGAAAAGGCGAGGCTCATTTATGTCAAGTGATATTTTCAAAGTGTAGTTTTTCTTTGAATTAAGTTTCTGACATGAGAATTTTGAATGGAATTTGAATGGAATTAATTTCTTTTTTTAAATACCACAATGCTTCAACCTTTTTTGTTATTCAGCTCCAATACACAGATAAAGACTTCCGCGGCCATATTGGAAAAATCATCTTTCGACGGTAAACAAACATTTCTTGTCCACAAAAATGGAGCTTCCATATGACATCATTAAATGCAATTTTTTACTTTTTCAAGCACAACAAAATGAGACCGACCATACAACTAGAACAAGAAGTACCAAAACCTTAATTTATGATAAAAAGTACCAGCTGACAGCCTCTATCCACGTTTCCACAATGCATAAATGGAAGGCGATAATATAAGATCCTGGAGTTTTGCCACACGAATTTTTGACATTTACTAAAAACTTCGAGGCAACCAGTCAAAATATTCTTTCAGAAATTAAACCCTAGCAAAATTAAACCTAACCGCGTCATTTAAACACCTTTACTTGACAATAGTTTCATTAATTGATTTATTGTCGAATTTTGAAGTTGTGTACCTTTGGCCCAATGACAAAAAATCTATATAAACACCAGTAAAACTAAGGTTGGGAATTGCTTCAAAAATATTGTTCAGTTGAAACCAACATCGATTTTTGGAGATTTTCCGGGTTAAAGGTAATATTAACTATCATTATTTTTATTGTTTTGAAATATTTAGTATGTCGCTCTTTTGCTACAGGCTGTTATATCAAACAGAAAATCGCCCATTTTAAAATCCGCTATGTGTACCTTCTAAACACTACGGAGAAAATGTAAACAGCACTCTGATTGGCTGATGATCGAAACTGTTTATTCGTGTATTATCGATATTTTTTTTTTTTCGCTTTCGTAATAAGTATTACATTATCGATGGCTACTTACTTATAGCAGAGAGTTATATTTACATTGATATCGATGTCCTGGTACTTCTAACAGAGTGCGAAATTCACATTATAATATCGATCGCTTTGTACTGCTAACAGAGCTCGAAATTCACTTGATAATATCGATCGCTTTGTACAGATAGCGAAATTCACAGATCTCACTCTCATATCTTCATTTCCCTGAACACTGCTCCCGCTTTTATCCACATATTAACAGTTTATGTTATAATGTCAGTGATTTACAAAAACTGTATATAAAACACTAAAATAATCAGAATATAATGAAAGGAGCGATAAAGGCTTTTGTGACCCGCTCTTTGACCGTTTACGGCTTTTACTCTCCGCTTTTTTCGATGAAAATATAATGTAATGTTCAACGACCGCAGCCAATTTTGTAACCAAGCAATTTATGTACTCAGTTATACATCTCCATGGAGTTTTTTTATCGATTTGTAATGCAGCTGAACACGATAAATACAATTATTGGAGCTGATGCACTCAAATAGAAGGTGATAGAAAGTCAATGTTTAACAACCCCATGTTAACAGCGGCGGGACTGCTGTATGGACTGAAAAGCACCCTCTATAGAGACACCTGAGAAATGCGGTAAAGCATCAGAGTGACTCGCAAAGACAGGGAGAAATATATGTGTGAACTGTAAAAAAGACAAATTGATTTTTAACACTTTTATTTTCCGTGGAGACATAACATGTCGTATAAACTAGCCATTTTACTGGGCCCCTCTGTTTCGAGCAAAAATGACATGCTCTACAATTTTAATTTACCATTTTCATCAGCCAGTGTCTCCCCGTTTCGAGTTTAATCACCACATATTAAACATAGGGTTGAACCAAACATTAGTGCAAGGAAGTAATTTTAGGGATAATATGGAGAAATGAGGAAGTTTTTAATTTTTTATATTGAGAAAATCTAATTATATTTCAAAACAAAGTGAAGGAATTAAAAGTCTTTGGATATATAAAACTGAACACCAGTTTGAAACATCTGAGGAATAAAGTTTTCATAAAACCGTAAGTGCGGCATTCTTTTAATTATGTTGTGGTGTGGGGGGATAAAATCTTTCTTGTGCTTTTCTTTTTGCATTCTTGGCAAAAGAGTATTACAGGTTTATTTACATTTAAGTTTATTAATAAACGCTCTGACAAAAAATGTTGGCATTTTCAAAAGAATTCAAAAATATTTTCATCATGTATTTATTAGTAGAAATTTAAAGCTGAAGTAAACCCGGACAAAAGTTACAAAACCGCTGAATTTGCGCTGTTATTTTTTTTAGGGAAATGCGTCACGTGACTCCATGTGGGCGACTTGGACTTACCTTGATCCTGCTGCTGGTCTGCGGTAAGCCAGTGCCATGTATACCCCACACCATGCTGCCCATTCACTGTTCATATGCTACTCATCTACGGGTGAAATATATTGCATGTATCTGTGTAGTATTGTCTTTCAAATCGGGTAAAAAATCACACAACTCATATTCAATACGATATAGTTATACCTTAGCTTCTGTGGCGTGCTGGGGTCTGATGGAGTTGATATGATATTATAGAATCACTTAGCATATGCGTTTCCACGCGTGCCCGAAAAAATGCGCAGAAAATGGCGGGGGAGGGGGGGGGGGGGTTAGGAGGGGTAATTTCGTTCTGTTGCCCGTGTTTCCCACGAATGTGGATAATTTCGGAACTGCACTCCACGACCAACAAATCGGGGGGGGGGGGGGGGGGGGACATCGCACGCACACACTTCTTAACGTGTGTGTATGTCCCAGTTTTATATTTGATTTCGGTAGTGTGCGGAATACTAGCTGCGCATATGTACTCATAAATATACAGGTGTGAAAAGTGAAATATGAGAGTGAAATTTATAGGAGGCGCGTTTGGTTAAAATGGGGGTGATTTTGAATCTTTGCACCAGGAGTCGTTTGAAAATGTCATGAATTAGCATTGTAACCCCCCCCCCCCCCCCGAACTTCTGTAATTCGACCAATAATGAAATAATCACCCGAATCATTGTGACGATCATTGTGACATCGTCATTGTTTGACGAAACATAAGTGGATGCATACTTGCATACGCAGAGGCCCAGAAAAGTTTCGAGAAAAAACCCTCTGCCACAGGCAAAAACGTGCTACGCATAGCAATGGCTGTCGCCTCATCGTTGAACACGGCCACTTGGAGACAAGCACCGCCATTCAAGGACCAGGAAGTCAATTTATTTTCTTTTTTAAATGACGCTATGAGCATAAGTTTTATTTGTAGATTTTAGTTTGCTAAAACTCTGTTTATTCTTTTTCGATCTTGCCTACCATTCCGAAAAGGTATGAGTTATGTAATATTCTGTTGTTCAAAATTTAAACTTCCTCCCGCTAGAAGGCTACAGTCAAACAGAATAACTGACAGAATAAGGACACAATGACAACACAATGATAACACAATGACAACACAATGACAACACAATGGCAACACAATGGTAACACAATGACAACACAATGATAACACAATGACAACACAATGATAACACAATGACAACACAATGATAACACAATGACAGAACAATTGATCGATCTTCTGTTATGTTTATTGAACAACTGATGCATATAATTTTTCCACGTTTCCTTTTTTTCTAAAACTTGATTTGTCCTGATCCACTTTGTTTTTACGTATTTCAAACTGCTTCTTGTTATGCAAACATAACTGCTTTTAACAGATTTAAAGGACATGGTTAGTGATTTTGGCTTCAGATTACTTCACACTTTGTTAAATTGATGGTCGGAATTAAACATTTGGTTGCTCAGTATCAGTGCATAAAACATCATCTGCTTTACGTAGCAATCCACAG
Organism: Protula sp. h YS-2021; assembly: GCA_949752745.1. Classification (NCBI taxonomy): domain Eukaryota; kingdom Metazoa; phylum Annelida; class Polychaeta; order Sabellida; family Serpulidae; genus Protula; species Protula sp. h YS-2021. The sequence goes on along the minus strand of OX457024.1, from coordinate 16,656,664 downwards.
TTTTAGATGACTGTCTGGGGGCTTAATTGGTAAAAATAAAAGTATGAAAAAGTAATTAAGTTAGAGAATAAAATAAAAATATAGTTAGCGGGGTCTAGGACAATTCAGACAGTTTCCCCCGGTGTAATGAAACGTTTTGACCCCCAAATAAATCAAACCCCGGTCGATTTCTTTTAAAACAAACAGAACCCCTGGAAAGCCCGCCATAACACACAGAACCCCACCCCCTATAATAAAATGACCCCCTTCAAATAATCATGTTTAAATAGAAAATGGAAGTAAAAAAGGTGCATATGCTTTTTAAATACTATTTTAAGCATTTTCTACCTTTTGATGTAGAAAATTATTATTTTAACTCGTCGAAAAAATGCTCCGGAGTTCTATCAGGATAAATTGACAGCAATAAAAACATATTTCATGAAAGGAAAACATCAGTAAGAGATTAATCAAAACAAAGTAATGTCACTCAATAGTGCCATCAATGTCAGATTAAAACAAAGAACACCTGGTGAAGATCAGAGGCTTATTTCTCTATGCAAACTTCAGATATATTAATATCAGAAAAAATATATCACAAGAAAACATCGAAAATATCTTGAAAAATCGGACCGGGGCAAACAATCTCGGGGAATAGTCCTACGGGGGAATCATCCCTGGGGAATTGCCGGCGGGGGGAGTAGTAGTCCGGGTGGGAATCATACGGGGGGAATAGTCCTGTTCCCGTACAGCGATGGGGCCAGTTATACCCGAGAGTTAGCATCAGTGTTATACGTAAAATATGACGTCATCGTTTTCAGTTTTAACCCAGTCGGATGGCCAGCGCACGTGCTTTGAGTGCGACTCGGACGACGGGTTCGATTCCTCTGAAGCATGCAGATGGGAGGACCCAGACCTAGACAGAATCAACAAAATCGTCTATCAGGACACAGACAATGAATGCTTTAGGTGTTATAGATCAAAAGCAGGTGAGTATTTATGGCTCATTCAATCATAAGTATAGGTCACTTTCTATTGTTGTTTGAAATCGAGGCTGTAAAAAAGAAAAACCGTTTGATTTTGATTTTTATTTACACATGCCTCTTCCTCCGACACGAAACGAAATCTTGTACTTTCTTCACAGTCACTGTTGTCTTCAACCTTTGGATACTCATTTTCCGTGTCGTTTTCAAATATATTTGTGTCGATCAGGTCAAGAGAGCGGCCACTCTCGGGTTTATCATTAGTCCCCTCGGTATCGATTTGTGACAGAATTTTATCCATTGAATCGTCACAATTTACATTTTCTTGATTTGTTTCGATTTGTGATATAAAAATGTCCGTGGAATCAGCACTATCACTTTGATTTAGAACCTGTGTTAAGTCGCCATAAAAAACTGACAAAATCAGCACCATTTTCAATATCTTATGTATTATCCATTTTGTTGTTAGCCGTTTGGCCGCCTGTTAGAAAAGTCAATGAAATTGATTCCACGTCAACTTTTTATAACGTGAAAGCAGCTTTTGATGTATTTCACACTTATTAATTGAATTAGCATTTGTCCAAAGTTTCGCACGTTAACAAAGGGAGGTTTTGACTGACCAATTCTTGCTTGGAGAAAGTTCCCTACTAATGATTGAAAAACGGTAAATAATTCGAACGCAGGTTTTGACTGGATTTTCAAAACCTGCGGGCTTCGCCCTTAGGTTTTGAAAAACCAGTCAAAACCTGGTTCTCATTATTTACCTTATTCATAAAAATAATCTAGGCAATTGGAGTTTTCGCACAGTTATGGCTTCTGTGGCATCGTTGAGCCGTCTAGTTACGGGCACCGTACTCCCAAATGACGTCACAAAACGTTTATCTTTTCATTGCGTTTTAGCCTTGTGGATTCTCGTGCATATGCTCGTGCATATGCTCAATTGTACTATTTTACTCTCGAAATACCAACTAAATCTGGTGACAGACAGACTGTCTCTTGGTTGCCTAGGAGACACCGTGACGAGGGGATGTATGACCAAACAAACCTACGACAATCTGCAAGGAACTTTCCAGTTTGATGACGACGGAGGCTGCAGCGAAGCACAAAACGTTGGTCGGTGACGCGTATTTGAAATCTGTTATACTACACTGCTATTTATAAATATTTAATACATATCATATTGCGTTTCTTTAAAATTTATATCACTTGATACAGAGTATAATGCACACAGAGAACCTGTTTTTAGATAGGCTTCGCTAAAAGTTATTTCTACAAGTAAATGTAGTAGTTGCATTAAACGAAATCTGAAAGGGTAAATCATGCGTTTAACGATTACTTGCGTAACACTTTTATGGCCTCTGTGCTGAGCACACGTCAATAACTTTAAATTAATCACATGCACTGACTGTTTTCGGCTCTATGCATTAACTATGTTTTAAACGGTATCCCGACAAAAGGCCTCGCGACAAAACGCCTCGCGACATAACGCCTCGCGATAAAACGCCTCGCGACATAAGGCCTCGCGACAAAACGCCTCAAAATGTAAAGTGCGACAAAACGCCTCACTCGTATAAACTCCCCCATTTTTCCCACATATTTTCCCCCATTTTTCTTGCTTTGACTAAATGACTTGTTTTTTAGCCAGTCTGGTGACTTTCGAGGATTAGATGCTATGCAATACTCCGATATCTCTGACATTCAGTGACTCTGATCGGACTACTCTTTGAATGCAAGACCAGCAAAGGAAGCATTTCTTTGTTTTTGCTCTTCTTCCTTTGTAGAATAAAATATATAACAAGCATCTTAGCGTAGAAAAAAATGAGCAAAAATGTCAGAAAAAATGGAAAAACAGTACGAGCAAAAATTCAGAAACAAGTTCAATGACAAATGTGTATTAGGCGAACAATGAGTGTACGATAAAAAGTAAGAAAAATGAGGGAAAATAGGAAGTTTATACGAGTGAGGCGTTTTGTTGCACTTTACATTTTGAGGCGTTTTGTCGCGAGGCCTTATGTCGCGAGGCGTTATGTCACGAGGCGTTTTGTCGCGGATTCGTTTTTAACAACTGCAGAATATTATATCTCGTTCAGTGAATTCGTTTAGTGATTTGAACACTTGTAGAATGTGTAAGAGAGCCGTCGTGTTGTTGTAGAGTTCTGTGTATGCTCTGAGAACTGCTGTAACACGGCGCTTGATGTGTCAGAGAATCCCTGTGACGCTGCTACTGTGACGTCACTTTCCAGCGTTCTTCTCCTCGTGGTGGCACTGAAGGCACTTCTGTAAACAAACAAAACGCAATGCATAAAGTAGAATGATTGTGAAAATAGAACAAATCCCAAGACGTTTGATTTTATAGCAGCATGTATAAAACAATGAAGCCAAAGAGCCAAAGCATTTCAGCAAGTAAGGGGGAATTCGCGCCTTTCGCCTTTAGAAGCAGCCCGGAACCAATCTTTATTGATCTTTATCGTTAATGTACGCATATAATAGAAATGTTATTTTTGTCATATTTCGGTCCATGTAAGACGAGTGGGAATTACATCACGTTAGAACATTCGGCTGTCCAATCGTCAGCCGGTACAGTTACGGTTACTAGGGATTAATAAGCTGTAGGAACAAACGAGTTCTATGGTGCAGAGCGCAAATTACCCCTTTATTATTAAACGAGTGTTTTTGTTCCTACAATTAACTTGCAGCTGCCGCTAGATATTTACTCTCCACCCCATACCCCGCCCCCCCCCCACTCCATAAGAAGCTAAAATAATAGAGACTCACTTCTTGAAAAGTATTCTTATCACCAGGGGCTCGTTGGGGGGGGGGGCGGGTGGGGAGGGACTGGGTGTCATGTGGTGACATCGTGTTACAAAGCGTATAAAAAACCAAAGAAAGGGGTATTTCTGAGGCGAGACCCGGCCCTTGGAGAATGCCAGATTATCATAAATAACATCCACATTATACAAGAAGCGCTTTCTTGTATATTCAACTTAATCTACCTTTAGAAAGTGATACCAATGGGAGGGGGGGGGCAAAAAATATCAGGTGGCGGGGAGGAGATAGACTAGGCCGGGGGGGGGGGGGGAGATAGACTAGGCTAACTTCCCCCCCACCTGATAGACTAGGCTATCTTCGCCTCGGGGGGGGGGGGGCCACTTGGTATGAAATGCATGTCTAAAAAGAAAAAAGCTGGGGTGGGGGGAAAGCAGGGAGGTTACATGGGGTATTTGGTGGCCAGACGCGGTCCGCGTGGACTGCCAGTTTCATTTAAAAAGGGGGGGGGGAGCTTTGATTACCAACTGGTAACCATGCGTGTCCACAACTTTTTTAAAAACAACTCCTAAACGTAGAGTGCTAATGTTGAAATAATGCCCCCTTTTTTAACCAAACGAGAAGTAAAATTCCGAAATAACCCCCTTTTTCTAGGAAACGCGGAGTACTGAATGAAAAAAAAAAACGCGCCCGGCCTCAAAATCACCCCGCCCCCTTTCTCCGCGTTTTTGAACACGCCTGGCAAAACATTAGATACGTTCTACCCTGGGAGTAATACTTAATCATACTATTTATAAAAAACGCTAAATCTCACAGACTTAACTTCGTGACCCCCATTGATTTAGTTAGAGGTTGTTTCGATGCGTGACTCAGAACACAAACAACAGACCGAAAAACTGTCAGGTGCCTCTTGCTTGAAATCATGTTTTCACATGGGCGTTTTTTTTTTTTTTGCCAAGTACTTGAAACCGGATTGGGTGATTGTCAGTATAAAACATAGCAAATCTCGACGAGGTGCAAAAAAGAAGGAGAAATATCTGCATGACACAGTCATAAGAATGTCTTATTGTTAAGAGGTGTATCAAAGAGAGGGAAAGGTTTCACTTGGTGTTTGGAAAATAGTGTGTTTTTTTTTTTTTTGGTGAGGGGGTTATGGGGGGGGGGGGGGGGAGGCATTTTGACATTTTTGATGCTTTGATTTCTTGCTTGTATGTATGAAGAATAATACTAGTAACATTTTTTAACAGATACCTGTGATTGTTGAGCATTCATTGCAAACCTTAAGATAAATAAGAGTGCGCTTCGCTAGTGTGAGATACCCCTCCCCGATTAGTTAGAAACACTTTCAATTCAGAGCTTTGTCACATACCCAGCAAACATTAAGACGTCAGAATGACGTCGGGTCGACGTCGTGACCCGACGTTTCCGACGTCGGACTGACGTGCCGGTTTTGGTTGTATATGAAATAGAACCGTCGTCGGGTTTTCAACGTCAGAATGACGTCGGGTTCCGACCTAAATCCGACGTCGGAATTAAGTCGGTTTTAGGTTGTATATATACTTGGAACCGACGTCGGATTCCGACCTGAAACTGACTAGAGTTATATGATTAATAGATAACTAATCATTCAACTGCTGTTGTGAAATACATACGAAAGCATTTTCCATGTAAATTTTTACAATCTAGGAAGAAAAATACCGACGCGCCATCAAAATTCTAAAATTTTCATGTAAAAATTACGTTTTTCGTTCCTCTTTTTCAAAATGACTTCCATTTCCGGTGAGCGATAATAATGTTCATTGCTTTTTGGTCGTTTTTGCAACGTCGGAATGACGTCAGAAATCCGACGTCGCTTCGACGTCGGAATAATGTCGGATTTGGGGGAAATAGGTCAGAATATGGTTGTGAAATCGTTGCGACCAAAATCCAACCTTTTTTCAACCAAAAAGGACGTCGGTTGTTTGCCGGGGCATTTTGTGTGGCATTATTGTATCGGGCAATAAAAACTTTGTATGTAAAGTGGTTGTGTGTGTGTCAATGGACATAATTGTTCGTCATTTTACAAAATGGCGGCGCATTGGTATTGTTTTCATTTGAATCCAATATCCTCTGGTAATGCAATAGAAAATTGTCTTACCTTAATATGTGGTCAAATTGCCCTTCATTATTATTACTTCCGAAATACGAGCGGGAATAGTGTCGTATAAACTTTGAATTCGGGTTTGTGGTGTGTTTTCCCAGATGTGTCTGATTTCAGCCATCGGCTCTGTCTAGTTGTGTATTCGATTTACGGCTTCTTGTAGCTTTCTTTTGATATATAACCACATATTTTCTATTATATTTAAATCTGGGGATTGGCCACACTATTGTATTGATATTGTTTTCCATTACAAAATTTTGTACAATTCAAGCCCTGTGAACCGGTGCATTGTCATCCATAAATACATAATTGTTTTGAGAGAAATGCTGTGCAATTACAGTCCAAAGGTTTTCGTCCAGCATATCTATGTATTTTTGACCATTTATTGTACCTTCAACTTCGGTAATTGTTCCCACCCCTTGACAGGTAACACATCCCCAGACCATTAAACTAATTCTGTGACGAAGTGTAGGGCGCACGAGTTGGGGGTTGTACTTTTCGTCGCCTTTTTTCCAAACATAAATGCGTTTATCATTTCTCAAAACTTTTTGACTTTCATCGCTAAAAATCCAATTTTTCTACTGTCCCGCAACTGGCCAATGTTTTCTTTCTTTGCACCATTTAATTATTTTTTTCTTGTTGACATCTGTAACTGAGCATTGTTTTTTGCTGGACCTCCGTTGATACCCTAAACTATTAATATTTCTTCTGATAGTTCTAGTACAAAATTTTTGTGATTTTTGTTCATTAAATACACCAGTTATGTCCACCGAAGTTTGTCTTCTATTTGCTTTAATGATCCGGGAAAGTTGGTTTTTGTCTCATTCAGTAAATAATTTTCTCTTTCCTGTACCAGTACGATTTTCAACACCTTTTTCTTTTTCAAATTTTTTCGAAATACTACAAATTGTAGTCCGAGGTATATTAAAAATTCTTGCCAATTCTGAAAGTATTTCTGTTGCGTTTATAACTTTCCACAATTTTTTGTTTCAGTTCACTTCCATATTCCTTCCTACCGGAAGCCATCTTTATATGCTAAAATTTTACATGTAAAATCAAAACAACTTGTCAGAATACTTCTAAGAACGTAATCCGCAATGATTTTGCTATGGATACAGTCACTCATGACGTAACAATTACGTTGTCAAGTATTAAAATACAACGCCCTAATATAGAACACACGCGGTACCCAACGCGAACTCGTACAAGGTGACAAACAATTTTGTCCATTGACTGTACAAGGTGACGAACAATTGACTATATATATATATATATATATATATATATATATATATATATATATATATATATATATATATATATATATATATATATATATATATATATATATATATATATATATATATATATATATGTGTGTGTGTGTGTCACAAATTTTCACGTCTCTCCGCTCGTCTGTAAGTTTTGATTAAATGCTATTTTCCATTAGGTCGCAGTAAAGTTGTGTGTTTATCTGCTCAATCAGTTGCTTGTGTGTGTGTGTGGGAGGGGAGGGAACAAATATTTTAATTTAGCCATTCATCAATTTTTCTCCAATTTGGCGAAGCGAAACCTCCTTTGTTAAAGTATGTGTTTCGTACAAATTCTTTAAATTTTGCATGGGGATAGTCAAATGTCATTGGAACTGGATGTTTTTTTAACTGGATTCTCGACTATTTGGCCATGAAACTTGCATAATGCCAATATTCACAGCAATGAAAAATATATAGTAGTAGAAAGAGAGAGAGAGAGAGAGAAAAGCTTTCACGCCACCCGCCGTGATTGGTTGATTTTGATGACATCACTGATGACGTCACAGTTTAAAAATATTGCACGGGAATTTTGAATAATGTTGCGGACAGAAAATGGCAGGAAAATTGCGCGCAATCATGCTTGAGCATATTCAAGGTCGTTGATGATTAACTAGAATGTAAAGTAGGGCTTCTGCATCACTTGGCTCTGATAAGCTGATTTTGATCATGTGACTGATTGATCACTGCTTTAAATAATGCGCGGGAAAGAAAATGGAGGAAAAATTGAGCAATCATGTCTGAGCATGCTCAAGGTCACCAAGCTGTTTTGATGATTGTAGTAAACCAATCAAGGAAGAGAATGTACGCGCCATCTGCATAACAACCAATCAGAATAAAGCATGCTTAAGCGTTTTTCCAATATGGCTGACAGGATATTGTACAATCAGATGAAATGTGATAAATATTTTTAAAACTTTGCATATGTATTTTATTAGATAAATAAAAAAAAGAATCTCTATGTAAAACCTTTTCTGTCTGCTACATATCTACCCACCACCAACACTTTACAAACACATAAACAATAAACTACTCTGCGATAACATTATCAGTTTTAATCAATCCATTAAACTGCGCATAATAGTAACAGTGGTTGTATGTGGTAAGGTTCACTGAACTGCACACTTAAATGAGTGTGACCTTTCTTTGCTAATGTGCCAATACCTTCACTAAGCTTGAACGTCAGATGAAACACATAGATGACATAACCTCTTGGGTGCTATTCACCTGAAATGAAATTACTTTCCATTACCTTGAAATAAGCTGGGATATGCACCATTGTATTCGGTGAAAACATAATTGGATGTAAAAGGGACAGTAGTCTGACTTGTTCCGTGTGCATAAAAATTCATAAAGCCCACTTTTTTATTATCAAAATTGAATGGATTTTTGGCGACTGAATCACTGTATGCCTCTAAAGACGAAAGCTGCAACAATTTTTGGGCACTTCCCCAAGAAATAGTTATCCATTGACCACGAAAGTAACCTTGTCGGAATTCTAATAGCTTTAGTATCAGATTTAGTAAAAAGATACAGTGCAAGACCTGTTTTAAGGGCTTCGTTATGCAACAATTACACTAGAACTCACTTTAACACTACATATTTTAAATTTCGCATCTACAATATCTACAGTAGCAGTACCCGTATGTGTAAACGGTAAAGAAATGATTCACTGCTTCTAAACAATTTTACGTTAATTTCTACACCGTTTATCAACAGTCTATCCAACTCCATGGCATCTGCTCCGACAGATCCTTCTAGTTCTACAGCATTACCATTGATAGCCCCTTGTTGGTGTTAGTATGATCGACTGTGTCCATAAATCCTGCAGTGATTTTGTAATACAAGTGGCTCTGAAATTGTTTTCCTTAGAATCCTCCGAGTAGTTTAAAGACAAGTCGATCACATTTTTGTAGATATTGCTTACCCACTACCGGTTGATATGTTTGACAGTTGCAAGCTTACATCACATTGTCTACATATGATGCTAGAGAGTTACTTACAAAAGCAACCTTGTCTTCTCCTTTATTTGTTTGATTTGTTATTGGAGCTTCGGTATATATTTTTGTTCCATGAAGATCTATGTAGTTCAATATGAACACCGTTTGATATTGACCAACAGGTCTGTGTTCAATCCGTTCTACATTTTGAACAGCAGCATCTATATGCCTAAGTTAAAACAACGCCAAGTTGTCTTGGTGTCCTTCAATAGTATAATTTTCGTTTAGATATGTAAATAATCTTTACTTCTTCACCCTGTTTTCTTACTGGCTTTACAGGATAAAAGGCCCTTGGTGTATTTTTTCCTTCTACCATGCTAGTGAATAATTAACCGAATTTTTCAACATCAGACTGGTTTACAGAAGATGTCATTATAATTGATGTAAGAGATGTGTACACCTCACTGGTTTGTCACCAAATGATGGTATATTGCCATTTGCAGTCCTTATACACAAGCGAAGGCGTTGTATTTCGTTTTGAATGACTGGAATTCTAATATTCTGTAAGAATGAATGATTTTGTTTGAAGCTACCCTTTTGAAGGAGACGTAGCGCTGGTCATTTATACAAGAGTTTGTACAAAGGTCACAAAATACAATTATGTCATTTTGTGAGGTCTGTTCCAGTGTTATTTAGATAATAATTAAAAGAATCAGTTGAGGAGAAAACCATGTGGTGTTGCTTAGTCGCTCCCCATTGCAATTGATAGGTCTGGTATTTATCCACAAATATGTTTTCAGATTCTTTCCTATGACTCTGAAATGCTCTATTTATAGTTTTTATGAATTGTATATCATTCTCGATGTCCTTTGTGATACGCTTGACAATTTTGTTGCATAAGCAGTTTTTCTCCAACTGTTTCCAACTGCTGTAGGAGTTGCTTACACTTAAAAAACACTTTGCGATCCTCTAATTCTCGTTCTGCTTTATCTTAAGCTTTGCTTTGACTAAGACCTGTTCCCTTGTATTCCTCAATTAGCGACTGCCACTGAATATCGTTTTCACTTTTTGCTTGTTTAATCCATTTCGAAAATGTTTCATTTTCCTCGTCTGACTCAGCTTGTTATTTTGTCTCTCCAGTCTCTGCAGCCATGAAACACGAAGTTTTGTACAAAATATATTGGGGGATACCAAGATACATTTGTGCAGCAAGTACAGATATTTGTCTAAAACAAGACCAGATATTGCTTTTGTAAACTTAATGTTGTGTTGTCACGTCCGTGATGGTTAAGATTTCGGATAATTGTGATAACGGAAAAGTTTCTGTGATGGCAGCATTCTGTGTAGAGCTCTGATAATCTTTATTTTATGTTGCATTTTTATGAAATCATCAAACACGAAAAGCGTGGAATATTGCACATAAAAAAGTCGTCGTTGTTCAAGTCCAATGATATTCCTTGTACAATTTCAATTCTGGGTACAATTTCTTGTATTTTGGTACATAGGCTGCCACCTCTTATAAAACTATAAGATTTTAGCTGCTGGTGGCGTAATCATATCTTCTGCATTTTGAAGCAAATTTTAATCCATGTAGATTTACCGACATAGGTGGTTCAGTGACTGACACATGGTAAATAGATACTTAAAATGAAAGTCTGTTTGAGTTTGCGGCGTCGGCTGCGTCATGGCAGCAATATGTTTTGACGTTAAGGTACGCTTGTTGTTGTTATTACTATTTTCATAACACTTCAACTGTTCCAGTAATTGGTTGAAGTAAATACCAGGAGAACATACAACGCAATTAACTTTGACTTGATTTTTCAGCCTCAACAGGTTTTTATAAAGATGGAACAAAATTACTCAGTTCAGGCAAATCTAGTTTTTATTAACTTCTTTTAAGATATCCACTCTGAATGTTTCAACTGAATTCCTCCAAGACATTCCACTTTACCATTTTGATATCGGCTCATATTTACAAGCCAGTAAGGAGATTTTGATATTTACATAGAAATGTGTACCTAATTCCCTTTTATAATACACATGTTTCTTGTTCATAACACCTTCCCGCTGTTGATTAATATCCTCTAAGTCATTTGCAATTACAAAATCACAGTTAGGTGACACCACTAGTAAATTGCTAATCCCTACCGGGATCGGCATCCTTGGTCCAACATATTCATCAACTCTCTCACCTGAACAAAATTTAGTCGCTTTTAAAGACTTCATATACAATGTTTTTGCGAGGAAAATTAATGGGATTTATTCTTTTTCCTTTCTGTTTTTCTTTTCTTTTTCACATTTTCTCATTCAGTGTTTTTGTACAAAAGCGTTACATACACGATCTGATAAAACATAAAATTTTCAGACATCGGGCGGTGGTAGTATGCACACTCTCTTCAATGTTTACCACAATATGATGGTATTTGTACTTTGCAATATGGTTTAAATGGGACAAATTCTTTACAACGTCCATACTAGTTACAGTTACATTTTCCGCAAACTTTAGTCTCTACCATGATTTCCACATGGCACACAAAAGGATTTGGTAGGCAAGAGCACTACTTCTTTAAAACAGTAAGTACATGTTCCTTTTTCTAGATTTTCTTTATCATTCAGAATCTTGAGCAAAGAATCACGTTGATACATGTCTTCACGTGTTTCTTCACGTGTTCTATTTTCATTAACCTTTACATCACGTTTCAGCATTTGTAAAATGTACATAGATGTCATCACTATGAAATGCTCTTTTTAAATTTTCATCATTTGGTAAAAAAGAAATTTAAAAAAATTATAAACTACGTTGCTAGTGACAAAACATAAATTAAATCATTTTGCTAACGTTCTTACCTACTGAAGAACGCATAGCTTCGCTTTTCTCAATTTTTATCCAAAGGAGGTGTAATGCACAAAATCTGTTGTCAGAATGATGTTGTATAGACCAAAAATATCAATTAGCAATGCTCTGTCGACCGTTTTTCGATCCGTCTGTTAGTGCTGTAAACTTCATTCTGCATCAAATCGTAATATATTTTTGCGGAAATATGCTTCAATGGGTGGGTGGGTTAGGAAGGGGAGCATATGATAGTAACATTTGTATCTTTCACCAATTGGGGAATGGAAAATCTGCTTCAAAGTCACCTTATCCAGCAATTTAAAAAAAGTTTACATGAAGATAATCACGGTCTTGATATTTTTGATATTCTTGCTATTCTTGTAGGTGTTCTTGCAATTTGCATCGTGAAATTGTTTTTTAAGCAAACTTCAATGAGGAATTTGGGCTCTCATGCATCTCCAGCGAAACGGTCAGGACTGGAAGAACAAAACGTGGCACACGTATGGATTAGACATTGAAAAGAGGATCCACTGATATATCTCCACACCAGTTTCATGTACAGCTTTGGCTAAAAAAATATGTCATGTGACTACGTTTCCGCAGAACATTTTAATGACCTACTTTTGAACGGTCACGTCACAGTGACGTCATCTCTCTTTTTTCTATTTCTGATTGGTTTTATTGCTGTTTCAAACACCTCCCCCCACCCAAACCCCCTGAGCATATTGCTCCAAAAGCACCTCTATCTAAAACAACAGCACACTATTCTAAACTTCAGTATCCAGTTTTATTTTGTGTTTTGATTGACGTCACAGTTCTTAAAACTACAGTAACACAAGCATAGATATCAGGCCTCAGACAACTATAAATTCACTTATAATTATAATAAATAATTAGGATAAATAATTATGATTAATTCACTGTTTCTTTCACTGCTTCGGCTAAAATTAAGTTTTTCCTTTTGTGCCAGACCCAAAAAGTACCATGTATTTGAGTAAGGTATTCTTCCGCAAGCATTGAAGTATCATCCAAAATGAGGCAAAATCGGTTAATATTTTGTCAGAGATGGCCATCCTCAACCATCTCACTTCTTGACCAAAACAAACAAACTATTCTGATCTTTATCCTCATGAAAACAAAGATACACAACCTGCATTAGTACCACAAAAACTGCAACTAGACCGATTTCGTCACCGAGTGACGAAATTAACGCTTGGAAGCAATCAGTTAGAATATTAAGGATATAATTTATCGTTAATATACTTTTGTATGGAGAGTCTTCAATACTGTGCGATTTATCGAGCTTCGTTCCTATTGTTAGGCATAACCTGTTTAATTACTGCGTCCCTTTTTTTTTATGTCCTCACTCGCTCAGCTGTGACAATAAGTATGCAAGTAACGTCCCGTCAAGGTAAACATTAATATTAAGAGATACAAAATTGGTACTCGGTTTCACAACGGGTAGGATAGATGTTCAAATAAATGGGATCAGATTATGTGTTCATTCATAAGCCATTTATTTCTATTGAAAACTGTCTTTGGGGACCGTAGAAATTGTTTACAGTTCAGAGATGTTCACTAACTGGAATTTCTGTTCAAAAGCCAATGGTTAAGTAAATGGGGAAATTTGGGGCCGAGAAAAGTTGTTCATTGTAGGAGATGAACAACTTTTCTAAGGTTTTACTGTATTTGGATGCCTTATAATTTATGTACTTTCTGATGTGTACACAACATTGTGAGATTTATCGGTCAACACAACTTTCTTTGTCTCATAATATATTTTGTTTTTAAACTCTCTGAAATTCAACAATTTTATGCGTAAAGCTTCACTCTTATAAGCTTAGCCGTATCATTGGAGATATGTTGAAACGATGAGGAAGCGATAAGCGTTTTAAGCCCTCTAAGGACAGAGTGGCTGTAGTTGCGTAGATGTTCACCAGCAGTTTAACCTCTGAAGGTTCACTAGATACAACGAGTACAGTGACGGGAGATTTGGGTATCAACCAATTACAGCAAGCATTGCTTATTTATGCTTATATATATTTATTTATATTTATCCTTATTTGGCACACATACAGCAAATGGCTCGTGCGAGTACACCAGTATCTGTTTACTTGCTGGCCTTGTGATTGCGGCATTTTGTTTACGTTTTATGGGGGTGGGGTGGGGCGTTTTACAGGGCATTGGGTAGTTTAAAGTTACTTTTAACTGTCAATTCGTATACAACTAAGCTTTCTGTATACTGTGCGCAAAAATTCCGCTTTAAAACCGACCAGGAATAGAAAACGTAGAAATGACGTCAGAATTACGCAATACGTAAAAAATAGTGCTATCACGGTGTTCTTTGTCAAGAAGTGGTCTCATGCGTTACACGACGCAGATGATGACATCATAGGTCAATACCAAATTTATGTAGCACCACTTCGCATAGTCGACTTAAAGTGTGCCAAATTTCGTTCTTCTAGCTTCAGCCGTTTCGGAGGAGATGGAAACCGACGGGGACTTTGCGTAAAAAAATGAAAAAGACAAAAAAACAAAACAACAAAAAACTCAAAAAAAAGGAAAAAAGAGGTACCTTAACCTCCACAATTCGGGGTAAAACAATAGGTTCTTGGAACGAAGTTCCAAGCGTTAATTACTTACTTTTGTAAAAAAAACCCCGCTTTTTATTGTGCTTTTACCAACTATGTCAGTTATTATACTGCTATTTATCACGACCTGTTTTGATAATGTAGCCTTGTTGCTAGTAAATCAGGAAGTACATAATTGCGGTATGATTCCATAGACATGAAGGACTCAGTTAGTAGGATAGAAATAAGAGTTCTACCCCACATTGGGGTAGAACTCTTAAGAGTTCTGCCCCATTTGGGGGCAGAACTCTTAAGAGTTCTACCCCACTGTGGGGTAGAACTCTTATTTGTATGTGAAGAGTTGTGCGGCAGTGTATCGGGCGCAGATAGAGTATGACGAAAGAAAACGTCATTTGATGCAAGGATTGCGATAGCGATAGCGAGCGAAAGTGTGTTTCCGGTGAAAGGTCTTGAAACGTCTGGAGTGAAAGGATGTGTGTGCGGAGACGGGGTGGGGTGAAAGGGTGTGTGTGGAGAGAGAGACAGAGACAGAGAGAGAGTTATGAGAGTTTTATTTTAAAAAAGCATTTCCCACACATTCTCATGCCAACACATAGCGGTGAAATTCCTGTTGATGTTGAGACTGAAAATCCCTCCATGTTTCATAGAGGAAGGCCTGGTAGTCGACATATACCTCTTCCCATAAATCGGCATCGTTCTTTGAGAAATGATAAGCCGCCAGGCGTTCCTCAGTGAAAAATTCTTTCTTAAACTGCATATTATTTTTTCGACACGTCTGCTCTCTACAAAAGTTGGAAAGCTCTGCAGGCAATGCAGGCAATGCAGGCGGAGATGACGAAATGTGTGAAACGTCAGACCACCCCCCCCCACCCCTCCTTGTCAATACACAGAGTATTGACGACCACCCCCCCCCCATCCCTCCCCAATCGCGTTTTCGCCGTTGGCGTCTCGAGTGAAAGAGGCTGCTTACGGGACACACTGGGGAAGAGTATGTACACAGCAGCAACACTTGCTTGACGTTTCGCGTTTTCGCCGTTGGCGTCTCGAGTGAAAGAGGCTGCTTACGGGACACACTGGGGAAGAGTAGCACAGCAGCAGCGCAGCAGCACTTGCTTCACCGTCTCGTTGGGCGTCTCGAGTGAAAGAGGGCTGCTTACGGGACACACTGGACCACGGTCTATTGAAACGTCAGACCACCCCCCCCCACCCCTCCCCCCCCAAAAAAAAAGTCGAGACGTCTCGAGTGAAAGGGGGTGTGTGCGCCGAGACGGGGTGGGGTGAAAGGGTGTGTGTGGAGAGAGACAGAGAGAGACAGAGAGAGACAGAGAGAGAAGAAGGTGTGTCTCGAGTGAAAGGGTGTGTGCCGTGCCGAGACGGTGTGGAGATAGAGTTTTAAAGCATTTCCCATTCTCATGCATACTTTTCCAAACAGAGTTGTTCTCGAGTGAAGGAGGGTGTGTGTGCCGAGACGGGGTGTGGGGTGTGTGGGGTGTGGAGAGACAGAGACAGAGAGTTTTTTTTTTGAAAGAAGGCGTTAGTGTCTCGAGTGAAAGGGTGTGTGCCGTGCCGAGACGGGGTGTGGAGTGTGTGGGGTGTGGAGAGACAGAGACAGAGAGTTTTTTTTTTTGAAAGAAGGCGTGAGTGTCTCGAGTGAACGAGGGTGTGTACGCCGAGACGGGTGCCGCATTGTTGCATGCATTGCAAAGCACGTCCGTTGAAACGTCAGACCACCCCCCCACCCCTCCCCAAGCGAGAGACGAGAGAGCGTGACGAAAGAAAACGTCATATGATGCAAGGATGCTGCTGCATGGATTACGATTGCGAGGGATTGCGAGCGAAAAGTGTGTTTCCGGTGGAAGGATTGGGAAAGGTTGTAGAATGGTGCAATGGTAGAATGGTATGGGGGGGGGGGGCTTGTGAAAAAAAAAAGCCGAGACGTCTCGAGTGAAAGGGGGTGTGTGCGCCGAGACGGTGTGGAGATAGAGTTTTAAAGCATTTCCCATTCTCATGCATACTTTTCCAAACAGAGTTGTTCTCGAGTGAAGGAGGGTGTGTGTGCCGAGACGGGGTGGGGTGAAAGGGTGTGTGTGGAGAGAGACAGAGAGAGACAGAGAGAGAAGAAGGTGTGTCTCGAGTGAAAGGGTGTGTGCCGTGCCGAGACGGTGTGGAGATAGAGTTTTAAAGCATTTCCCATTCTCATGCATACTTTTCCAAACAGAGTTGTTCTCGAGTGAAGGAGGGTGTGTGTGCCGAGACGGGGTGTGGGGTGTGTGGGGTGTGGAGAGACAGAGACAGAGAGTTTTTTTTTTTGAAAGAAGGCGTGAGTGTCTCGAGTGAACGAGGGTGTGTACGCCGAGACGGGTGCCGCATTGTTGAAACGTCAGACAACCCCCCCCCACCCCTCCCCCCCAAAAAAAAGCCGAGACGTCTCGAGTGAAAGGGGGTGTGTGTGCCGAGACGGGTGCCGCATTGTTGCATTGCAAAGCATGTCAGACCACCCCCCCCACCCCTCCCCCCCCAAAAAAAAAGCCGAGACGTCTCGAGTGAAAAGGGGTGTGTGCGCCGAGACGGGTGCCGCATTGTTGAAACGTCAGACCACCCCCCCCCACCCCTCCCCAAAAAAGCCGAGACGTCTCGAGTGAAAGGGTGTGTGTGCGCCGAGACGGGTGCCGCATTGCAAAGCATGTCAGACCACCCCCCCACCCCTCCCCCAAGAATCTCCGAGACGTCTCGAGTGAAAGGGGGTGTGTGTGCCGAGACGGGTGCCGCATTGTTGCATTGCAAAGCATGTCAGACCACCCCCCCACCCCTCCCCAAGAATCTCCGAGACGTCTCGAGTGAAAGGGGGTGTGTGCGCCGACACGGGTGCCGCATTGTTGAAACGTCAGACCACCCCCCTCCCACCCCTCCCCAAAAAAAAGTCGAGACGTCTCGAGTGAAAGAGGCTGCTTACGGGACACACTGGGGAAGAGTATTTACACAGCAGCAACACTTGCTTGACGTTTCGCGTTTTCGCCGTTGGCGTCTCGAGTGAAAGAGGCTGCTTACGGGACACACTGGGGGAAGAGTATGTACACAGCAGCATTATTGCTTGACGTTTCGCGTTTTCGCCGTTGGCGTCTCGAGTGAAAGAGGGCTGCTTACGGGACACACTGGGCCACTGGGAATCGCTACCAGTGCCACTTGCTTCACCGTCTCGTTTCGTTGACGTCTCGCTTGACTCAGCAGCGGATGGTTGGGTATAAAAGAGGGGGGGGGGGGTGTGTGTGGACCTCATCAGTACAGTGTAGCAGTGTACAGTGTAGCAGTCATGGAGAACAAGACAAGGAGCGCAACAAGCAACGCAGCGGCGGCAGGCAGGCAGGCAGCAGCGCAGCGCAGCGGCGGCAGCCGGGGCGGCAGCGGCGGCGGCAGCCGGGACGGCAGCGGCGGCAGCAGCAGTTTTCAAATTAGTGCAAACTTAACCATTACTGTGGAGTCTGGACAATATGGATTATTTCTACGCATCAAACGTGGAGAGAGATGGTGCGCTTATTCACCATCTTTGTGGAAGATTGTGTGTCAGAACGTGAAAAAATGCCGTGACATTGGCTTCAAACTATACTTAACGGAAACAAAGTGGCTTGAAGTCATTTCATATCAAGGCATGCGCTATGTGAGCTTCGTGCGTACATCACGGTTTGAAGGGAAAGAATACACACATTACATCAACATGAATGATGGTGAATGGGAGACACTGCTTCGGGAGATGGCTCACATCAACTCAGCCTTAGTTGAACCGCCGTGTACGGAATGCCATGGTGAGAAAACGATCATCAAGCTGCAAAAGTATGATCGGATGAAGGGTTCAAAGTTATCCAAGAAAAGACAGGCTGAAATTCAGTTGGAGAATATGGATGTACAGAATCAACTTGGACTTACGTGCGACTATTGCGGTGCTTGCGGATATATGGAGGATTATGATTGCCACTGCCACACGTACAATTGCATGATGTGTGAACCAAACAACTTCTGCGGCAAGTGTGGAGTACTTAAGGTCTGTGAAGCACAGTAGAAGCCCCCCACACCACACCACACACACTGCAAAGATGGACGCATGTTTTAGAATAGCTTATATTGACTTGATGATTGCTAAACTTGCTTGCTGCGGCACTCCAGACTATCAGCTTTATCACTTGGACGCTTACTGGGATGTTGTACATCACAGTCTCGATGTGACTGAACTCTATTCACGATTTCTTGGAGAATGTGCTACAATTGGACTCGAAGAAGATCTTGACTTTGACTTTGATTCTGCACTCTATTCTGCCCGCAATGATGTAGAAGCATATTACACCGTGGTGGATTATTTGAGAGATTGCTGTGGATTTGAGGAGGAGGAAGAAGAAGAAACCGAGCAGCCTTGTCAGCCTTGTCAGGTAAGCCAAACCCCCCCCTCCCTCCCCCTTTTAACACTAACAACTCTAACAACTCTAACTCAGCAGCGGCAGCACAGCAGCGCAGCAGCTAACAATGTTTTTCTTGCTAGCAAATTTAATTTTATGTGAGTGGTTTCAACGTGAACAAAGAAAGAAGATGATAGAAGAAGTAGCAGATATATTAAAACATATTTTATTGCAGGAGGAAGACATGTTAGAGTAAACCCAAAGTCAACATGGAGAATCTTGTACTATTTAGCGGCCACAAGGATGTTCTTTCCAACATGTTTCCAACACGCCTTGAAAAGTATGGACATACATTCAACTCGAGTGAAGCGTTGTATCAATACGAGAAAGCCGTGTTCCATCAGCGCCAAGATATTGCTTCAGCTATTGTGTCATCCAGAAATAGATATGAAGCAAAACGTATCGCTAAAGTGATAAGGCCATGTCCTTTGTGGCATACAGTGAAGAGAAGCCAAATGCAAGAGGTGTTACAAGTCAAATGGAATCAGTGTGCATCGTTTCGAAACAAGTTAAAAGACTGTAAAGGTAAAACTTTAGTGGAAGCCACATATGATCCTTGGTGGGGAGCTGGTGTGAAACAAGTGTCAAGTGGATATCCCGGTCAGAATATCATGGGAAAGTTGTTGGAACTGTTGTGTGACGGGGGTATAAAAGAGACTGTGCCTCCAACATCATCTTACTTGCCGTCGTCGCGGCCTAGCCGCCTAGCCGCTCACTCAGCCGGCCGCCGTCGCCGCCTAGCCGCTCACTCAGCCGCTCACCAGTCCGCTCACGGGTGTGGAGACGTGGAGAACCCCAGACTGAACTTGACAAACTTGTGACAAACTTGTGAAGAGTGTGGGGAAGGTAGTGCTCTCTAAAGACTGAGAGCGCTAGAGCGCTAGAGCGCTGTATCATGGCGGACATGACACTGAGACAATATATTGTGCAAAAAGCTTATTGTGAAGAAATGTTATTAGCTGTAAAAAAGTTTGCCTGTTTAGTATGTCCTGCTTGCCAACTTGAAGAGTGTTCAGAACATACTTGTCATTTTGCATGTGTCTATACTTATTGGAATGAAGCTAAATATTATATTCATTTAGATAAAGTGTTAGAGAATGCAAATCAGCGTTGTGAGAAATATGGTGTAAATACGATAACACTTGATGAACTCAGTCATTGGCTAGTATTCATTGAAGATCAATGGTCTCCAGTGATTCACACCATTGTATCTGTACTTGATTTGTAAAAAACTTGTGGAGTTAAGTTTGGTTGACGGTTATAAAATATAAAATAAAAAGCTGTTCTGTTGAGAAGGTGGTTTTCATTCGGTGTGACCATGTCAACGACGTGGAAAGACTACTTGACCAATATGTACTTCAAACCTGGACAGCCCGGGGCATTTGCTGGTCCTTACAAACTGTATCACATCTTAAGAAAACATGATCAACCCGTGACACAGTCGCAAGTGAAGAAATGGCTACAGGACCAAGATACATTCAGTTTACTCCAACCTGTCAAATACAGGTTCAAAAGACAACGTGTGATTACACGAGGCATTGATGACATGTGGGATGTGGATTTGGCTGATAGGGAAACATAGCTCCCTATAATGATGGCACACGCTTTTTACTCATTGTCATTGATGTGTTTTCCAAATATGTGTGGGTACAGCCAGTCCCTAATAAATCACATACCAGCGTCATACAAGCTTTCCAAAAGATTTTTCATGACACACCCCGAAGGCCACGCACTCTAAGGTCCGATAAAGGCACGGAATTTAAAAACAGATGGGTCAAAGCATTTTTGAAGAAAGAGGGCATTCATGCCTATACCACAAAGAATGAAACCAAAGCCAACTTTGCTGAGAGAGTCATTCATCGTCTTCATCTTTTATACCCCCGTCACACAACAGTTCCAACAACTTTCCCATGATATTCTGACCGGGATATCCACTTGACACTTGTTTCACACCAGCTCCCCACCAAGGATCATATGTGGCTTCCACTAAAGTGTTATCTTTACAGTCTTTTAACTTGTTTCGAAACGATGCACACTGATTCCATTTGACTTGTAACACCTCTTGCATTTGGCTTCTCTTCACTGTATGCCACAAAGGACATGGCCTTATCACTTTAGCGATACGTTTTGCTTCATATCCATTTCTGGATGACACAATAGCTGAAGCAATATCTTGGCGCTGATGGAACACGGCTTTCTCGTATTGATACAACGCTTCACTCGAGTTGAATGTATGTCCATACTTTTCAAGGCGTGTTGGAAACATGTTGGAAAGAACATCCTTGTGGCCGCTAAATAGTACAAGATTCTCCATGTTGACTTTGGGTTTACTCTAACATGTCTTCCTCCTGCAATAAAATATGTTTTAATATATCTGCTACTTCTTCTATCATCTTCTTTCTTTGTTCACGTTGAAACCACTCACATAAAATTAAATTTGCTAGCAAGAAAAACATTGTTAGCTGCTGCGCTGCTGTGCTGCCGCTGCTGAGTTAGAGTTGTTAGAGTTGTTAGTGTTAAAAGGGGGAGGGAGGGGGGGGGGTTTGGCTTACCTGACAAGGCTGACAAGGCTGCTCGGTTTCTTCTTCTTCCTCCTCCTCAAATCCACAGCAATCTCTCAAATAATCCACCACGGTGTAATATGCTTCTACATCATTGCGGGCAGAATAGAGTGCAGAATCAAAGTCAAAGTCAAGATCTTCTTCGAGTCCAATTGTAGCACATTCTCCAAGAAATCGTGAATAGAGTTCAGTCACATCGAGACTGTGATGTACAACATCCCAGTAAGCGTCCAAGTGATAAAGCTGATAGTCTGGAGTGCCGCAGCAAGCAAGTTTAGCAATCATCAAGTCAATATAAGCTTTTCTAAAACATGCGTCCATCTTTGCAGTGTGTGTGGTGTGGTGTGGGGGGCTTCTACTGTGCTTCACAGACCTTAAGTACTCCACACTTGCCGCAGAAGTTGTTTGGTTCACACATCATGCAATTGTACGTGTGGCAGTGGCAATCATAATCCTCCATATATCCGCAAGCACCGCAATAGTCGCACGTAAGTCCAAGTTGATTCTGTACATCCATATTCTCCAACTGAATTTCAGCCTGTCTTTTCTTGGATAACTTTGAACCCTTCATCCGATCATACTTTTGCAGCTTGATGATCGTTTTCTCACCATGGCATTCCGTACACGGCGGTTCAACTAAGGCTGAGTTGATGTGAGCCATCTCCCGAAGCAGTGTCTCCCATTCACCATCATTCATGTTGATGTAATGTGTGTATTCTTTCCCTTCAAACCGTGATGTACGCACGAAGCTCACATAGCGCATGCCTTGACATGAAATGACTTCAAGCCACTTTGTTTCCGTTAAGTATAGTTTGAAGCCAATGTCACGGCATTTTTTCACGTTCTGACACACAATCTTCCACAAAGATGGTGAATAAGCGCACCATCTCTCTCCACGTTTGATGCGTAGAAATAATCCATATTGTCCAGACTCTACAGTAATGGTTAAGTTTGCACTAATTTGAAAACTGCTGCTGCCGCCGCCCTGGCTGCCGCCGCTGCCGCCCCGGCTGCCGCCGCCGCTGCCGCCGCCGCTGCCGCCCCGGCTGCCGCCGCTGCGCTGCGCTGCTGCCTGACTGCCTGCCGCCGCTGCGTTGCTTGTTGCGCTCCTTGTCTTGTTCTCTATGACTGCTACACTGTACACTGCTACACTGTACTGATGAGGTCCACACACCCCCCCCCTCTTTTATACCCAACCATCCGCTGCTGAGTCAAGCGAGACGTCAACGAAACGAGACGGTGAAGCAAGTGGCACTGGTAGCGATTCCCAGTGGCCCAGTGTGTCCCGTAAGCAGCCCTCTTTCACTCGAGACGCCAACGGCGAAAACGCGAAACGTCAAGCAATAATGCTGCTGTGTACATACTCTTCCCCCAGTGTGTCCCGTAAGCAGCCTCTTTCACTCGAGACGCCAACGGCGAAAACGCGAAACGTCAAGCAAGTGTTGCTGCTGTGTAAATACTCTTCCCCAGTGTGTCCCGTAAGCAGCCTCTTTCACTCGAGACGTCTCGACTTTTTTGGGGGGGGAGGGGTGGGGGGGTGGTCTGACGTTTCAACAATGCGGCACCCGTCTCGGCGCACACACCCCCTTTCACTCGAGACGTCTCGGAGATTCTTAGGGAGGGGTGGGGGGTGGTCTGACATGCTTTGCAATGCAACAATGCGGCACCCGTCTCGGCACACACACCCCCTTTCACTCGAGACGTCTCGGAGATTCTTGGGGGAGGGGTGGGGGGGGGGGTGGTCTGACATGCTTTGCAATGCGGCACCCGTCTCGGCGCACACACACCCTTTCACTCGAGACGTCTCGGCTTTTTTGGGGAGGGGTGGGGGGGGGGTGGTCTGACGTTTCAACAATGCGGCACCCGTCTCGGCGCACACACCCCTTTTCACTCGAGACGTCTCGGCTTTTTTTTTGGGGGGAGGGGTGGGGGGGGGGTGGTCTGACATGCTTTGCAATGCAACAATGCGGCACCCGTCTCGGCACACACACCCCCTTTCACTCGAGACGTCTCGGCTTTTTTTTTTTTGGGGGGGGGAGGGGTGGGGGGGGTGGTCTGACGTTTCAACAATGCGGCACCCGTCTCGGCGTACACACCCTCGTTCACTCGAGACACTCACGCCTTCTTTCAAAAAAAAAAAAACTCTCTGTCTCTGTCTCTCAACACCCCACACACCCCACACCCCGTCTCGGCACACACACCCTCCTTCACTCGAGAACAACTCTGTTTGCAAAAGTATGCATGAGAATGGGAAATGCTTTAAAACTCTATCTCCACACCGTCTCGGCACGGCACACACCCTTTCACTCGAGACACACCTTCTTCTCTCTCTGTCTCTCTCTGTCTCTCTCCACACACACCCTTTCACCCCACCCCGTCTCGGCACACACACCCTCCTTCACTCGAGAACAACTCTGTTTGGAAAAGTATGCATGAGAATGGGAAATGCTTTAAAACTCTATCTCCACACCGTCTCGGCGCACACACCCCCTTTCACTCGAGACGTCTCGGCTTTTTTTTTCACAAGCCCCCCCCCCCATACCATTCTACCATTGCACCATTCTACAACCTTTCCCAATCCTTCCACCGGAAACACACTTTTCGCTCGCAATCCCTCGCAATCGTAATCCATGCAGCAGCATCCTTGCATCATATGACGTTTTCTTTCGTCACACTCTCTCGTCTCTCGCTTGGGGAGGGGTGGGGGGGGGGTGGTCTGACGTTTCAACGGACGTGCTTTGCAATGCATGCAACAATGCGGCACCCGTCTCGGCGTACACACCCTCGTTCACTCGAGACACTCACGCCTTCTTTCAAAAAAAAACTCTCTGTCTCTGTCTCTCCACACCCCACACACTCCACACCCCGTCTCGGCACGGCACACACCCTTTCACTCGAGACACTCACGCCTTCTTTCAAAAAAAAAAAACTCTCTGTCTCTGTCTCTCCACACCCCACACACCCCACACCCCGTCTCGGCACACACACCCTCCTTCACTCGAGAACAACTCTGTTTGGAAAAGTATGCATGAGAATGGGAAATGCTTTAAAACTCTATCTCCACACCGTCTCGGCACGGCACACACCCTTTCACTCGAGACACACCTTCTTCTCTCTCTGTCTCTCTCTGTCTCTCTCTGTCTCTCTCCACACACACCCTTTCACCCACCCCGTCTCGGCGCACACACCCCCTTTCACTCGAGACGTCTCGACTTTTTTTTTTTGGGGAGGGGTGGGGGGGGTGGTCTGACGTTTCAATAGACCGTGGTCCAGTGTGTCCCGTAAGCAGCCCTCTTTCACTCGAGACGCCCAACGAGACGGTGAAGCAAGTGCTGCTGCGCTGCTGCTGTGCTACTCTTCCCCAGTGTGTCCCGTAAGCAGCCTCTTTCACTCGAGACGCCAACGGCGAAAACGCGAAACGTCAAGCAAGTGTTGCTGCTGTGTACATACTCTTCCCCAGTGTGTCCCGTAAGCAGCCTCTTTCACTCGAGACGCCAACGGCGAAAACGCGATTGGGGAGGGGTGGGGGGGTGGTCGTCAATACTCTGTGTATTGACAAGGAGGGGTGGGGGGGGGGGGTGGTCTGACGTTTCACACATTTCGTCATCTCCGCCTGCATTGCCTGCATTGCCTGCAGAGCTTTCCAACTTTTGTAGAGAGCAGACGTGTCGAAAAAATAATATGCAGTTTAAGAAAGAATTTTTCACTGAGGAACGCCTGGCGGCTTATCATTTCTCAAAGAACGATGCCGATTTATGGGAAGAGGTATATGTCGACTACCAGGCCTTCCTCTATGAAACATGGAGGGATTTTCAGTCTCAACATCAACAGGAATTTCACCGCTATGTGTTGGCATGAGAATGTGTGGGAAATGCTTTTTTAAAATAAAACTCTTATAACTCTCTCTCTGTCTCTGTCTCTCTCTCCACACACACCCTTTCACCCCACCCCGTCTCCGCACACACACCCTTTCACTCCAGACGTTTCAAGACCTTTCACCGGAAACACACTTTCGCTCGCTATCGCTATCGCAATCCTTGCATCAAATGACGTTTTCTTTCGTCATACTCTATCTGCGCCCGATACACTGCCGCACAACTCTTCACATACAAATAAGAGTTCTACCCCACAGTGGGGTAGAACTCTTATTTCTATCCTACTTCAGTTCCAAAAATGCATGGTGATTTAAACTGTCATGGGATACGGTTTTAAACGAGTTATGTTTTCTTCATAACCTCGTTAAAATATATTGTGATTTCAATAAATACGATAGGAAAATCATGAGAGTTTGCTTGCAATGCATTCCATTACTTTTTAGCACAGGTGGTCTTCGCCACATGGGCTATACCCTTGCTATGGCCTCTGTCGTCTATCCCTCTATCTGTGATCTTCAAATAAATGGTTTTCTATATTGGTTGATTAATTATTCATTTGACCGCAATAGAACTTTCAGGTTTGGAAGAAGATTAAGGTACGATATTGTTTTATTATGACGATTTGCAAATTTTAGCCAGTCTAGCGAATGCAAAACCCTTTTAGCTGGAAAGCTGTCTCTTTCTACTAATTAATGAAATTTCGTACAGTATAGTTAAAATAGTTTTTGATTTTTTTTCTTTCGAAAATTTACTCATGCAATAATATGGTTTCTTTATTGTTAAATATTTCTATAGAGTTTCTATAGAAATTATAGAGTATTTTCTGCAGATTTTCTATAACTTTTCACTAGAATATTTTAAGCCTTCAATATAGTGATTTTGTGCTCCAAAGTGTCAAATTTAGTTAGTTTTTTTCCGGCGTGGTTTTTTCCATTTCCCTCGTCACCAAAACCAAATGCCATGAATTTTAAACTTGACAAGCATGTGGCCCATGAGATCGAGTTTCAAGTTAAAAGTTGTTGATCTATGACGTCATCATCAGCATCTTATAACGTCATGAAATTTTCAAAGTGAGACATATCGAAAACAGTTGCACTGATATCTTCGGAGAAAATGCGTTATGAGACTACTTATTCACAAAGAATTACTTCTTGACCTTCCTTTTGTCTGTGACATCACTACAAAGTTGATTTTTCTTATATTAATAGCTCTAATGGTGATTTTAACTTCACCCTCAATCATATACAATTTTTTGCATTGATAGGAATTTAAGAGATAAATACATTGACGAAGTGGGTTGCAGTATATGAGTAATATAAGAATAGAACTTTGGAAAAAAAATGTGAACATGCTAATGTACTGTGATATTTTATAGCTAGACATTTCATGCCGTTTCATTGTGGTTAATCTTTTTTTTTTTCTATTTTTTTGTTTTTGCGTAAAATGTACAACTGTAGTCTAAAAGTCACAAAGTGTTATTGTGTTCCTAGACATTACAAAAATTGAGTAAACATGATTCAAAAAGTCTTGGAAGGGAAATGGGACTCGCGATGATGGGGTGGGGTGGGGGGGGGGGGGAATAGATGTGACGCTTGAATTGGCAGACGTGACTAATTTCACAACAAAAAAGACGCGCACTACAGCCTGTTCATGGTGACCACTTTTGGGTGCTACCACTTTTCACGTCTGCTGGCCAGTCTGTAAATTTTGAATAAATGCTGCGGCTCCAACAACTCCCATTAGACCGCAAGGATACTGCGTGTAAATATGACATACCCGTGTGTGTGTAGGATGGTTCCATAAATTAAGGCCCCTGCATTTAAGAAAATATGTTTATGCTTCAATTCGGTATGCAATGCAGAGATAACACTACATACACAATGCCGCGTCTAGCTATTGTCGTGAAACTGATATTGATATTTTGTATTGATAAATAATGTTCAGTTATTAAATAATGTACAACGCCCGGGATGGCTACCAAACAGTGGAACCAACAACACGAGTTGCCTGCGGATAACAATGTCCTGACCGAAATTCCATATGACTAGCAGACGAACTGGTTGACTACCAACAAAAGTATATTCAGGTGAGTTTTACCACACTATCTCGCCTTACTGCTTTGCAGTTGAGCAGTATTGAGTACAACACCCAATTTTGAAAATCACACACCATTTTAAATAAACTTGAATATATTTACAAGAAGTAATGTTAAAATACACTAGCAATTCACTGGCTGTCAAACTACACCAATAAATATATAAAAATTAATTAATAAATAATAAGTAAATAAATAACAGCCACAACAATATCGAAACGTTTATCGTCGTCATGAAGTAAGTCGTCAGCGACAAGTAGAAGTAATCTGCGCTCTCCTGGTGAGGACCAACGACTCTTCCACCACCCCCTTCCCATTTCATATACCGTGTTAAGAGACCGCTCTCTTGTATTTGTATAAAAAGCAATGTGCCGCCCCCTTTTCTTTGGGGTGGGGGTTGGGAGGGATGGGTTGGTGTAGCAAGTTATTTATTGTTTTTGTCAGCATCACAACGATCCGGTATGATCATAGTTTTTTTGTACTGCCCTAACCTATGCCAGAGGGCCAGTTCAAAATTGGCTCCGTCATATATTTTGGGTAAAAGTGTCAGGAGGTGCTCTTGTTGTTCCAATATTCTACATCTTGGTCAAAACAGATTTCGCTTTCAATTTGGTTAACTCGCTCAGCTAGTCATCTACTTGGCCTAAGGGTTGGCATGGAGAATCTGCAACACTAAGGTTGCAGGTTCGACCTCCACTTTTATAACATGTGCTATATGAAAGGAAGGACATGAGTCATTTTGGCATAACCCAAGTAATCCGGACAAATTTTGTCAGTCCCAGGTTTTACTGCACATAGTTGTTTTTATGTCAAGTAGCGACGTTATAACAAATGAATAAAGAGGACGCCGCAAAGAGACTGGGAGTGCCACTGAAAGAATGGTAATTAACATATTAGAGAACATGGTTCTTTGTCATAAATGAGAATACCAGACTGTACCAATTACAATTAACACACTAGAGCAGAGACAAGATCATTGGCTGTCGAATGAGTTGCAATTTATTATACACTTGACTGTTTATTAATCCATCACAGAGCACAGGTGGTGACTGATGAGAATTCAATGCAATTCATTATTCGCGAAAACAGTTTCCTATTCCATCACAAGGTATGGGTGGTGATTGATGAGATTACATATTGCTTAATGAATAAACCAAATTGTCCACGCCTTTGAATTCTTGCAAGGAAAATTGCCTGATGAAACTGAACCAGTGTTGGACTATTTCGAGGATAATAACAACGGGAGACCAAGACGACAGCCCCCAACCCCGTGTCATAAACTTATGAGTGATTCATTGACTAAATAAAGCTTAAATGCAAGACAGGCACAGCGGTAGCGTGATTGATTCGTAAAATATAGGAAAGAATTTTTTTTTTTAGTTCGGGATCAGATAACGAATAGCTGTTGATTTTCATAACTGGGTAGCGATAATCTGGCTGAAGGGATTGGGGTGGTGGGGGGGGGGGCAACAATGCACGTCTGTTCCGTTCTGTTTTGTCCGCTGTACCGAAATGTCCGCTAATTACAAGCTGTTCCAAAATGTCCGCTAACCCCGTTCCAAAGTATCCGCTCGTTCCGTAATATCCGCTAACCCTGTTCCAAAGTATCCGCTCGTTCCTTAGTTTACACCTGTGACGATATCCCTTTGTTCTTACAATCCATTATTTTAATGTAATGGACTGGTGGGAGTCCATTATTTTAAATAATGGACTCTTTGCTGTTGCGAGTCCATTATTTTAAAACAATGGATTCGCTGCTATTTGAAATGAAAAATAAACAACTGTCCATTTCTTTTTCGTTTAGAACGATTTGGCGTATCTAAAAAATATTAAACAAGTATATCAGTAAGAAACTGATTATAGTCCCCGCCGAAAGATATCTGAATGTACACTTCTTCGGTCAAAAACTTACTGAAAGATCGTACGTAAAAAAGCAGGAGGGTGGTGGACGGAATTTTGGTCAGCGAACAAAAGTGAAAGCATCGTGCCTCCACAAACAAAAATTTTGGCTATGTTGGAAGTTTAATAGTTTCGTCAATTTTTGGTCAAATCAAAAACCAATCCCACGTCGCACAATCCTAATATATATTCCTTCGCTCAAAAAAAACTCAAAATGCTGTCGTGCAGAATAACTGAGAAATTGCGCGTACAAAAGTGCCCCCACATCACGCCCCCTACAAACAAAAAATTTGGTCAAGTTTGAAGCTTCTCAGTTTCGTCAATTTTTGGTGAAATTCTAAAATAACCACAGGTCGTCCAACACATGTTGTTACTTCCCACAAAAAATCAAAAGCCTGTGGTGAAACGTGAGTGAGTAATCGCGCGTACAAGAATGGGAGCATTGGTGAGGGACAGATGGACGGACGGACAGACAGACAGACGAACAACGCGTGTTTTATAAGTCCCCCGCTCCGCACGTACCGCGGCGGCGGGGAAATAACAAGCTAAAAAACCACCGTTCCATGTGTTGACCAACCCCCCCCCCCCCGCCCCCGTTCCTCCATCCCGCCACTCACCCCGCCCCTCATCCCATTGTTTATTTGTGTGTGTGTGTGTGTGTGTGTGTGTGTTTACTAAATTTTACGAAAGAATTTGCATCCAGTGTGCAATTCAGCTGGGCATTTTCATTAACGATATCCAAGAACTCTTTTTCCATGTCTACACTTCGCACACCACCCACTGAATGAAAGACTCGGAACTGTACATTATTTTTCTCACACGTTGTTTATTGATTTCAAACCAGACAGCGCGTGACAAAATGGGTCATAACAAAGTGGGCGACATAATTTCACACTAGACTTTTGTTAGGGACAGTCCATGGAATTGGTTGTGAATTGTGTAAACTAAGTCAGATACAGAACTCAGAGGGTCCAAGAGTTCAAATAATGGACAGTTCCTCGGCGTTGCCTCGGAACTGTCCATTATTTGAACTCTTGGACCCTCTTCGTACTGTATCCTATACATAATGTCCGCTAACCCTGTTCCAAAGTGTCCGCTCGTCCTGGTTTGTCCGCTAACCCCGTTCCGTTTTATCCGCTGGTAGTGTCCGCTAAATCTTCAATTTTTAACCCAACCTACTTTGTTTTGTGACTTTTTTGTGACTATGTAACATCATGTGAAATTATGTGACATTATGTGACTTTATGTGACTATGTAACATCATGTGACATTATGTGACTTTATGTGACTTTATGTGACTCTGTGACATCATGTGACATTATGCGACTTTATGTGACTCTGTGACATTATGTGACTCTGTGAGATTATATGACTCTGTGACATCATGTGACATTATGTGACTCTGTGAGATTATGTGACTATGTGACATTATGTGACTTTATATGACTCTGTTACATCATGAGACATTATGTGACATCATGTGACTATGTGACATCATATGGCTATATGACTATGTGAGGACTATGTAATTGCTATGTCAGCATAATCAGTCTAAATATGTATGTAATTATCAGACTGTTCAATAGACTAGCTCTGTTAGCTCACTTGGTAGAGCAGCGGACTCGTAAGCTGAAGATCGCTGGTTATATCCCACCTAGGGGCAAACATAACTTTTCGTTTCTTGTTTGTTTTCTGTTTGTTTTTTGTTTGTTTTTAACATGGCCACATTTCTATGCCTTTTTTCACTGATAATATTTAATTAGTCATATTTCAGTGGTTCTATTACAGTAAAAACTCATACACACAAAGCGTAGGAATAAGTATATGAAAGCCCTCAGAGTGTGGGAACGATCAATAAATTTGAGAACATCAAAGGCCTAGACCGTGCGAACGATCAATAAATTTGAAAACATCAAAGGCCTAGACCATGCGAACGATCGATAAATTTGAGAAGGAATGGGATTTTCCCCACGCTAAGTCTAATGTTATATTTTATGTTATAGTAGTGGGAAAATGGTGGTTCGAAAGCACATTTAACAAATGTAGTTTTTGGAAAACATATGATGCATAAAATAAGTTTGAACATTTTACCATGCTACTAATTCGAATGCTTTGAAGTCATAGTAGGGGGAAAACGATGCTTTGGAACGAACTTTATCAAATTTCGTTTTTTTGACAACATATGATGTATAAAAAAGTTTGACATAAGACATAAGTTTTTTTGGTGAGAAGAGCACACCATTCAAACATATGTTCGAATGACAAGCCCATTCAAAGACGTGTTCGAATTTTTATTGGAACATATTGCGTCATGGTATTGTTCAACAATTTTTTTAACAAGTTCAACAATTGTTCAACATGTTCAACATGACTTAAGAACATTCGAATTAGTAGCATGGTAAAATGTTCAAACTTATTTTAAGTCACATAAAGTCACATAAAGTCACATAATGTCACATGATGTTACATAGTCACAAAAAAGTCACAAAACAAAGTAGGTTGGGTTAAATATTGAAGATTTAGCGGACACTACCAGCGGATAAAACGGGACGGGGTTAGCGGACAAACCAGGACGAGCAGACACTTTGGAACAGGGTTAGCGGACATTATGGAACGAGCGGATACTTTGGAACAGGGTTAGCGGACACTTTGGAACGAGCGGATACTTTGGAACAGGGTTAGCGGATATTACGGAACGAGCGTATACTTTGGAACGGGGTTAGCGGACATTTTGGAACAGCTTGTAATTAGCGGACATTTCGGTACAGCGGACAAAACAGAACGGAACACACGTCTATGCTTTGGCGTTGTAGAGAATACCGTCGTGCATGAATATCCCTACGGAAGAGAGGAAAGCACTAACGGCGTTACCATACACAACGGTTGGCAGACATCACCCAACTGGACATTACCCAACCAGACATTACCCAACTGATAATTCCTAACTGGACTTAACCCAGCTGGAGATTTCTAAACTATTGAAAAATGTGACGTTTGCCAACCGCAATTTTCTTCTTTTTTTTTAGATTCAACAGAATAAAACAGGACAATATAAATACATTCTAAACTTTATCTAATAAGTATCAACTGAGGTAACTAAAATAGGCAATACAATCTACAGAGCAGACTTTTAGTGGGCTACTGTTCACAACCTACTCATCACCCTCCTGGTCCCTCTGTTCACAGCTGTCCACCTAATGTTATGTCCTATTCCGCGTAAAACTGTTCGATGGACTTGCGTCTGACCACACGATCCTGAGACAGGGTCTTAAGACGCTGTTAGAGATTAAAATTGCTTGTAAATGTAAACGTAAATGTAAAAGAGATTTAACGTGCCTTAATCTAATAAATATTCTAATCACAGAAAAAAAATCAAAGAAAAATCATAGATAAGCAAATAAAAAAGTTTTCAGTTTCTTTTTAAAACTAGTATCGTTGTTTTCTATCATAAATAATGAGGTTGGTAGTTTATTCCACAGACGAAGCGAACGGTGACTGCCCACTTGGCCTACGGTCCATTTGGTCTACGGCCCACTTGGTCTACGGCACAGAAGACCTACGAACCAGAAGGCCTACGATTGTTATACCCAGAAGGCCTACGACTTGTGCCAGTTGATTACATTTAGAATGTCCTATAATCGTACAATGTAATACACACTGCATAATTGCAATTAAAATGTTTTGTGATCCTGCAATGAAAGGGCAACTGACTTGTCATTTGATTGCATAAAAGAAAAATAAAAGAAATTAACCGACATCAACAACTTTTATTGATATGTCAGTTGATTACATAAAAGAAAATAAAAGAAATTCAATTGAACCCCAAAACTTGCATTGGTTAAGAAAAATATACCGCAGGCTTCTGGGTAAAAAAGCGTAGGCCCTCTGGGTAGAAAAAAATGTAGGCCTGCTGGGTAAGAAAATCGTAGGCATTCTGGGTAAAAAAATCGTAGGCCTTCTGGGTAGAAAAAGTGTAGGCCTTCTGGGCCGTAGGCCAAGTGGGTTGTTATCGAGGCGCACAATTACTCTACTTGCAGAGTAATTGCAATTCAGTTTCCTCGTTGTAGATTGTGTAGTATAAGTTACAAGCAAAAATTATCAAGAAATTATTGCGGTTGGCAAACTTCCTTTTTTTCAATAGTTGGAAAATTTCCAGTTGGAATTGTCAGTTGGATAGTGTCCGGTTGGGTAATGCCCAGTTGGCGAATCTCCCGGATTCTACACAACCGTTCCTTTTTACACGACTTCTAAAGGCGGAGGATGTGAAGTTTTGAAGGACCAACTGTTAATATCTAATAATAATTTTTATAGTTCCTACAGACTGTTTGGCGTGTAGTTTTGTTTTTGTTTTGCTGGAAGGGCCAAAGAATCTTTGAAACCATGAGTACCCCCCCCCCCCTCTTTTCTCCACCGATATTTCCATTGATCTCTTACACATTTAATCGCAGAGGTTCAATTTAAAAAAATGCCACATTTTATCAAATTATATTTTCATGAGCACAGGTGCAGCCACTACGCACACGGGACTGCAAAACATAAAACGCAAACTCCTTAGTAGTTTTCTATCCACAGGAAGTTTCAGACAATCCCGGGGGCTTCTGTTCGGAAACTGATTCCCCCTCATTCGATCTCTTTTTCTTGAGTACCGCTGAGTAATTACTCCTATTACTGATACGGTTAATCCTTTTGCCTGCACAGGGCAACCCCCCTGTTCCCGCCTCCTTCAGTCTGCACAAAGCAACCCCGTACTGACGCCTCTTCTCCAGAATATTGCTAGACCCGTAGCCAGCGTTATTCCTTGGTGGACCCACGGTGTCGTGAATAAGACTTTCAAAAGTAAGGTAATGGAATTATTTTTTTTACTCAGCGGTCAACTTTCGAGTCAAAATATCCCCTTCAAAACTGGGTGGGGTGGGTTGTTTTGCTATTGCCATCATTGTTACAACTTGCTCTGAAACCTCATGGCCAGTAAAAGTAAGTTTTACACAATACAGGAAAAGTCAGAAATTTTCAGGCGCGAACTCATGGAAAAGAATCCTGACGCTGGAACCAGACCAGTGGTCACCTATACGGAGGGGCCAGACCAGTAGTAACCGATGAGGAGGAGCGAGACCAGTGGTCACCGATGAGGAGGTGCCAGACCTGTGGTCACCGATAAGGAGGAGCCAGACCTTTGGTCACCGATAAGGAGGAGCCAGACCTGTGGTCACCGATGAGGAGGTGTCAGACCTGTGGTCACCGATGAGGAGGAGCGAGACCAGTGGTCACCGATGAAGCAGAACCAGACTAGTGGTCACCGATGAGGAGGAGCAAGACCTGTGGTCACCGATGAAGCAGAACCAGACCAGTGGTCACCGATGAGGAGGATGAGGAGGAGCGAGACCTATGGTCACCGATGAGGAGGAGCGAGACCAGTGGTCACCGATGAGGAGGAGCCAGACCTGTGGTCACCAATGAAGCAGAACCAGACCAGTGGTCACCGATGAGGAGGAGCGAGACCTATGGTCACCGATGAGGAGGAGCCAGACCTGTGGTCACCGATGAGGAGGACCCAGGCGAGTGGTCACCGATGAGGAGGAGCGAGACCAGTGGTCACCGATGAGGAGGAGCGAGACCTATGGTCACCGATGAGGAGGAGCCAGACCTGTGGTCACCGATGAGGAGGACCCAGGCGAGTGGTCACCGATGAGGAGGAGCAAGACCTGTGGTCGCCGATGAGGAGGAGCGAGACCAGTGGTCACCGATGAGGAGGAGCGAGACCTATGGTCACCGATGAGGAGGAGCGAGACCAGTGGTCACTGATAAGGACATGGACGTTGAGCTCGGATGAGATGACGAGCTTGTTTGTGAATGAGCGGATTAAGGTAGCAGAGTTGAGTCGATTGTAGACTTATGCTGAAGTGTTTTGTGTTACACGGGGCACTTTCTTTCAGAGATATGTTATTTTTACTTTTTGCAAATGTTTGATTGGTGTGCAGATGCTCATTTCAGCCGCTTCGACCGCCTCAATAAATCTGTGGTATAAAAAATGATTTTGTTTTTCTTGTTTTTACTTGGCCGAAAAAAAAAAAACGATTTGCCGAATTAATAATTGAAGCTGAATTTGGAAACAGTTTCATAAATGCAGCCCCATGAGCTTCTGTTTAGTTTCAATA